>VZTZ01003487.1:217098-308260 GCA_013400955.1 Drymodes brunneopygia | reverse complement strand
TGCGCTGGCCGGGCTCCCCGGGGAGGCGGGCGAGCAGGCAAGGATGACACCGCTATAAAAGGCAGCGCTCCTCTGGTGCTGTGCTGCTGGGTGGTGGCCCACGGCAGGGATGGGAGAAGCGGCATGGAAAGTGGATGTTCTCAGGAGAAGCGAAAGCGGCAGACAAAAAGCGAAGCTCGTGTTGAGGGGGGGTGTCGCTGCCGCGGCTGAGGCGGGGCAGTAGCGGCTCTCGGGCGCTGCCGGGCTGGGAAGCCGGGCTCGGCGCGGAGGATCNCTACTTGCGGTCGGTGGTGCTGCTCAGTGTGTTGGGTTTCATGAGGGTGAAGGAGGAGGTGTGATTGGTCGCAGGCATCCCTGAAGCAGGGGTGGGAGCTGCGTTTGCATGGACAGAGGGTCCGAACAGGGGGCTGTGTCCCGTTTGGGGGGCTTGATGCTCCCGAGGCAGCCTGTTTCACATGACAGCCATGAGTGTGAAGCTCCTTGTAAAGATGCTGGCCTTGGTGGGTTTTGTCGTGGAAGAAGGACTGAGCTTTATCGTTCCCAGGAAGAAATCCCGATGAGAGCAGAATGACAGATTAGAGCCTTACGTTTACACACAGTAGTCTGTCTAGCGTAGTTACAAATGGGTGCTTGTGTAGTAATCTTGCAGTTTTGGAAGACCTTGCCAGCTGTATTAATAGTAAACTTCCACATTTATGTGTGGGTTGAAGGATGCTACAGCTGGTAAGCTCATAAGTGGTGCAGTGATGACTTCTGATGCTGATAACTTCTGATAATGGGGAAGTTACACTGAGCTCAGTCTTGCAGCAACTGAAATTCTTAAAGCAGTAGACAGACATGCTTATCAAAAAACCTTTTAGAGCATATTTAACAACTGGCATTCTCATTTCCATATTTACATGTGGAGGTTATCTGGTTCAGCCTGGGCTCTAGCATGCACTGGAAAATGTTCTGGCATCTCTTGTGGTTGTTTGGCATTGAGAAGAGCTCTTCGAATTCTGCCTCTGTACATGATCCACTCTTTTATAAGGAGAGGGTCTATTAAGAGATCTCCGGTGCTTCCCTTTGTTTGAACAACAGGCACATTTTTTTTCAGTCAAACACAATGGGCACAGAGATCAATGAACAAGGAAAAAACTTTGTTTGGTGCACTTAGGAGCAGACAAAATATTTTTCTCTTTACAGAATTTACAATGACAAATGCTTCCTTTTTCCTGTCACTTGCAGAGAATATTAGCAAAGCTGTAGCTGTTACTTAAAAGAGAAAAATGAGTAAAAATGTTGCAGTGTTTTACAGGAGGAAAAGAAAACAAACCCAACAACAAAAAGCTTGCCTAAACAATCAGTTCTAATCTTGGGTTGGTTAAATTGGTCAATTGAGCTGCCAGGTGGGGTTATTGGCTTTCCTCCTTAGTCTTTTGTAAGACTAAGCTTGAAGTAGAATTAAAGTAGCCTGAAGAATGGAGTTTCATTATTTGGAAGATGTTTTGTTAGGATATTGAACAGCAGCTACAGTTCACATCACTTGAAATGTGCACATTTCCAGTTTTTACTTTGGTTGTGTAAATGTAAACTCACTCTTGAGTTGCTGAGGAAATAAAGTTGCAGTTGAAATGTGAGGAAAGCAGCTGAACTGGAAGTGAGTTGGTGGTAGTAGGATCACATAAAGACTGTGTGTCTTGAATGTAAATGAGGAATCCCTTTATTGGAATTGGAAGAAATTGAGGCAGCTTATTTTCTGTTACATATTTGGTATCTGAATCTCAGTATTTGAAGTTAAAAAGAAAAGAGTACCCTGTTGGGTCTGTCACCTTTGTATCAGGATTAATAGTAAAAGAAGCTTTAACTGGTTAAAAGTTGAGTGCCAGGCAAAGTGATTACATTTTGAAGGAGAAAACAGTGATTGTAGGAACTGCCCTTCTGTCCTATATCTAAGTTGGAGATTAGAAATGACTGTGTAAACCAACAGAAGGATATGTTTTTAACTGTAAGTGTATAGACAAACATCCCTTTTTTAATTAAAAAGTGCACTGGTGTGACTTGAAAGGACTGGTAAAATACCTCGGAGTTATGAAAAAAAGACTGTTAGTGTACAAAACCCCAGTAGTGCAGAGTCTAAGTGGCTATGTAAGAGTGGTTTTAGTACATGTTTTAAGTATACAAGATCTATTTTTTATGAAAAGTTATTAAGATAAAAATGTATGCTAAGTTTCAACCTTAAATTCTATGTATTTGGAAGGTCTGAAAACAACTGACAAGAGGAAAGTTGAATTTGAAGGAGTGCTATCAAGTCATGACTTACAGGGCAGTAACCATTCAGAGATTTTATTTGGTTGTTGTTGGTTTAATTTTCATCGTTGCAGCTTTGAGTCCTCAATTTTTGGGAAGGAGACTCAACTGACATCTTCAGGATGCTGTCTGTCAAGTTTAAATTATGTTATTATAACAGTGTTTTCCAAACCAAAGTATTTTTGCTAGTTGAAGTTAGTGAATTTTGTTTTTAGGCATAAAGAAGAAAACTTTTTAAATCTAGGTAAAAGACATGTTGATCAAACTTTTAGTAAATTAAATTATCCTTCTGGGATGATGGCGATATCAGTGAATACAAAAGGTTGCAGAGAAAAAGGCTTGTAAGCACTTCAGTCAGCTCTTGGCTAGACAGTATAGGGAGTGCCTTTTTAAATTACTCCGATAAGTCTTCATGGAAAAAAACAACCAACTGATAACTCCTCACAGTTGTGAGATGAAAGTAGATGTAGTTATTTCCTGTAAGATACATTTTTTATGAGTGGCCTTTACAAACTGCGGTGACTTCATTCATATATGGACAAATGATACAGTTTTCAAAACTGTTGATGAGATTAGTGTTGTCACCACCTGTTTATGTGAACACTTGCCACATTCCTAGAAGGAACATAGTTTAGATTCTGAGCAATGGGAAGGGACCCTTTAGAGGAACAAAAGTGTTTGCAAAACAAAGGAAAAACAAGGGCCCTCAAAAGTCTTGTCATTAAAGTGAATAACTGCCCAGGCTTTTCCAGGTCAAATCTGAACATAATTGTTAACTGTACTTCATCCCTTGATATGGGAAAACAAAAAAGTGGAGGATTTTCCATCTAAAACCTAATCTACACAGGTAGCAGCCGTCCTTTCTCAGGAGAAGGAGTAAATCTGAGATGTGTGTGGGTCTGGAGGAAGTGAGTGTTCCAAGCAGAGAGTTCAGTGTGCCACCTCTCTCAAGGTGAAGTCAGAGAACAGGCTGGTAGCCAGAATAGCTTTAAATAGCACCTGGTTCTAATGTTGTACACTTAGTGTATCCTGCTTGTGCATGTGCTTCTTAATGTAAGCTTAATGATAAGAGAATTTAAAACTCTGGTTTGAGATATATGCGTTTAGGTATCAAAATGAACATGTGAGTATTTTAGGAAAACAGAATGCTGAGATCTGTTGTGATTGTGGGCATTTGAGGACTTCTGCAAGTACTAGTAACTTGAGACTGGGATCAGTGTGGGTTTGACTAAGTCTGCCTATAGCAACCTAGGTTGATAGTTGCTTGAATAGTTGAGACCTTAGAAGAAGTATTAATGAGTGTCATGAAAACATGATTGACTTTCTTCTTTTCCTCTTAAATAATTATCTTCTTGTTTGCTTAGTTTTCATGAACATCACTTAATACTGTAAAGATAAGCACTTAGAAATGTGCTTTTTCAAGTTTACGTGGAGGACTTACGTATTATTTCTTCCTGATTATATTGCTTTGTATCCTGTTGCCTTGCTTGCTTTGTATTAGTGTCCTGTGTGATAGTGACTGGAATTGTTGACTGCATGTAGTAGACAGCATTAAAAATGCTGTTACAGTAGGGAAAGTCTTCTAGGAAGAGGGAAAGGAAAGAGAAAAGATTATGTGATAAAGAAAATGCAAGCATATTATTAAAAGGCAGCAGGTTTTTTCGAGAATACTATTAATAATAACACACTATCATTTAGATCATGGGCAAAATAGCTTTCAAGGTAGGCATCAAATGTGGAAAACAAGCCAAATTTCCGTCTTAAAACCGTGGAGCAGAACACACCATTTATAAAGTTAAGATAGGCAAATCTTCTTAGGAAGACACTATGTCCTGATGATGTGTAGTAGCTAACTTAAAGAAGGTGGTTAGAGGTCTTGTTGTTGCTTACTTGGCATGACAGTTGGAGCAGCTACAGAGTACTTACGAGTGTCTAACAAAAATCATCTAATAGTGAAGCCAAAAGTGAAGTTTTGCCGGGCAGCACTGCTGGTAGCTCACATGACAGCTCTGTGCTGTCCTCTGCAAGTACTGCTTTTTGGCCCTGTGGCTGTCGGGAGCTGAAGTATGTTTTGAGAAGTGGTGAGCATGCGAGGATGTTAAGTACCAAACAAGTTGTCCATTCTTTCATGTGACTCAGAGTGATGACAGCATTTGTATTAAAAAAATAAACACAACAAAAATTTACAGTGTTGTGTAAGCTTTTCAGGAATCTGTTACTCTGTGCTTTGAGTTGTGTTAGTAAATGAGAAGGTTGCAGCAGTATTGCTGTCATTAGTGCCGGTTGACCTGGGCTGAAGAAGTGGGCTCTTTTGTGAAGGTTTGATCCAGTTCCAGAAGTATCCATTTTAATGAGATGGTTGAAGCAGGGTGGGATGTGTGTGTGTGAGTAAATGATATTTTGAAAAATACCATAGAAAAATGCCACAACTTGATAGTTTCTGATGAGCATATGGCAGAGCAAAAATAACTGCAGTAACAGTGAAGTTACGATGGAGAAGTTAGGCTGGGAAATAGCATTGTTGAATTGATGTTCTCTGGAACAATGAAGATGAGGATAGAGAGCTTCAGTGTGAAATGCGGCAGCTGTTGTGCAATTTGGCTTGGTGTGAAACAGCCAAGCTTCTCTGGGGATAGCCAAGGATATAGATGAAGTTAGAGATTAGGGTGTGTTTGAAACAGTCGGAGGCAGAAGTCATGAATATTTCTAAGGGAGGACAGAGAATTACTTGTAACATCTCTGATAGCTGAGACAGTTGATAAACTAAATGCACATGTGGAGTGGAAGGTAAATTGGAGTTAGAGAAAAGCCAGGTCCATTCTTGGAAGGAGTACATTTGAGCTGGCATGAAATGCTGATGTGCTCAGAAAGGAGCTGACAGAAGTAGGAAGAGACTTGGTGCAGCCGAGGCTTTCATCAATTGCAGAGCTCAGTCACTGTGTAGAGGATGGGTAGTGAATGTTTCCTGTAGAAGTGGTTTGTCTCCAGTTAAACGTGTCCCACAGCAACCTAACAGAAACCGGTGTGAATTTCAACCTGAAATATCACATGACTTCCAAAAGCTTTTGCATGTAAACTCACTACCTAGGTAAAGAAAATCTGAAGAAAGACTGGAAAGACTTTCCTTCCCTCAGTATACAGAGAAAACATTAATGTTTCTCTACTCCTTTTCAGTTGAAAATAAAAACTAAAATAATTCTAGTGTCGACTAGAAATGTTCAGGTGCAGACTGCTAGGTGAGTTTAATGTGTTGAAACTGCATAGTGATTTTTGGTCAGCATCTTGAAGAAGGAGGTAAGATCACTGATAGAGCTGTTCATGGTCATCAAAAGTGTTAAAATAGTAATGACACGTTAAAATTTTGGTAATGCAGTGGTGGTTGAAGAAAAGTGGGTGATAATTTTAAAGAGAACAAGGAAAACAATTTTTTCTATTTGATGTTGGCGAGAACCAGGTTTAATCTTAAAAAAAAAGGCTACAAGGTAAAAAAAAACCCCACGAAGGTCACAGCAGGCTATTTTAATTTAATGACTAAGATGGTTACATCTATTTGTTGTTCTCATGAAGAAATTGCCTGATTTGGAGAAGGATCTTTGTTTAACTCGACATTTTTCTCGGTGCAGTAAAATCAAAAAGTAGACTACTGGTGAAGTAATACTGATGATCTGCAAAGCTGAGTCATATTCCTTCAGGAAGGATACTGCTGTTTTGAGAAAACAGATCACTTACCCAGTAGTGAGGAGGAGGAATTGAAATGACAGGGAACAACTCAAGTGCTTTTAGCAGTAGACACTACAGTACATTAAAGCATCTGATTTTCAGCCTCTAGAGTAGATTGTTGTATGGATACACAAAGAGGAGGGTCATAAATGAGTTGTGTCCACAAAGTTTCACAAAACAGTCTGAGTGACAAGACTGTGCTGTGATGATACAAAGCCTGTTCAGTGGTTTCTCTGCCAAATAGCTGCTCTAAGTCATCTGAAATAGCCTAATTGTGCATTTGTTTAAAAAAATAGGGTTGTTTTTCAAGGCTGTTGAGTGGAGTCTTCTGAAATCATGTAGTCAAATTTGTTTAATCTCCCATGTTACTGCCTTGCATAAGTGGCAGTAGCACTGTTTAATACAAACCACTGCAAATATGTAAAAGGTTTTCCTACTGAGCAGTGCTGAACTGTGCCTCTTGCTGGTACTTCTGAATGATGCTTTGTAATCTGGACCTTACTGAAGAACTAAAGTAGGCATTACTGTTTTATAATTATGGTGGGAAGAAAAGGCAATCTTTACAGGGAGATGAGAATTTTTTTGGTTTTTGTCTCTCAGCTCCCAAGATGTTGGTGGAAGTAAGATGTAAAGCGTAGGGAGAAAAGTGTAGGCTTTCAGCGTTCAAAATATGTTAGAGATTTGCTTTATGTTTTATACTATAGGTGTAGTATAGTGTGCTTGGATAATTCCCACAAATCTGTGCAAGAGTCAGGATGATGTTATTGGCACGTGTAACAGTCTGACACAAGACTGAGATTCAGGAAGGTTTGTTTTACTAGTGTGTATGAGGATACATGTGTGCATGTATACACTGTCAAACTAAATATTCCATGTGGCTTCTCAAACTTGGGTTTGCATGACAAATCTCTTCGTTAAAAAGTTTGAGAAAGTATTCTGGGCAGCAGGCACTGAACAGGGCTATTGTGAGTAATCCCAGTGCATTCTAGTCATCTGTGAAACTACCCAGAGCTTAATTACTCATGTTTTCTTGTACTCTTAGTGCATGTATGAGCAGTAATAGTTATTCCTGAGGTGTCTGCAGACTGTGTAAACAACCAGTAGCGATTTTCGTGGTTAGATTTGTACATGACTGCTTAGCAATTAGAGTCTGAGGATCCAGGGTTATAGTGAAGTGAGATTTCCTAAGTGCTAAAAATGAACAGGAAAATATACTGCAGAAAGATAGGGCTCACAGGGACATAGTAAATACCTATTTGTTTTTGTCTAACCTGTACCTCACTTATTGCATAAAAGAGTGATTCAAAATCCAGAACTTCTAGGCTTTATACAGAATTTCTGCATTTTTGTGGGTAATTTTGTGGAAACCTTCAGCCTTATGACATTTTATCAAGGTCTTTGGTCAAAGGCTTTTCACTAAGGTTTGTGATGGTCACACAGCTGGTTAATAGCTTAGAGGCCATCAAACAATGCAAAATGTTATTGGTGAAATGTAATGAAAGCACAAGTGTTTGAAGTCTTGGGGACTGGTTGTTTTCAAAGCCCAAACAGATGGTAAATGCTGGGAAGAAATCAGGTGACATTTCCTAAAGTGTGTCCTAGGTAATAAAGGGAGGATACATCAGGAACATCCCAAGGAGCGAATTAGAATAAATGGAGTGTTTAAATAACAAATATTACTTGGCTAACCTATTCTACCCAGTGGACTTTACCATATTCATTGTGTAGTCTTGGCTGTACAGTGATGGCTATCATTTTCTACTGGCCTTAAGGTAGGTAGTTTTTCGATTTCCAAGTGTTTATCATGCCACTGACTTCTGGGCACGTTGGGTTATGCAGCATTGGGTACAAAGATGATACTATTTTCTGAGATCATAAAGATATTCCACTCTCTTCTAAAAACTTCAAGCCAAGGTCAAAATGTCTTTGCCCTTTGTAATTCTCCCATTCCTTGAATTCCAGATATGTGCAGCTGAAAGCATAGAAAAAAAAATGTAGAAAGCTGTCAGCAAATCAAGGTGAATTGAAATATAAATTGCTTGGATTGTCCTGTTCTGTGCACAAGTCGATAGTACGTAGTACATTGAACATTAGACTTAAGAGGGTGCCAAACCCCATCTTTAGAGGCCTCTTTCTGTCTTTTACTATAGAGTAATAAAATAAGATCTGATTTCTCTGCTAAAGAAATGGAGTAGCCATTGTTGTTATTTTTTTAATAAAGCTTTACTTTCAAAGCTTTTATTCCTGTCTTTATTTATTTCCTTTGTTAATGCTGGTCAGCGACTTCATTTTGGTTGATAACTGCGCATCGGGTTGGTCCTAAAAGAATGGAAATGGAACAGCTACTGGAGTAGCTTATGCTCTTTAGATTCTTAAAGTCACACTTCCTGTGCCTTAAGGACTTGGTTTCTGCACTTAAAGATAGGTGTTTGGCTTGAATTTGCCATAGTTTGCAAAGTTCAAATAAGAAATCTGTGCTGTGCATTGCTTAACTGATAGGGTATCATGTGAGCGGAGCTTCTGTAAGGACGACAAAGGCGAGCCAAACTAAAGTTTATTAGGACACTTGTACCTTTTCAGATGGAAAGATGATAATGGTTTATCTATTGACTTGTTGGTTGGCTGTCATGGTTTAGGAATGGTGTTACCCTCACTCCACTTGCTCACTCCCCCTCTGTATCCCCTATGCACAAAGGGTAAAGATTATGGGTTAAGATAAGAGCAATTTACTGGTAACAGTAATGAGATGGGAAAGCAGACAGTAATTATAGGAATGACAGTGTGCAAGAAAAGAAATGTTATTGCTCACCCCCTATAGAAGCCCCCCTACATTCCCTGACTGATCCCTCTGCCACACTACCCCGACTTGGGAGAGAGCTCTTCCTCTTGTTCCCGGAAAATGACATGAGATGGTACTCCGGGTCCTAACCATGTCCCCTCCAGGCCAGAACCAGGACATTGGCTTGTTAATGCTTTCTATGAAATTAGTAAAGAAGTAAAAACTAAGATACCAGCTTCTCCACATGGAGTGGAAGGCTGTCTTTGGAAGAAAAATGATGAATCATACCTGACTGAATATCTTGCCTTGGTAGCTGAACAGAAAGTTACAAAACTGAACTGCATTTCTTTCCCCACTTCAGGAAAATTCTGCTGTTTGTCTGTTGAATTACCAAGGCAGGAGGCCCAAGTCAAGCCTGCTTATAGAAGGTGATAAAACGCAGTTCGTCTAGTTGTGATCCTTGTAGAGTTCAACCATGACATGCTTTAACCTGCCGGTGCGGAAGGAGCAATATCTTTTCTAGTACAGCGTGGGGATTGGAGTCAAATTTGCCTATGCTTAACTCAGAACAAGGGTGCAATTCAGCCAACAATAACCACTCGGCGTGTGTGTGTGTTAACTTTTTTTTTTAAGCTTGGAATCAGATGCATCCTACCCTAGCCAAAGGGAAACATTTTAGAAGCTCTGACGCATTTACACAGATGAAGGAAGGAAATGTCCAAAAGAGTCAGAAGCTAAAAATAGATGAAGTTTACTGAGTTGAACTCTGGGTGGGAATTGACGAACTAAATATAAATCTAAATTTGAACCTTTGTGACTTACATAACTGAGTGGTGTAACCCCTTTTGGTTATTGCTGCTTTTTCTTGCATTCATCTTTATAGTAGACAGCTTCAGATGAAAACTTGTGTCAAGCTTTGTGAGCTTGCTTTGCAGTGCTTTAAATAGAAACCACTGAGTAGTCTGATAATCTCTTGATGGTTGTTGTTACAGCATAGTTTAACTCTCTGGAAAAACGGATTGTGGGTTGTACTGGGTTTTTTTTGTTTCTTTTGAAGAACTTCTCAGTGGAAATGGTATATCCTGACTCTACTGAACAGAGGTTTTAAACCAGTAGCTATTAAAACCAGTATCTGTGCCATTAAGAAAGGGGTGTAATTCTTTTCCCCAACTTCTTCAAGACGTAGTAGGTTTGCCTCTGTCATATCTGTACATAAAAAGGAATGATAACCTGAACATTTAAGAATGGATGTTTGGCTGTCCAGAAGGGTTTGCTTTCTGCCTTGCCACAAATTAAAGTTTAGAAGCTATCAGCTTTCCTTTGAGATAAAGACAAGTAAGCTTGTTTATGTAAAATTTATGTAATGGGAAAAAATATAGGAAAAACTGTTAATATGTGAGAATGTTGGAGATTACTGTTGTTAGATGACTGAGGTAGTGACATGAAAATGAAGATAGGCAAATTTTCTTTCTTTCCAGAGTAACAGTATACATTTTTTGGATAACTGGTGGCAACCAACACAGTACTGCTAACTACAAGCTGGCATTTTTCACTGTATTGAAGAAGGGACAGTGCAGTTGAATCCCTGTGGTTTAGCGTTTGCTGACTGGCTAGTGAGGAGCAGTTCTTTCATAATACTATACCTAATTCTAAAGCTTTGCACTGGAGAGGTGAAATACGTCTATTAATGTATTGACTTTGTCAGAAAAACAAGCATTACCATTTTCAAATATAGTAACTGTAATAGGATATTATGGGTAAAAATGGTAACATTGATTAGATTAACTTCAAGCAGTAACTCTGCACCCATCACCCCCACAGCTACTGAGGGTTAGTTTTCTTACTCAGTACCTTCCATTTTTTTACTGTATCATTTGCTGTAGAATGTTTGCCTGGCAGATGTATAAATAGTTGTGCTCTTATTTGCTTTGTGTTTTTGTTTGGTTTTCCAGTGGAGCCTGAGAATGTTTGTTTTTACAAGGTTGTTTTGAAAAATTTGGAGTCTTTGATTACTAAAAATAGTATTTGTTCCAAGCAGCAGTTCATCTGTTAAAGCAATGAGCAGTTTGTAGCAGAATGACCTGACTACCTACTATCATGGTTATATACCAACATGGCAATTTAAACCTTGTATTTATGGAAGATCTTGTTATATAGCAAAGTATGAGAACTACTGTGTTTAAAATCTCGTATTTTTCTAGAAAATGCTTTTGGAATGGATTTGTCCATGTTGTTGTCTCCACTGTGTTAACCCACTGTTAGAAGGTTAAAACTGTAAAATCCTTTTGCAAGAGCACTTGGTTAACTGGGTGGCTATGCAACCTGTTTCTGCTTGTAGGCAAGTTCATGAGCAGGATGTGACTTGAGTTCATGTTCATGTCCACTGAGGCAACATGAGTGGGTTCAAAGAGCAAGAAGGTGCTGCTCTCCTTAATGCTGTATATGACCTCTAGGCAGTGAAAAGGAAGTGGCAGAGCCCTGTGTTTGAGTGTGGTAAGGGAAGGGTGGATATTCCTTGGTACTCAGGTGGCACACTTACGGTGCAGTCTGTAAACTGTCTGGGCTGCCTGAGCTCGATTCCCTCTGTGCATGTGCTGAAGCTATGTTACGTGTTGAAATAGCTGCAAATGAGAGTTGGGTTTTTCTTGGTCTTGAGCAGCCAAAATAGTATCTCAGGCTTTAATTTATTTCTTTGTGGAGTTTTTTCACTACGTGGGGTAGGAATCTCACTCCCACTTGCCTCCTTTGCTAATACTTTGGGTTCTGGCTCCTGTTCTAACGTGAGAGATTGAATACCTAATTGTCAGGTTTGAGATCTCCTAGTTTAGTGAGACTTGTTTAACCGCAGGAGAGATGCATGTTAGAGGGGGGGATAGGCATCTTTTTCCAGAGTGGCTTTTCACTGTCTTAATTGTCGTCTCTGCTTCTGTGATCCCTTCTTTTGTTTCTTTTCTTCAATAAGTAAGACAGAGGTCCAGCAGACAATAAGCTCAGTCACGAGGCATCAGTGTTCATCTCTGCAGGAGGTCCATTATGTGCACATGGATAAGTAGGGGGTCCTGTGGAAAAGCCCTGTAGAGTTTGAGAGTTACAGCATGTGTACTGCACTGACAAATAAGAGTTGCATGAGCAGCCTTAATGCTGCATTACCTAGTTTTTGAGTCCTCTCTGTGGCAATCTCAATCGCATCAATTAAGTCATTGTTTAGAGTTTATGTAAAAAGTTCATTAAATGCCATAGCGGATGATAGTAGATGGCGTTGGTTTTATCAGGTGGTACTGGTCACTATGTTACATCAGAGGTATTTTGGGAGTAAAAACACATTAAATCACTGTGTAATATTAGAAAAGGCAGATGTATAAGCTGCTTTGTTACATAGATATATTGAGGACAAATTAAGTATTTTACTTTGGGACTTTTTTTTTAAACTTTTTTTTTTACAGATCCAAATATACTCTACTGTTCAGTTACTTAGGGATTGATTTTTGTCACTTGAGCATCATATTAGTTCTGCCATGGTAATAGAAGCTACATGAAGTAAGGTGTAAAAATTATCAAATACCAAGGAGGAAAAAGGAACCAAATGATATATTTGCCTTTCACGAGCAAAAGATAATTAAAATTGAAAAGACAAAATACGTTCTCAGGTGAGGAAAGCTTTCCACAGCATAATAAGCTAGGACTTACATGCAGAACACCCCTGGAAGAATATATGACACTGAAGGACTTAATTGGAAGTTCATAGTGATAAGTGACCTAAATTATTGCAGTCTTTATTTTACCAGTTATGTGGACTAAAACTGCTGCTTTAATAAGAAGCTGTCTGAACTGAACTGTTGTGTAACCTCCAAGAAAGGACTCAAAAGGAGATGAAGGGGTGCCTCTTAACATGATAGGAAAGAGTTATAATGTTTCTGTATACAAGCTGCATTTCTCCTGCTTTGTGGAGTAGAAATTGACTGAATATATGAATATATATGTTTCCATGTTAAGCTAAATATCATAATGGAATGAAATATATTCGTTATTGAAAGGTGACTGGTGGAGAGCTAATGATCAGAAACAAAATAACCCTGTATCTCCCTAATGGAGTTGGATGTCAAAGGTGACAAACATCTGAAAATGTTGGCGTTATATTTGAAACGTCAATATTTATTGGTTGCCAAGTCCTGTGTTAGAGTTTAGTTCTCTTAGCTTTTGAACAGCACACAGTGTAAGGGCAGTACTACCAGCCACATTAAAACCAAGAATGAATTAAGTATATTTAAGTGGTGCATTTCTCATCCAGGAATCCATTTCTTTTGCAGAAAATTTGAGAATAAAGCCAGTGTTCAAGTCAGTATCTGTGTTTATGTTGCACTGTTGAAAGGGCAGCTGGGGGAAAGGGAGGGAGAAGTGAGTAAAACAGTTGCTTGTTCTGAAGACCAGTCAAGCAGTCTGTAACCAGTGAGGCAGGACTTCTGTGTGCATTGTTGAGCTGGTAGTAGTTAAAGTACAGTTCTAGAGAATAAGCTCTGCTGTCCTCGTCTTGGTTCTGCCCAAATATATTCAAGTTTGGCACTGACATGAGATGTAATCTTTGAGAAAGCAGCAATAGCTGGCTAGGGGCAGGCAGGAGTACATCTGAGACGATGAAGGATGAAAGAGAAAATCGAGGAAGAAAGTAACTGAGAGAATTAAGGGTGAGGGTCAGTTTTCTTACAGAAATACTGGAAATCACCACACTACCTACCTACTGCAAAAGCTGCTATTTCTGTTGTGGTTAAGGTCTTATACCAAAGCAGAACTAACAGTTCTATTAATGTATATAGACAGATTAATAGATGCAAGGAAGCCTGAATTTTCACAGGCCATTTGACAGAAAACACACTGTTTCCCTGAAGCAACTGCCAATTTCAAGGCCAAAAGGAAGCCTTTCTTGTTTTGAAGCATAGCACAAGAAGGACAAGCCTAGGCAGAAGAATGGGAGGGAGATAATGGATATCTGATGCAGAAGACGTGGGATTGGAAGTGCAGTGAGGTCACAAAGAGGACTGACCCTTGAAAGGAACGTAGAGGTGGATTGTTGCCTTTTTATGTACCACGCTGCTCAGATGCTTGCTTTACAGGGATAATATGCTCAAATCAGAGAGACAGGCTGTTAATAGTCCCTGCCCTAGATAGGTCTAATGTTTTTTTTGTTCCCTGAAGAGAAGAGCAAGAAAGTGGAAAGGAATTTGGATAGAATTCCTTAATTTTGTAATGCGAAGTACAACCTTGATGACATAACTCAAGAAAAAGTCACTGTTTACTCTTTTGACCTTAAAATTACCTTTTTTCTTACCACTCTTCCTCAAATTCCTGCCACTCCCAGTAAAAATGTATTACTTGGGCTTCTGTGGAAAGAGCAGCTTAGCTGTGTGGGAAGGTCACTGACAGTCTTAGCTCCACAAGGACCCCAGCACATAAACACATTTATGGTTAGTCCCCTTGCTGTAGCCTCTGATCTGCCAGGTCTACTATGGAGAGTACATGTACAAGGCCGTACTGATCTCAAGAGATTTGTTGAACTTTATCTCTAGGTAATCGTCTTGTGTTCAGATGAGGCTAATCATGTAGACTAATCACACTTTTAAATTAAAGGAATGTCATAACTAATAGAAAATAAAGCTATTTGGAAATGGTGGTTATTTTGCTGACAGTTTTCTCTGCTTAAGGAGGCTCAGTCAAAATTTTCTGCACTGACAAATATATGCTCTCAAATGAAAACAAATTGTGACTAACTTCAGGCTGACTTCTTCCCAGGGATGTTTTCTTTGTGGTCAGAAGTTGTTCTTGATGAAGTAGTTAGAGACGTGAAGCATAAATTATTATAAACTTTTGTATTAAACCTTTTAAGAGACAGCCAAATCACCTAAATTTTGATTGTTCCCTTCTAGTAAAGTATGCTGGAGGAAAAGCCGATACTACTAATGTAAAGGTCCGTTTCCAAAAAGGGCAGTTCATATAGGTGAAAAACTGAAGCGGAGTTAAGAAAGAGCTAACTTGAGTTTACTTCCTGGGCTAACAGCAATTTCAAAGTTAACATATTCCGAAATGTTGCTTTGACAGCAATCTTGGATTTAATTCTGCAGTATGCAATTAGAATTGTCATTCCCTGTGATATTTAAAATGCTGCCTTGAGTTTAGCACAGAAAGTGAGTATGGTTGAGTGTTTTTTCAAATGACATCTACTTCAATAGTTGCTATGTGTGCAGTTTATCTAGCGTTAACAGCATTCAAGTGCCTAAAATTAGGAATATATATTGCCGTAAGAAATAAGCAAACCACAACCCATGCGCTTCGCTCATTGCCTTTAATTTAAGCATCATGTTACTGCTGGGTGTCTTGCTTTTGTGGTTGATTTGGTTAGAGTTCTGAGTCCATTGGAAGTATTTTGGCCCATGTCTCAGAGGTAAAATAAAAATTGGTACTGTGACATTTCAAGCTGGTGGAGGAAATTGTCAGCCAAATGTATGAAACTGGTAGCTGGCTGATAGCTAGAAAGTAGTTCTGGATTAACAGGTTAAATTTATAAAGATAGCTGTGTAATAATAAGGTAATTTTATATTTTCCTTTAAAATTGGCCTTGCCAAAGAGAGGCTTTATGATGGCATCTGATAAAGGTAGGAGTGGAAAAAAAAGATTAATGGAATGGATGTACAAGTAAAAAGAAGCTTGTGTTTATGTACAGTTGAAAAAAGTGGACTTAAAAATGAGGTAATAGTACGGCCATACTGGCTGGGCTGAAGGAACAAAAGGAACTGAAGAATGAGGTTAGTAATTTGTTGCAGCTACGCAGAGTTCTAAACAGGATCAAAGAAGTCTTTAAGCGCAGGCTCTTAGGCTTAGGCAAAAAATGTGAAAATAAATACTGTTGCACCCTTTCTGTTCCCAGTACTCCGCCCTGTCAACATGTTCTGGTCTGACTTCTAAGTTGTAGTTGTTTCTAGGGCTAGAAATGGGTAGTCAAGTTGTACAGATGCTTGGTGTCTGATAATATTGCACTTTTTCTGGTTTTTTGGATATCTGTAGTTGTTTTCCTGTTCCCTGACTTTTTAGACCCGTATGAAAATTTTCTCCTGGAGTAACAGCTGTATGATGGACTTTACTGTACTTAGAACAGGGAACCTGTGGTCTGACTGGCTCCTGTGTGTTGAAGAGAGTTGTATGTAGGCTACACAACTTGAATTCCTGAGAAAGAGGTCGTACGTGTATTCTTTAAAGCATTTTTAGGCACTACGTCTCTGCCTTACCCTCTAGCTTTCAGAGACATACCTGAATATAGACTCAATTAAATTCCTGTCCTTTAATGAAGTCCTTTGCTTAATGCATAGATGATATGCTTGGAACATCAGGGCATTGGTCAGGATCCAAAATTAATTGCCTCTTGAGACAGATAGTGCCATGTGGGCATCTGAAAGAACAGTGTCTCTTTCAAAAGCCTTCTGAAATGGTTAGCTTTGAAAATGAGGCACATTCTTATTATGTTAAGGAAGGTATTTGGGTCTTTAATCCTGTTTAACATTTTCACTTTGTGACAACAAAAGCGAATAAATACTTTGTCAATTGAAGATGGTACAGGTTGAAAAAGGAGAGCCATAACTTCCTTACTTGCTGCCTTCTTGTAGTCTCCCTCCCTCCACCAGCTCCCAAATGTAGGAGGAAAAAGCCCAAACCTGTCATAAAGGGAAGAGGGCATCTCATTCCCAAACCCGTGACTAATGCGTCAGTCCACAGTAGAACAGTATTGTTTTAACGTGGCTAAGGCCCTGTTCTTTCCTTTGTATTGAATTCCTTCCTGTTTAAGAACATTGTCTTTAAAGTACACTTTTATCAGCTTAAATGGTAGGAACTTTATGCTTATTGCAACAGTATTAATTAGTTGGTGCAGCTGTTGCAAGTAGGAAAAAAAAAAGGAGTTAGGCAGGCATTGGCTGTGGGATAGCAAGTGTGTTTTTTAACAGAGCTGCTAAAGCATGCTATCTGTGTGTGGAGGTGACAGAAGGTAGAACTAGGGAGGAGCTGAAACTCAGCCTGCGTTTATAGGCCCACCAGGAGAGGAAGATCCAGCAACTGGGCAAAACCATGTGATATGACATCGATCCAAACATACAGCTGTTAGTGTAATATCCCAGAATCTCAAATAAGTAGCTGATGGGTGTTAAGTAACTCAGTGTACCTTTCGTGGCCCCTCACATTGTATCAATTAATAGAGAAGATTAAGCTCCATTTGCTCAATTAAAGGAAACACGTAATTTTCAGTAATGTTTGAGTGAATATCCATACATTTCTGTGACTTGAACTTCAAAAGCACAAGTGGAGGTAGCTACTCTACACATTCTTTCTGACTAATTCCTGTGACTTGTATTGGACTGGTTGTGGGCAAGCAGGGAAGGAGAACGCTGCGTTTTTTTCAATAATTGTGTAATTAAATTCATTGATGGTAGGCCAAGAATACTGATCACAAGGGTTGGTGCTGAATCAGAAGGAATACTTTAAATGGCGCTCTGTTGAACAGAGACATAATTGCCCTCTCTTTCCCCTTCTTGGCTTATTGGATGGCTGAATTGCTCATTTCATACATGACTTTGAGTGTGACTGGAGCTGTGAATCAGTGTTTGTTGGAGTTTTGCATCTGGCTTATGTTCTGGCTTCCCTTTTATGAGCTGGAGAGGCTGCCTCTGTTATTACTGTGCAGTGAAAATCCTCTTAAACTCTCCTTCTTGTGAGTGGGTGAAAATGTTTGCCAAACACACGAATCAATAATTGCTTATTTGCCTCAGTGCTCATTTTCAAAAGCTTCACTGTCCTTTTCTGTGTTTGCACAGATAATCGATGTCTGTCCCCACATGATAATTAACAGGGATAGATAACTTAGGAGCCCTTCCTTTACAAGTCATCCTACAACTGTGCCTCTCTGAAACCTCTTATTCAATTTTTGACCTTTTGTCAAGGCTTTCATTGAAATGGCAATAGCTTATATGCAGTGAGAAAGATGTGGTGGTTATTTTAGTTAAAGGTGTTTTCTGGTTGCCCTGCTGCTGAAATGCCTGGAGCTCTGTGTGGGACAAAAAGAAAAAGTAAACTGTTGGAAGGCTATTAAAAATGAGATATACATTTGTCTCAGTATGAGGAAAAACACTGCATGTAGCTTGACCTGGTAAGTTTTCATAAACAAGAGACTGGCTTTTTAATGGCCTTGTCTAACATGTCCATTTTGTTCTGCAGTTGTTGACTGAAATTGAAAATTAAAATTAGGGAAAAATAACCTTCATTATTATAGTTTTCCCTTGGGAACTATTTCAACTGTGGCTTT
The DNA here is from genome assembly GCA_013400955.1 of Drymodes brunneopygia. Taxonomy (NCBI): domain Eukaryota; kingdom Metazoa; phylum Chordata; class Aves; order Passeriformes; family Petroicidae; genus Drymodes; species Drymodes brunneopygia. Next base: position 290,135 of record VZTZ01003487.1, on the reverse strand, counting down.
CTCATGAGAGACATTGTGGCTTCCTTTCTATTTCTGTGGCATGAAAATTCAGATTTGTGTAGTCTGTTTCTAAAGTTGAGAATATTCTAGATGCTAGTTTCAGAAGATACAAACAACTTCCAGGTGCCTGCAATTTGAGGAAGTCTCTAGCTGATTCAGATTGCCATCTTGATGTGACCTTTGTCAAAAATAACTACAGTTAATTAGTACATGCACAAACTGTCTATGCAGTAGAGTAAGGAAAAGACAAAGCAATCTGTTTTGATGGATGAGATTTGTTTGCTTTTTTAGATTAGCATTCTGTAGTGGGAAGGCAAGCTTTTAAAACTGTCTGTTTTACTTTGCTATTCAGGTCAGTGCCACTGGAGGACTGCAAGATAGACTTGAGCTGTTCGTCATCCAGTGAAAAACTACTCTTGGTGCCATAGGTCTGCCACTGAAAATCTACTTTCTGGTACCACAATTAACATTAGCTGGATGATAGTGCAAAGCTTCAAACTGCATTGCTCCATAGCTCAAATGAGCTGTAGATGCAATGCCTGTACCTGCCTAAACCTTAAAATTTGTTCAGATTGTTTATATTTCAGTGGTATGATCTAATGACAATAAAGTTGCTTCAGTGGACAAAAAGTAGGAGGAAAAGAGGACTCTGCCCCTCATTCCGTAGGGCTAAAACTGCACAGAATCTGTTTGGTTATCTAGAGCCTCTTAATGGCTGTTCCCATTAGCAATTTAGTTCAGATCAAAGTGTACTTTTGGAGCACATCTCTTGATTGTCCCATTTCACAGTTCTTTGTTCATTGTGAAGCATCTCAGGCACACAAACAGAATTCCTTTCATTGAAAGGAATTACATACACCAGTTATAAATAGATATTAAGTCCACAGAACCAGACAACAACCAGGCAAAAGTAAAACTTCCTGTAAAACCTCATTCAAAATACATAGTTTGGCCATTGAGGTTTCTGCATCAGGATTTTGCTATATTGACCCTCTCCTGTTGCACTGTGCAGCAAGCTCAAGTGTAGACTTAACCAAAGAGGGTCACCAGCTAAGTCCTGAAACTCAGCAGATGCTCTAATGAAGTAACAAGGACCTGATAGTGACAGAGAGTTAATTTACTATGTGAAATGAATGATCATTTGAAAAGAATAGACTGTGCTTCAAAAACCTTTCTCAGTATCCACATAGTCCTGGGACTGCAAGGACTTGGAGAGCTGAATGAAGGGAGGAGATGGCTGCTGGAGTTACAGGTGTGAGATGAAGGGCTGGTGTTGGATGTGATGCAGCAGCTCTTGCATTTTCTCCTGTGGCAAGGCACTTAGGTTACCTGTCAGCACCACCAAAATGCAGGTGCCAGTTTTGACTGGGACCTGTGTGTCCACTTTTGAAGAGTTCTGTGTGTCTCAAAAGCACAAGTTCATCACTACAAGTTCTTTTGATGCAGAGCTGGCTAAAGCCAAGAAAAAAATAAAATGCTGTAGGAAGAGGATGTTCAGAAAGCGGGCATGTGAACTGACTCTATGATGCAGATAGGCCGGAGAAATCCTTCTCATGCAAAAGCTGCTCCAAAGTTATTTATTCAGAAAGAAATTCAGTTCGTAAGTCATCAATAATTGAGCACTGGTCATACATCTTGAAAAATTTGAAATGTTGCTGTAGAATTTATCATTAGTTGAAGTACTTTGCAACAGGTTGGAAAAGTGTAACTGTCCAGTGGATGATGTTATCCTTTCACTGTGCCTCTTCGGATGAGCATAAATTGTTAACTCCTAATTCTTAGATAAATTTTTGAGTGCTACTAATTGGCCTACTGTAAGACCCATCAGTGTAAGGCTTAGAGCTCAAGTAGCCTTGTTGTGATAGCTAGAGTTTACTTATTTGCCCATCTGCCAGAATTTCCATCTCTGTAGTAGAGTTATCTGGAAGAATATTTTCTGAGGTTTCAACTGCTTGCTTGCGGCATTATTGCAGCTGGCTCCAAATGTTACTGGTTTATGGGTTTGAAAAGTTGTGCTGTGATGGAGGTGTCAGTACTCCCATTTGTCTTCTCTGTGCATGGCATCTGGAGCAGAAATATGTCAGGATAACTGCAGAAGAGAATATTAGAAACTGAATGTAATATGAAATTGTAGGCAACATTGATCAATTTTGACTAAAAGTCCTGGTGTGGAGCCCTTGTACTTAATGATGTACTGAAGGGCTTAGTGAAGGTCAAGCTGGCAGTAAGGATTTGTTGAGATCCTGTCTCTTTAAGGGCTGCTGCCAACTTAAAGAAAACCTTCCAAGCTCTCCATTCTTTTGTTGTTTTGGCTACTAAGAGTGTTTGCATTGCCCAGGAGCAGGAATGAGAGACTAAGGCGAAAATTTGGATTTCCGAAGACCTACTGTGAGTGAGTTCATTTGCTTTTGCAGACTTGTCTGGAGAGATGGTGAGCTCTGGCAGATGAGCAAGACACTTTATTTTTAAATCTGTCATGAGTTGTAAGTTGATATTATCACATGAAAATAGAAAAACTTTTAAAAAAATTTTATCTAATATCTTAGGCTTGAATTGGTAATTTTAATCAAGTCCTCCGGTCCCTCAAAACTCCAGGTGTAGGCTTCATATTTAGTTCTGGTGTAAAAAAATCTTAGCACTGAATTTGAAAAGTTGTCAAAGTCTGTGGTACTGTCAGTAAGACTGCCTGTCCACTCAGAATTATCTATTTGGCAATACATTTGCATCTTTCAAATTTGTGTGTAATGCATCTCTTCCTACCTTGTGTTCAGTGCCTTAATGGTGACATACTTTTGCTGGAGGATGGTGCAAACCTTGGTCCTCTACTGACTCTTCTGGTGCCTGTACATTGATGCATCAACAACCAGCAGCCATCTGTTTCCTACTGGACTTTAACCCTAGCCTGCCAGCTCTAAGGAAATTGGGTTATACAGCTTCATTTCTTGAGAGGAGGTAAAGTAATGGTGTGACTTAGTGGGTATTTGAGAAATACTTGTATTAGTAAATTAGTTTGAATTTTATATAAAAAAATACCACTAAATAGCATTTGTGAGAAGAATCTTTATTATGTTTAAGATGACAGTATTACCAATGACTTTGTGGAATAAAAACTAAGTGGAATAGTTTTGTCATCTCAGAATCAGAGGTTTTAATGAACATGTACAAAGGGAGGGAGAAAATTTTGTTTTAAGAGGGGTTTCAATTTTACTTTGCTTTCCTTAGCTGCATTTATAGGTTGACCTGCTGCTTTCATAAAGGTGTTTGCAGAATTCAGTCTGGACTTTGTGTATGTTGCCTAACAGCAGTTTGAAGTGACAGAGAAATCCAGGTACATCTTTGCCTCTTCCCTTCTCAGGGAATGGAAAAGATTGTGACTGGCAGTCAGGTTGTGACCTCGTGAGGCAAGTGGCTTGTATGGGCAAACGTGCCTGGATCTCCTTCAGAAGAGAACAGCTTCTCAACCAGTCTGTTGCTGCACATCTTTGTTCAGAGAAAGTGAAGTATTATTTCTAAGGTGTGCTTCCAAATGAAAGAAATCCGTGGCCTGAAAAGGGTACCTCAGCCTGCAGTATATTCTGGCTTCCTTGTATGGCTCCTGGTGCCCTGAACTTTGGTGCATTTTTCTCTCCTCTAATGGATACTCGTAAGGAGTTGTAGTCATTTGCGTGACTTTGATAATAGACCACTTGTAAAATCAAAATTGTCAGGCGTGATTGAAAACACTCCCTGCAGAGTCAGAATTGCTATATTTGGAGTTGTTGTGGGGTAATTTTCCTCTCTCCTAATACAGCCTCTTTTCCACACTACCACTCCATTTTGCAGTCAGTGCTGTGAGGGCAGTCCCTTGGTGACGGAGCTACTGAATTCTGCAGACATGTATGACAATATCAAGCAGGAGATCTCAGAAGAGGTTTTGCTGTGCTATACAGAACTCCTATGGGAGTGTTGTCTTAGGCTTAATTCTGCCTCTCCCAAGTGTAATTCCTGTTAGAGATTTTCAAGAATTCAATGTTGTCCCTTTTGAAAGTACCCCTTATTCCCAGTTGTGTATTTGAACAGCAAGTTCATTGCATAAAAGGCCACACATTGCTTCTATTGCTTTCATCATAATTATGAACACTCAGATGAGAAGAACAGTTGTTCCTCTAACTAGTACGTAGTACAGTTTCCCAGGTGATAGTAAAATTACTAAAGCAGTCTTTTGGTCAGCTTTTGTTTTAGATGATAAACTGTGGACATGAGTTAGTCATCACAGAATACTAGTTATTTCATGGTATTCTGTTTGGCTGCTGTTCCAACAGGTGCTGCTAACTATGAAACTTGTTATTAGCAGGTGAAATTCCAGTCTGTAAATCCTTTTGAAATGTCTTGAGGTACAGAAACATGAAGAGCTATTGTCCCTACAGGCCAAACCAAATGTTTATCTGTCCTGCTATCCTACCTCTGCCAGTGACCAAACCAAATCCCCAGGGAAACACCCCACAAAGGTGGGATAAACATCTAAAGCTTCTCCACTCTCTTGCCTCAGCAACGGGGTCTTCCATAGCTAGATGATATTTCTGTATTTTCAGTGACCTGTGGAGTTTTGCTTTTCTACCAATTTGTTCAGTGTCCCCTTCGGCTTGTATATGTTTTTATATCTTGAAAATCCAGTGGTACACAATTTAATCACTTTAACCCCTCCTTGTGTTGTTTTGAGCCGGCTGCCTTCTAGGTTTCTTTGAGAACTCCATCTCTTGTGTTGAAAGACTTTGCAGACAATTAATTTGCCCTGACCAAGCTACTCATTTTATAAACCTTTCTCATGTTCCTATACGTTTCTATGCTGAACAGTCTTACTGTGGTTAGCCACTTGTCATGCAGATGGATTAGAATCATCCCTCTAATCATCTTGTTAGCCCTTGTCTGGACTCACTCCAACAGGTCCATGTCCTTCCTGTGTCAGGGCTCCCAGAGCTGACTGCAGCACTGCAGGTGGGGTCTCACCAGAGCATAGGAGCAGAATCCCCTGCCTTGCCCTGCTGGCCATGCTGCTTTGGATGCAGCCCAGGACACGTTTGGTTTCTGGGCTGTGAGTGCACATTGCTGGCTCATGTCCAGCCTCTCCAGCACCCCCAAGTCCTTCTCAGCAGGGCTGCTCTGGATCTGTTCATCCCCCAGCCTGGGTTGGTACCAGAGGCTGCCCAGACCCAGGTGCAGCACCTTGCACTTGCTCTTGTTAAACCTTGTGAAGTTCCCATGGGACCACTTCTTGAGCTTGTCCAGGTCCCTGTGGGTGGCACCCCATCCTTGAGGTGTGTCAACTGCACCACTCAGCTCAGTGTCATCTGCGAATTTGCTGAGGGTGCACTCAATCTCTGATTAATTTTATTTTTCCCCATTGCTCTTTGTTGAACTTCCTTAGACTTTTCTACCTGATTCAAGAAGGTGGAATTAAATTGTGTTGAAAAAGTAAGCACATTGCAGCTTTACACAAGTGTATAATGCTTTGAGTGTCATTCTCTCTTACTTTGCAATTAATTCTGATAATTTAATCTGTTTTTTAATGCCCTTTTCTCCTTATATGGATCCTTTTGTTTTTATCTTTATTGAGCATATCCTTGAAGAAATGGTTGCCAGAATTCTTAGTTGACCTGTAAATCACGCTGATGCCACCACCACATCAGAGCCAATGTAGTTTAGGTATTAGATGCAGAGTTAAACAACATCCCCATGTAAGGAAATTTCAGTATTGATAGGCCAGTTGTCATGAAAGTAATTGAAAGTGTTCATGACCTTGAATTGCTTGATAATGAGCGATGAGCCTCAGTTCTAGGACCATCTTGAAATTAGTTTTTAAATCTTTAAAAGTAAGATATTTTATTTCTAGTCTCTACAAATCCTCTCTCTCACAGTTGCTAACTTCAGCTGTACATTATTGACCTTGTGAAACTTTTGGAACTCAAGTATAAGATTTTATTTGCGAAGGGGTAGTGTGGCTCATCATCCCTTTTGCATAATAGCTCTAACATAGATTGCCTTGTTTAGCATGCCTTTTATGGGGTGCAAGATGTTGCATCTGTTGGTGGAGTTGATGAAAGAGATGATGATGCTGTTAGTGATTGTAGAAATAAAGGGTTATAAGGTGTTGTTTCATTCTAAAATAAGCTTATTAGTTCATTGTAATGACAAAAAGAACATCCAAAATCTTACTTACAAAGACAGCTGTTGTTTAATTTGGTGTTGACCAATGCTATCATAATTTTCTCTTTGTATTTGAGTGAGCCCCCGTGCCTGGTGACACATGCCTGTGACAGTGCAATTAATACTGACATTTAAGTGGACATTATATATAAGCTGTGATACTAGTACACAGTGTTGAAATTGTTCTGGATGGCCTCAGCTTCCAGAAAGATGTACTGTGAAATCTGTGTGTACTCATGGTATCACAGCTCATTTGATTGCTGAGACTGAATGGAGCTTTTGTGAGTACTGGCATTTATGCATGTAAATATGTGGCCATACTTGAGGAATTATTATGCATGGAGGAAAGTAGTAGTTTGGTCCACTCCATTTCAACTTGCAAGATTTTTCTATTCTCTTTAATTTTTCCTCCCACTGAGGTAACTCCTTGGAGTTTGAATGCCAAACCTACATTAGAGAAACATTTTCTCTTTTTGGTGAAGCACATGAAACCAGTAGCCATGAATGGTTAGGAATATGCTTCATGTGCGTGGGATGGTGCAGAGGAGAGCAGCACATGGAGGCTTGGAGCTATGTTGGTTGTTCTTTGGTAGCTAGAGCCAGTTCCAAAAGAGCTTACAATTTGTTTTGTTAGAAGAACCAAGAGCTGACGTTGCACACAAATTTCACTTGTAGATAATGCTTTATACTGCAGAGGTGTGAAAATAGAGTTTTGTCCAAGGGATAATAAAATGAGACAATCCTATAACCAGAGCTTATGCTGTGTGTATTATTCGTCTTAGTCAAATAAAGGTTTCTCTGAAACAGTTGAATTAACTGGCTATTATTTGAGGAACTTGGTACTTACAACAATAAATAATGATAAATATAGATTATCACTAATAATTTTACAATTTTTTTATCACAATAGTTTGTGATAGTGTTATTTGTACTGATATCAGTAAATGTAGTTTAAGATAAATTTTCCTTTAAATGCCCTTGAAATACAAGTTATAAGAGAGAACCAAAGGCACCTATAATCTTCTAGACTTCTCAAATTACTATAGCCTCTAGGCAGTGCAACCTATATTCAGTTTAGTCCTGCAAAGTTATTTGTGCAGCCTAATGATGTCTTAAAATACCAATGAACTGACTTTTAATAATTTTTAGAGTATTGTTCTTACACAGAAGAGAAGCCAAGAAATCTCTTAAAAGTTCTCATCCAAATCGAAGTTTTTTTTATCCATACCACCTGCATTTGGTGATAAAATGACAGTGCTTGATTAGTGCTTAAAATTCAAAGCAAAATTTTCTGTCTCTTTTTTTAGTCAAACATGTCACTAGCTTTAGAAAATGCTGCATCTTTAACTGTACAATAAAAAGCCAGTAAGGGAAGTACACTTGTAAACTAGTAGTAAGGTGTATTTAAATTGGGCCGGGAGAGTTGTCTTTTTCACAGTAAGCAAAATGTACAGGTTATACAGATTTCCAGGATTGTAACATTGTAAAATAATTTGGAATGCATGCGTGAACCTACTACATTGGTTCATACTTTTATCCTGGATGTAGGATAATGTAACTTACGCTTTATGAGGAAGATGCAAATAGCTAGCTATTTCTATTTTTAAATACTTGTTCACAAAGAACTTTTAAAATTTCCATTACTATCCTTAATCATACTGTGGTCCTGATAAAATAAGCTTATTACCAAAGCTACTGTTCTGTTTGCAGAGGAGCATTTTTGGATTGCATTTGAGTGTGAATGCACGTAACTACACAAAGGGAAATGCCATCTCTTTGCTTCTGTGCAAGCTAGGAAAGCTACTGGTTCTGTGAATGAGAGTTGTCAAGACATAGTTTAGATTAGCACCTGTTAGCCTTGTGGCTTAATTCTCCTGAGGCTTCTTTTCTTAGGTAGTGTTTGGTGCTGATACCAGTTGGACTTCCATGTCCCTCCTAGTAATAAATCCTAGAAAAACTTCTATATGCCCCTGCTGAAATGTGTATCTACCCAAACAGAAGATTTTCACTTTAATTAAAAAGCACTTAAACCCTGAATTTAAAGTAAATTAGGTGTCATTAACCAGCACAGTTACAAAGGGGTCTGTTATATTTATTCATTGGTTTGGGGTATTTTTCTTAAATATTTACTTCAAGCTTGTGATAATATCTGTAGGTGAGTTGGATTTAGTAAGGGTAAACACAGTGTTACTTTATTTCAAATCCTGTTTGCTGAAGTTTTCATAAGAAGGGGTTTAGCTAATTAGATATGTCAGATAACTCAAAATAGTGCAGGAAATGTCCAGTTAGAATAAATGGTACCAAGCATTCTGTTTAAGTGCCTTTAGAGTGAGTTGTTCCCTGAGCTTCCAGAGTGAAGGTTCTTTTTTAGGCCATACAGCAATTGCTTATACAAGTCGCAGTTATACATAAAGGCTGGTTTCTTTGGAGGAGCCACACACCAGCCCCAGTTTGCAGTTTTGGGGGAGGGTGTGTGTATGTTGGACTTTTTAAAATTATTATTACAACAAAACAGAAACAAGTATGTACCTTTTCAGAAGAAGAGTGTTGTAAACAACTCAGGCATACAGTTGAGTATAAAACTTGGTAAGTGTGTAGTTCAACATAAACTGTTATTTTAGATATTATTTCAGTATCAGAGCTACTGATTAGGTGTTTATCTTCGCAGCACACTGACATCCTCTCAGTCAGGCTTTATCTGTTAGTTGAACTTCTTAGTTGCCCCTCACTACACTTTGTGAAAATGTAAGCAGCTTTGTTTAAATTAAATATTAAATTTTAAATACCAAATGAAGTTAGCCATTTGTTGACATACTTGAGTGTTCTCCAGAGGCAGTAGGCAGTGTTTTAATGATATATTTGCTAGTTCTAATTGGTGAAAAGAAGTCAAGTAACTAAAAGGCTGTTATTGATCAAGTGCAATGTACATAGACCAATTTGAATGCTGTTTAATTAGAGTAATGTCTATACTGTTTTTAAAGCACAGTCTGTTACTGGGGAGTGTCTTAAACGTGTGTCTGCCATGTGTCAAGACAGACACTTCTGCATGGCTGGGAGGAAAGACCATCACTTTTGAATTGCTCAGGCAAGTGAGAATGGGAACATAGCAGAGGTCTCAGAACAAGTCCAGAGGTTGGATGGTTTAGTGAAGTGAGCTAAATGCTCAGTTTTTAAATGTAGTCAGCCTTAAAATTGAGATCTGAAAGGAACAAATGCATATGGAAAATGTAGATTCCCAAAGGGGAGAGGAGCAAAACCCACTAGCATGAAGACACAGAACTGTGGAGTTGGATGTGTCCTGCTCAGTTATGTAACAGGCTTTTTAGCTTGAAAATTCCATGGGCATACCAAAGCTTGTAAAAGTAATGATTGGATAAGAATGTAGCTTTATTTTTACTGACAAGTAATGGCCTAAACGTTCTCTGAATCAAGAAGTACTGTTACTTTTATGATATTTTACTAGGTGTTCCATGTTAAAGGGTGAGACCCCTGAATTTGCTCTATGGATTTTAATTTTGCTTTAATCATATGAAATAAAGCCAGGCACTAATATTTTTTTATTCATGTTTATATTAGTTTACATCTTCTGACACCAGTTCATGGTAGCATTGTCACGTTTAAAAAGAAAAAAATGCGTTGTGTGTCTTGGAATGATGAACTTGCAGTTTTTCATGTTCCCAGATGTGGAAAAACTAGGACATCCTTAGTATTTGTCCTTGATCTTACTGCCTAGGATGTTAGCAGTGGATGTAACAGTTGATTGTATTAATTGCACAGTGGCTTAGTGCAGTCTGCCTGGTAATAGCCCTGCTGTAGCCAACACACAAATAACACTGCTGAGTGGATAAGATCTCATTTAATGGAAGTGACTTAATCCCCCAAGTTTGCTCTAGGGTTTGGATATGTAGCAAAAATGTTTGTTTCTAAGAGCTGTTGTAGTTGGAACAAGTACTGCTCTTACTAAAAACTCAAACTCAAAAAGTAAATGTATTTTGTAATGAAGTTTTAAAAGAATTTGATAACTTCAGTGTTTTAAACATTACAAATACTTTGTTACTTTTAAGAGAATTCTGTCTTTATGTGCAACAATAAAACTATTGCCCTAAACATGAAGATCCAAAGCAGAAATTACTTTGAAGCACATGAGAGAAATTTCATCCCAGTCCAAAAAAGAAATTTGCTTTCTAATTATTTCCTCTTGTTGGCTTAGCTAAAATATGTGTTTTACTAAGAAGCTTATATATACTTAATATAAATAAAAGCAAGCTGTCCATAACTAAGTAAATTGAATAAAAATAAGTGTTTCAATTGCTTTTCCAAATACTCAATTTTAAGATGGACTGCATGAAGAAATGAAAATTACTTAAAAACACCCACCTAGATGTTTAGGATTGTGGGGTTAATTAATCTTCAGCAATTCTGTATGTAATGGGAAAAGCATTAAACCCCAGCAGCTGGTGTTTAACCACTGTGTGATTTGACTGACAGGTAGTTAATAGGTAAAAATTATGTCTTCTCTTGTTAGAGAGTTTGTTTTTCTTTTTGGGCACTTGAAAATTGGGGCTAAAACCGGGATACACTTAGAAGATACTGCAGTATACCTTTCTCTTAAAACAGTAAACACTTTTGAAATAAATAGAAGGTTAATTACTGCACCAGGAAAACCTGTTTGTGATGTTCTACGGTCAATGACTTAGTTAAAGCTTAAAAATTATAGTTAGGAACCAAAAACTTACTGAAAATAAGTAATTCCTTCAAAGTACAGGATGAGAGTTTCTTTGCATCACTGCAAATTCTGCAGATTTTTAATGCCTTACCTGTATTTTTTGTTGGCAGACCTAAATGTTCACACTACTGACATATTCTGCTGGGTAAAGCTTTAAAACATGTTTCCAAGTGCTTGAATCTTAATAGCTCTGAAAAAAATAACAACTGTGCAGAATTTTTGTAAAACCTAATCCATATTTTAGAGGAGACGAATACAATGTAAGATTCTGAAGTGACTTCTGTTGTTCTTGTCTTGGGGTGTTGTTTTGGTTTTGGGTTTTTCTTTTTTTTAGTTGATGTAGATTCACAAACATGTGCATTGAGATCAGTGCAGCCATGATATTGAAGTAACACATAACTGAAAACAAAGGTGATGGATTGCTATTTAAGGAAGAATTTTAGTATGTTAAATGTCAGTTTGGTCAGCTCCAGATGACATGGGGGAAGAAGAGTCAAACTTGTGTATGAGAGATTTTGGTCAATCTTTGAGCAAAGAATAAGAAATGCGTTAGAAGGATTTTTGTTACGAATTAGTACATGAGATTTTATAGGTAAAATGAGGACATTTTGATGGCTACTTAAAAAAACTCCAACCTCTCTCAAACTGAACCATTTGGACTTCGTGGTACTAGAGTGAGGAATGCCTGTCATTGGCTTGTCAAGCATTGGCAGCTTTTTGGGTAGCTGCTGGGAAGGGTAAGGAAATAAGTAAAAATTTGCTGCAGTCCTTGGTGGTTCATAGGCAGAGAAAAATAACTATATACTAAAAAAAACCAAGCGTGTTACTGCAGTTCATTAGTAATATCTTTGCATTGCTCAGTCATGGCCTGTGATCACAGTATTAGCTATGAAATGAAAGTACTGGGAGTGTCAGAGTTGCCAGGCTGCTCGAGTTGAGCTGAGTCAGTCACCTGCTATTTTATGGACTATAGAAAGTAGGTGATGAGGTGCTTCAAAGAGAATAGTTACTAGTGCTTATAGGGATATTTTGGTAGCTCTTATTTCTCCATAGTAACTCTATGGCTCAGATAAAATGAAATGTTGAAGCAGCAGGTCCCCAATGATACACTGTTTCCAAGCATGCAAGCTCTTTTTTGTCCGGTATCACCTGGGGAACATACAGATCTATGTCTAGGCTTTCCTTGCCAAGGTGCTGTTCTTTGTCTTGTGCTAGTATGAGCATGGGATCTGTGCTTAGTGGTGGAGTTCTTTTCCACTTTAGAGTCCAGTAATTTCTAGGAAACACAGAAGCTGCTCAGTGGTTCAGAAAGTAATAGGTCAGATGTTGTTGAGCTAGTAAGGACGTGGGTAAGGGAAAAATGGGAGAGGAAAAGGGTTAAATCCTGCAAGAGGAATTGAGACTTATAGGTGAATGCATTCCTTGCTGCTCACAGGGATAAGGTATACTGCCTTATATTGCGTGGGTTTTCAATGTGTAGCTTAAATGTGCAGTTTTGTGGCAGATTGAATATGAAAATATTGATGAGATTGACTCAGTTCAAATCACCTATCTTATTTCCTTAGGATTTAAAACCTGATTTTAAGATCATACAGAGTACAGATTGTGCAGAGTAACATACGAAACTTGGTCAGACACTTGTAGTAGAGCTTCATGTTAATGTTACTGTTAAAAGATACTCTCTGTGCAGGCATGACCAATGCTGTGGAGAAGACAGGTGATTTGAGTGAAATAGTGGAGAGCTCCACATTCTCAGGAGTTTAAGAAGAGAGGGAAGTTTAGTCTCTTGAACCAAACATGAACTCATTCAAGCTGGACATGGTAATGGCTTTTGGAATTGCTACCAAGGGTACCCACTGATGACACAGAAGCAACACAGACACAAGACTTGTGAGGTGAGGATACAAGTGATCCAAGTTGTTACTGGAGATATGAATATAATTTGACTGTCAGTATCTATGTTAAGATAAGTGTTAAGATAAGCAGTGGAAAGGAAGTAGTTTTTTAGAACCAGGAAAAAAGGCAGGAGGTTGTTGGTAAGGAGCTATATTTTTATTTGTAGTCAAATAGCTAGCATTTTGGTTTAAAAATTATGGATCCTGTATCCCTTGTCCTGAGACAGTCTTCTGCCCACCTTGGAATTCTGTTGCTTTTGATTGTGTCAACAGAAGATTGAAGATTATTGCTGGGAGCTGCTAGAGCTCTTTCTAGTAGTAAACTTGCTCATAGTTCAAATCTGCTTTTGAAATAATATAAGCTGCTGGTATTGGTGGTAATCTGCACTCAAGGGCAGTCAGTAGTATTATCAAGGCACTTATGAATGCTTTCCAAGGGGATTTGGTATGACTGGGAGAATTCTTATCTTGTGGAGTGTTGTTAAGCATGTGCAAATTGCACTATGGGCCAAGCTACTGGGAGTAGTGATGGTACACCCAGGTTCTGTCTGATAGAAGACACGCTGGAGCTGAAGATGCTAAGTGCTGTAGTCGTAGCTAGTGCCTTCATAGGAAGTGGGGAGAATTGTGTGGATTGTATTGTGAAATACATGGCCAACTCATTGCTTTTGCTATGTTACAGAGTCAAACGCTTGTGGAATCAAATGGTACTAGGTAGCCAGTTTTGATTAATGATATTCACTGTATTCTAACCTTGATCTTTTTTTCACCTGCATCTTCCCTCTATAGTAGTCTGGTCATGAAACTAAAGTACATGCCAGAGTAACCCTCTAGAAGGACTTGGCAGGGGATGAAGTAACCCCTATAAAATTAAGGTTTGGGTGGGAGTAATATGGTGCTTACACAACACAGCAGCTATTTTACATCTGGCAGAATTTTATTTGTTCTTATTTATAAAATTTCTCACCAACTACAGATTTAGGGGGGTACTGTGGCACTTTGAAACTCATTGAGATCTCAGCATAGTTGAGATTGAGCCTGTACTAATTAGCATAGTTTCTGTTCAGGTGGTGTCTTCACACAAGGTGCTTGGTCTGAGACAGCAGGGTTCACAGCAAGGCTGGGTTTTGAATGGAGTCTGCTGTGGTCTGTAAGCTGTCATCAGATAGGCATTTCATTACTTAAAAAGGCTGATATTTCTGGTTCTAAGCTGGTTCTTGAAATAACTGAGCACTATCTCTGTGATGATGTGTTTATCTCATCCATTCTGCACCAGAGCTTGATCATGCTGGTTCAGAGCTGGTTCTCTTACCTGTGACACAGCTGACCTGCAATCCCCAGTAACTCATATGCAGTGATGTAAATTACTGTTATTTAGAAACTGCTGGTTGGCACAATAACTGTTCAGTGCGATAATAAGTAAGGCAGCTGCCTTCCTTTGTCTTTAAGATTGTTTGCTGTTATCAAAACCTGTGAAGGTCTTTTAGAAGGGCCTTGAAGAGATCCCTGACCAAGTGACAAGCTGGGAAGCATTTGTAGGTAGAAATTGCCTGTAGTTTGGGAGGCAAAAACCAGAAAATACTCAGTGACTTAGTCTGTGGAAAGCAATTTAGTCTTATATCTTAAAGTTACTGTGATCTGTAATGTGAAGATTCAGTGGAAATCAGAAGTTACTTGGAAAAAATACTGAATTTAAGTGTCTGGGTAGAGTTGAGGCATATGGCTTATCATGGAAGTGTTGTCACGTCGAACTTTGGGTTTTGTGTTAGATGACAGTAAATAGAGATACATCAGGTCTGAGCTACTGGCAAACAACATGTTTAGAACTGAGTGAAGTGTTTTCTAAAATCCAAAGAGAAGGCAATATTCAGCAGCAACAGGTTTACTGAATTTTATTAGGTAATGGAAACGTAACTTTGGTGTTGGGGGCAAGGGGAAAGCATTTCTTAGCTACGATAGAGTTCTTCAAGATCCTTATGTCAGCAGTAGGCACGGTCCAGGCACTGCTGTTGGTGTTCTGGCTGCAGATAGCATCTTCTGCCTCCTAATCCATTGTATCCTTAAACCCAGAAACCGATCTAGTGCTGTAATAGCTAAAGGGAAGTATCTGGAGTAAAAATGTGGCTGGACTGTTACCAATTTAGAAACTACTGCAGTACTGGTGTGTAGGGAGTAGTTTTCAGTGGGTCAGTGACAGTAAGTCAGCTTTTCTAATATTGCAGTTGAAATTGTAACAGAGCAGAAAAACTGCTAGCAAATGGGTAAAATGGTTTCAGTTTTTAGCATTTATTCTTGGAAAAGGGTAGCAGATCCTTGGAAAAGGGTAAAGGGTTTCATCTCCTAGTTTTAAAAGTGTATAGAAAGCAGGTGCATCGTCTTCCTGATGTAGATGGTATGGCTAATTGGAGGTGCTTGAGATTCACTAGCAGCCTTCCTTGTTCAAGTGGAACTAAGGATTTGGCAGTGTAATTGACAGAACTTATACTTCAGGGCTTTGAGAAGCCTTCCCCTCTTAAATGACTTAGATTACAGACAACCGTAAGAAGTAGTTAGCCGTGTATCAGTTCTTCATTGCTAGGATAAGGTAACTTTATATCACCCTTTTAGCTATTTGGAGCATACAGTGGAGTGATTTGCTTGGTTTATTGGCAGAGTACCCTTAGAAAAGACTCCTCAAGGCACACTTCCTTAAAGGGGTTGCCTCCGTTTGTCATTTCAATGCATTACTGTTCATATTGCTATTCTTATGGGGGAACTTGCAGGGTTTTGGCTGAAGATGTTTGTAGGAGGGCTTCCTCCTTATCCCCTGCTTTCTGGATTTGTTTTAAACTTTCTGTTCTTGGTGTTATCATTGAATCAGGATAGTGATTTTTACTGTGACAAATTAGGTGGTTTTTGGTTTTTGAGTTGTGTTGTTTTTTTTGTGGGTTTTTTTTTCCTTGCATTGTACAGGGCAGGACACTGAAGTTCTTACAAAGAAAGACTTTGTTTAAACAGATACACTTGCAAGGACAAAATGAGAGCTGTTGAATTGTAGTATAGGGTTGTCTCATTCCTCATTGCAGAATGATGAAACAGCAGCAGAAATAAGCACAAGATAAGTTTTGTATTTCTCATAAATGAAGCCCCAAACAAACAACCATTGTCACTTGAATTTCTGGCTTTACATTATGTTCCTAGAATACACAACTGAAGTGGAAATTTGTGAATTAAATTAAGACCAGAACTATAATTTATTGTAATGGAAAGGAAATTCGAATATGTTATGCAAAGAGTATTTTTAGAATCGGTTGATTCTAAAAAGCTGACAGCTTTTTCTACATTAAGATTATTTTAACCTGAAGAAGAAAGTAGTGTGTTTTATTAGTAGAACAAGCCTGGTATGTGACCCGGACTATTCCTCTTAAAAGTAATTTTTCCTGTTGCACCAAGATACGTCCTTTCCTCCAGTAGGGAGGTCTTCTAACAGACTTACTGTAAGGAGTGTAAGGAATTTTAGTTTAGATGTAAATAAGAAGATGTTCTGAAATGTTTCTATTCAGCCCTTCTGAAATAAGAAATTGTACATGTGAAGCAGAAGAGTACAAGTCTGAGGTCAAGTATTATCTTGCACACTGTAAATACAGGCAAACTGGAGAAATATGTTAGTGCCTGTCAAATACTGAAAATGCTAGTTTGTGAGCCTAAGGCTAGCTAAAAAATGTGACAGAAACAAACCACAATCAGGAATATCCCAAACGATCACCACATTACAACCTAGCTCTCTCTGGCATCACACAAGTTATTGCTGAGCAGCAAGAGTTCTGTCAAGGCTTGCCTCAACATTTGCTGTCTGCTCTCACCCCAATACCTTCAGTTTCTATGTATCCCCTTCATGCTTCACTTCTTCTGGCTCTCCTCATGTACTTCACCTGCCCTGCCCCACACAGCCACTGCTTCCATAGCACTTTTTTCTCTTGCCTGGATCGACCTGCAGCCCTTGCCCCGGCTGCTGCTGATTGTCTTCCTGGTGCTGCACAGGAGTGCAGCAACAGGAGGTGGCTGCACTGGTCCCAGAGGTGAACCATCATCCAGTGCTGCATTCTTCTCCCATCACTTACTCCTGGCTCTCTTTCCATGCTTGAGGGGGACAACTTCTGCTGTGCCTTTCCTCTCAGCGTGACAAAGCACTCAGCGCTGGGTGGCCCCACTGTGGCACGGGGGATCCGTGTGTAGGTAAAAAGACTGTAAGGATCTGCTAATGGCAGGCTGGTGTGAGGGCTCTGAGGCACTCCAGGGGTGTGGCCTTGTGATGTGCAGGCTTGGTGTAATTCTGGAAAGAAATAGGGAAAGCATGTCGCCCTAGTTTTTACGCTTTTTCTGCTCTTTCCATAGATCTTGAAAGATTCTTCTCTACACTTTGTTGTTTTAAGTTTCTTACAACGTGTTGAAAGCTTATTCTCAAATCTTCCCAATGCTTCCTGGTATTAATAGTGGTGTCCTAAAGTTGTACACTGCTCGACTCTTGGGGGGCTGCATGTAGATACTGTTTCTGTGATCTGTTTCCCTAGCTTCTGGTCATCTACTCTTATCTTTCATAGCACTTTTTTCATGCTTGCAGGAATAAAAAGAATCTTTGCAACTTTTCATTGCTACTAGAGGAATAAATGGCTTAAATAAAAATTATAAAGATTTCTGCTGACTAGTAATTATTATTATCTTTGTACCAGCAATACATTGTTCCAGAAATTAAGCTATAAATATCATAAATTGAACACTTGCAGTCATTTGCCAGGGAGAGCTGTAAGTGAATTTTAAGCATTGTTTTTGGATTATTGTTAAGCATCCTAGCTGACGTCACCTGCAGGGAAAAGCATTCCAAAAGCCTTCTTTTGTGACACTGGCAGGAAAGCTGTTGGAAGGATTTGGTTAGCATGGGAGACAAGGGTGTGGCCTCAACTAAACCAGCTCTTCTGATTTAGGGTGGCAAGAAGTCTTAAAGCTGATTTGGCACTCAGCAGAAAGAGCCTGCTGAGAAAGAGGATAAAAAGGATCTTCACCTTAGGCTGTAATTCAGTTTGCAATTCGGAAACAGTGCCAGATTGAGCTTCCTGGCTATGCATGCTGGTTCATATGCATGCTGGATTTGAACAAAACTGAGTCAGTATAAGACCTTCCCCCCACACCCCCATCTTTTCAGCAGATTAGTCTTTGGCTGGATCAGTTCCCTGCTGCTTTTCTTCACGCAGCTGCACAAATACTTCTGTTGGCACAACAGTGGGAGCAGTGTAGGGGCAGAACTGAGCAGTTGGGAACATGGACCCTTTGGATCAGCTTAGGGATCCACCAGCCATAGTCTGTATCTCTGTTTAAGCAGAGGAAAAGTCTCATGATGAAGCTTATGTGAAAGCTTGACTTTCCAGGTCTGGAGGGCTGTGTGAGTAATCAAAGGTTTTAGCTTGCACAGGCTTGTACGATATCCATGTATTTCAGTTGAATCTCATTTTAAGTGACAGCTGAAAATGCTGTACTGTGTTGGTGACTTCACTGTGATGATGGGTTGAGACGCCCTCTGTAAGCATTGTTGCAGCCCTTGAATAAAACTATGTGGCATGCAGAAGATATTTCTGATTCAGCCTTGACTGACTGCTGCAAAATGTCCACAGGTGCTCTTAGTTCCTCTGTAGAAAGAGGAGCTGGAGGTAGAACATTGGCTTTGTTTGGGTGCTTCCATTCTGCTTATGTAGTGAAAACTGATTTGTTTAATTGTGTGGAAAGCTTAGCTTGCCTGAGCATTGAGAGGAGTAGAGACTGTGGGGTTGGAGCACTGTTGAGCAGGGCAGACAGAAGGTATCTGATTTCTTCTTGCTGTAAAAGTCCTTGTAAGTCATTCTTGCTAGGGTGAGGTCCTTCTGAGTACATTCAGCTAAACACGCAAATCATTGCTCTATCAAATGATGCTTTTAGATAAGATTCTTTGATAAATGATGTCTCCAGTAACAGTGACAATTGGCTTTAAGTTGTTTGTGCACCGTTGGTGTCCAAGTGTGTTCCCATTTTGTTCCTTCAACACTGGTAAGGCATTAGGGGGTTTTGCACTTTCTCTGTTAGCATATTCTTTCTTTTTTCGGTAAGTAATGAGTGGAGATACTTAAAGGGATGAAGCAAACATAAAAACACATGGGTTGTCAGTGGGCTGAATATGGTGAAAGTAACGTGAGAGGACAAGACTGAGATATGGAAAGTAGCACTAGGGCATCTGGCAGCTCAGTATCATCAGGTCGAGCGGAAGTAATATGTAACATGCAGTTGGCAGGAATATGGCTGGTCAGGTACACAGTGAAGAGGCATCTTGCAAAAAACTGCTTCCAAAAAGTCACTTGTGATGTTCAAAATGGCTCGTTTAATTGCCTGTTGATGACTGGATTGTTGCACCTCTTTGGCTGGTGCTTAGGAGCTCCTTGAGAGCCGGTAGCTGTGACACTTCTACTTGCTTTGCTCTCAAAGGGCATAAACTTTCTGGAAATAGATTTTAGAAAGAATGTTCCATGTAAATTTTAAGTGGACTCTTGAACGGTATCCCTACAGTGATGCAAGATGTATTTTAAGAGACTGACTCACTTTTGAAATTCTGCCAACATTCTGCAAAGAGGAAGATCTAAGTAATATTATCAGTTAGAAAATATGTCTACAGGGACAGGTAATAGCAGGGAAAATTTTTCCCTATATAATGTGTCTCCAGTAAGTTGGGCATTGTCTGAGGCTGAAGCTCTATCTACCAATGTATTTAGTGTAGTTAAAGAAGAAAACCAAGGTTTTTTTCTAGGAAGTTTTTTTTTTTCTGAAGAGGTTTCAGGGTTTTTTGAAATTAAGTTATTATTGAAAAAGTATGGAAAAGTAAGAAAAAAATTCTCTTTTACCTGAGAAATCCCACCTGTAAATACAGTCTAAGCAGACTAAAGAGTTTCAGATGAAAACTAATACAAAAGCTGTTCTTAGGAAGCTGTGACAGGATCTACCTGCGCACAAGAAGACTGGACTCCTTAGCAGTGCTGGAAGCTACTCAAGCCAGTGCACGAAATAAAAAGTAAAGCAATGTCAGTTAAGCTAAATTGTGAAATTTAGCTCAAATTTTGTATTTCTTCCAGGCTGAAGTGGAAATGGAAAATGGGGTTTTTTTTGTGTTTTGTATTAAAGCAGACACATAACTAATACTACTGCCAGCTGCTACCAGCATAGCTACCACTATGTGCAGTTTTGGATGTGCATCCTGCCCAAGTGCTGGCCTGCTTCATTTTCCTGAGCTCTGGGCTAAAGCTGTTTGTAGCTCCCATGTTGTTGAATACTATGGAAGGGAAATACACAGTTTTGGCTTTGTGACCTATCCAGTGTATGGTTCATAGACAGTTCTTTTGGCTGTGAAACCTTATTTTCAATTCAGAATTAGAAAGGGAGAAGACTTTGGTGCTGTGCTCCGTGACCCAGAACTGTACCCTAGTTGTTATTAATAAAAAGGAGAGCTGGGACAGCCTTATTCCCTCTGATAAGATTTTCATGTCTTCCTCATTTCATTTTGTGTTAAAACTGGTTTAAACATCACTTCAAAATGAGTAAGCTTTCTTAGGCTGTATATCAAAGAAAAATTGTTAATAGCTATTTAAAATAATCACACTGGTTAGACAGCAGATGATTCCTACTGATAATTAGATATGTTTTATTCAAGACAATGAAAATTGGGGTGTGGGGAGAGGTGAGGAGGGGCTAAGGAGTATTTTTTGTTTTCCCTACCCATTTGTTATACCTCCAGTTCATGGCCTCTTTAAATTCCTCAAAATGAGAATAGTCTTCATGGAATTGTTGACATTTTGGCTTTGACCTTCTTGAACTCTTACACAGTGGTATGGAAAACTGAAAAAATCATAGTCTGTACACAAAATGTGTGGGTAGGGAAGCAAGAAGAAAAGGTGAACCAGTGTGTGGATTGTGGTGTTTAGCTTCTGCACGAAGATATGCTGGGTTGGCAATTTCACATGTTTTTTGTCAGATGGCATATGTGTATCAGCTGCCTAAAGAAAATTTTCCAGAATACTGGTTGTGTTTGGAAGGTTATGACAACATTAGGTTTGAGCCTATTACTGTGAAGGGAACTCTGATTCTGTTAAGAGTAACCCAACTTTCTTCAACACATTAAATGATCTAGGAGCATGTGAGAATTTGGTGAAAGCCACAGGAACCAATGTTGTGAGTGCTTTAAATTATCTGGCAGTATTTTGTCTCTTCAGAGACAAAGAATAGTAGAGATGTGTCTCTTCTAGGCAGTTGTAGAAGCCTAGAAGGATAATATCTGATGTGTATTAGTACAAATGTCCATCAATAGCCGGATAGCTGTGGAGCCAACCAAAGATTGTTGAGAACGAAGAGGATGTGGCTGGAGAAGGGGGCCATATGGAGGTAGGACAGTACTTTCCCAGGACAAATGTCCTTGTTCTGGCTTCCGAAGATAAGCACGACAAAGTACAGTATAGGCACAGGAATGAGGTTGAGAAGTGGGCATTGACTGTAAGGAGGTATCAAGACTACCCAAGACTACCCCTAAGCCCTTCAACCCATTCCCAGAAAGATCTAGAGGAATGTACTGTGATGATAACTAATTTGCATAGAAAGCAAGAAAGTTGCCTCCAGGATGGGGAAAACTTAATTATGACAAGAGTGAAGCCTGTGCACACATACTCCTCTGGACCCTAGACATCCCAGCTAGGTTAACACTGAAGCCAGAACTGGTGATACGTTTTTTTCTCTTTCTTCCTCCCTCCCTCCCTCCCTCCTTCTAATTCATCTCTCTTCCCTTTCACTCTTCTCTTTATCCAAAGCCTACTGCCATGTGCTTATGTAGGAAATCAGGGTCTAACATACTGATTTCCATGCCAAATGTGTAATTACTAATAAAATTTTTAAAGCTTTTGTGGACCTATTGACTTTTGCCTTCCTTTCAACCGCCGAACATCAGTGAATCTTACGTGCTTCCATCCGCTTAAGGGTGGGATGTCATGGTGGGTGGACAATTAATAAAGAAGGTTTCCAAGGAAACGAGATCTTAATTGTTTGGGTGATTCTTTTATCACTTCAGGGCCTATGTATAGTTTGGTAGGGCAGGCCTTGTTTTACTTGTTTCAGCCTAGCTTGAACAGATTAAATCTCTGTATGTCTAGATTGCTTAGTTGGGCAAAACCCTTGACTGACTGTTTCATGAGACAAACAATAAAAAATTCTTATGATCTTTTAAGTCTAAACAGAGTTATTTTAAACTGAAATAGGATGAACTAAACAGCAGCTGCTGCTAGTATACAGTTGCTGTATAAGCTAAAGCCGTGGAAGATGCTTACAGTTCAGAATGCATTCAAGTGTAAAAGAGATACAAAACCATAACAGGAGGAAAGGACTGAAGTCTCTGATTGGGCTTCACTGTGTCCGGTGGATTTGTGTTTGCAAGATTAACCTTAAGCTTGCTGCTGGTCTTGCTGTCTGATAGGTGGATGTGTGACAAAGCTGCTGTTGAGTCAAGCTCAGGGCTGAAAGTAACCAAGATGTTGGAACTCTCTGGAGTAGTCAGTAGTAATGTTGTCAAGTAAGTAAGTGGCCAGTTCTGGAACAATGAAGTCCTTTCAAGCTTTTTGGCTTGTGTTATAGACAAACCTTTGAGCAAAGAGAAGATAAATATCCAAAACCCAACTCTTTCCCTGGCAGAAATCTAGGTGTTTTATATTTAATTATTTATTTGTTTTTATTTTTACTGTTTTATACTGGAGTTCCCTGGACTATCTTGCTGTTATGTTTCTGGACTCTAAGGTCTCTCACACAAACAGAAAAGGTATGCACCCTCTTCCTCTGTGCTCTCTATATATGCCATTACTAGTAATCAGAATTCTTATTGGGGTTTAAATAGAATAGCTTAGAATGAAGTTTGTAAACAAATGCTGTTTACCAAGTGAGTGTAAGAATGTATAAGATGGAATGATTGGTACAGGCAAAAGGTGCAAAATCCTAAGTTTATAAGTGTACTTTCCACCTGTTCATAACCCATAAATTCAGTCTTAAGGAATTTAGGTTTCAAATAAGCTTTAATGTGTCCTGTAACCAGGAGCTTTTTCATTTTGGCGTGCATCAGAGAATTTTGTGTGAAATCCATTGTCTTAAAAGGAATTGTTGGCTATTTAGTTCAGCTGACAGAGTATGTAGATTATCTAATGATTATCTTGATGACTTACAGCAGTGACTCGAAAGGTGTATTCTGGCTATAGGTGAATAAAAATGCAGATTCACTATTGCACTTGTTTTACAAATCTTCCAGCCTTTATAAATTAATATTCCTGTAGGCCTAGTATAGTATGATTATTTTTTTCCTCTGTGGAATTTCAGAAGCTTTTCAGTTGCAATGCAATGGTTGGTAAGCCAAGGAAAAAAAAATCGCTAATAATTCAAATAGAAACTATTGAGGGGGGAATACATTTGGGTGTAGCTCAAAGGTAGGTCTTTGGTTTCTCCTTGTGTCCTTTTTCTCATGTGAACCCTTTGAAATGGAGTTTGTTTTTACTCAGATGTGTCTTTGTGTAAGAATTTGTCATGTTGAAATAGCTTTGTGGATTGCTTTTGATCAGGTCTGACTCTCTCAGTTGGCAGGTGAAAGCTGGGATATGGAGTTGATTCTCTCTTCCAGGAGTTAAAACATTTTTTTCAAACCTCTGTTTGCCTTAAGCAGTCTTGGATTCTACAAAGTCTGGGCATGGGATAAAGACAAACCAATTTATTTATTTTTTGATAAGTGGGCATTAAGAACAAAATCAACCAGTCCAACCAGTGGCAATTATTTTGGAGAACTGCGAAGTCCTTTTCCATTGATGAAGTGGCATGAGTTGGATGCTCTAACATATCAGAAAGAAATGAAAGCATCATCAGCTCATGTCAGTCTGATTGCATTGCTGTTAGCCTGTCTAAAAAGATTTGCTCTCTGTAGGCTTGCTTACAGTACATACATAATTTAATAAAATGGTGCAACTGGCACGGCTGAGAGCTGAGCTGGACATAGATGCTGAATTGACCTCTTGGCTCGTGATGTACCTGATACCACCAGAATTGCATTTATGTTATAGGCTATACGTTGTGCTCAATTGGTGAGTTTGGAATGAGTCTATGTAGTTGTCATCCATTCTGGATGACTTAAAAAGTCCTTTAAGTTGATAGTTCGGAGAAGAATCTCTACTTGGAAAAAATAGGGATCCCTTGTAAAGTTTAGGAAATTATTCCAAGAGTACATGAAAGTTCAGTATTTTACTGCCATAAAATAGGAAAATACTGTAGATTCTGGTTCTCTGCTTAAATCTTACATCCCTCGCCCCCATCATCCAAATAAATAAACAAAAACCCCAAACAAAATCAGATTTTTACTCTATGATTATTATATCTTGAACATGAGCTAATATTTGATGAGGTAGAGGATACCAAAGGCATTTTACCTTAGAAGTTTTTGTAATTTAACCTAAGATTTGGTTAAGTGTCATGGAAAATTTCTAGGTATGCTTGCAGAGAATTTTGCATGTTTGAGACATTTTCTGTGAAAAACTGGAAAAGCATTATGTAGAACTTTCTAAGTCTACATAGAATTGTTAAGCATTTGTGATACATACTGATCAGGCACACAGGGCTGAACGTTAGTTTGCATGTATGTTGTGGTTGGCATTTCATGCTCCAGAATTAGTCTCTAAAAGTTCATTTTAAGTGTTCTGCATGTTAGGTTTTTCAAGCTTTAAAAAACTTCGTTAATGTTTTTTCTGCCTCTAGTCATAAATTCATTTTCTCTGAGTAGGAGTTTCACACAAAAATTGATGTTTAACTTCATCTCTGTTACAAAGTGTACCTTTTGCCAAGAGGGTTTTTTTTTGGGTGCAGGTTGGGGAAGAGCAGAAGTCATAAATTGTTATTATACTACACCTCTACTCTTGCCACAAGTAGCCAGCTTTAAGACATTCCTGTTAGTTTATCTCCTTATCTGTTTAAAACAAACAAACAAACCTTTGCTAATTTCCCTGAAACACATCCAGAGACAATCTGTCATTGCAATTTGATCTGAAATCTACAATAAAAATAGTTCAAACATTAAACAAAAGGAGCTTTAAAGGCAGAGAGATCATTGAGAAATTCAACTGCAGTGTTACAAAATGTGCTGCCATTATCACTTGGCATTTTTTAATTCTACAGCATTACTTTAAAGCATGTTCTGGTGGCTGATTGTAATTTTCGAAGTTAAATATATGTCACCTCAATGGGATAGAAATGAAATGGCTGTATCAGCCCAATTAAAATATTTGTGATGGCTAAATAATGTGTATATTTACAGAGTTGTATAATATCTAAATGCAATTAACCAAAGCTTAAGCTTCAAGGCACTAGAAGCATTTAATGTGAGAAACAAGGTCAGCATTTATAGCATTCTTAGAGTTGACAAACTACTTTTAGAAAATGGGTTATTATCAACACATTTTGAAGTCAGGTCTGATATTGATGTTTGAAAATATTTTAGCTGGATAGGAATTGTATTTCCAGTTATATAACTTCTGCAGAGAGAGATGCATTTCAATGGCAGATGCAATTGATTTTTTAAAAAATAAATCAAATAAATGTTTGTGACTGACTTGGTGGACTGACCTTCTTAATGTGGATCATTGTCATTTCAATGGAAAGAAAATGAAATGAGGTTAGTTGCAAGAGGATGAGGAGGAAAGCTAGATGGTGGAAACTTCTCTGCTGAAATAGATTTCAAGTACACAGAAGTTGGAGGTGCCTAACCTGAAAGTTCTTTGTTAAAAAAAGATACTAGATCTTGCAGGCAGGATTGCTATGCAGGGCTAACCCAGTAGTTAGCTGTCAGTTCTCAAGGAATGCTACTAAACTGCTTAGTCCCCCATCACCTGATGGGGGGACTATCACAGATGAGGATAATGTCCTCTCTTGGCTTGTTATTACACTTCTGTGGACTTGAAATGAATCAGTTTGTCTAATCAGGTAAGCAGAATGCAGATACCAGATACTGTTTCTGTTTAACTGACAGTTTACAGTGTGAAAGCCCCTGCAACAGAGCCCTTGGAGTAAGGGAGAGGAGCTCCCTTCCTTTGCTTTTGGCCAGAGCCTACACTTACTGCATTTTAGGGATTGCCACCTGAATGAAAAAGCATCCTTTAAAAAACTAGACTGAGAAGTTTTATGCTAAGATGATCTCTTAAGCAAAAAACAGAGTAGTGAAAAGAAACATTACATTAAAATGTAATGTGAAACTTGACATTTTTGTAATGTTCAGAATTGTAATGGTATCACTTCACTGACTTCCAAAAATTGAGATAAGTAGTTTTTCATGGATGGTGTTTTGAAGGTTTTTACAACCTTCAATCTGTTACTGTGTGTTCTCTGTGATAATCAAACCTGACAGATATGAATGAGTTTGGATATTTGCTCACCTAATGAGGAAGGATTTTCCCAACGCTGAATTGCAGTTTTTGGAGGACTTAAGTTTCTCTCCTGTGTTGGCAAGAGGAATCTGAAACCACTTGAATCAAGTGCAGCTACACCTATCGGAATCATAATAGCTAAAGGTGCTATAATAAGCAGAAGCATTTGTGAAATTATGTTTTATGTGATACCTTCACTGATTAATGCCATGGGATTAATTAGGAATGGCAGTATCAGAACAGATCCCTCTTGGGCTACTATGGCTGTTTTACGTATAGGAGTAGTATAAGTCACTGTGGTCAAAACCAAAACGAATGCTGAGTTTAGCACCTGACTTCAATTGTCTTTATTTAAAGGAGAAAGTAGTTTCACCTATTTGGCAAAATCCCTTTTAGAAGCTGTTTTACTTTGCTTCCAGTCAGGGAAGATAGATGTGTTCCTGGAAAGATGATTTATTGTGGGCTGTAGTTTGCAAGCATAGCATTTTTCATCTAACCGTCCATTATGCTTATTGTATTTCTCAGCCTCCCAAGTAGAATGCCTTATTTGTCTGAAAATCCTCTACAATTCCCCTAACAGGCTATGACTGTATCTGTTGGATTTTTGGCTCGTTAAACTTAAATATGTAAAAAGGGCACAAACAACATTTCATACACTCACCTCCAGGACTGGCCTGTTTTCTTGGATAGAATGTTTGAAATGACAGAGAGCTGCCCTTCTCTCTGTTAACCTTTGGCAGAAGTTTACTAAAGGGAAGTGGATGTGAGTGGCTAAACTGCTGGATTTCTATTGACAGGAGTAAATAATCCTGCAGTAATTCATAATGTTTTACTACAACCTTACCGTTTTGAACTAGATGACTGGTTAGCTCAAGATTTAATTGTTGAAAACATTGCTATGGTTTAATGGTCAATAAAAGAATTTTTAGATCTTCTTTATATATTTACAATGCTAGTGTTTCCTCTGTCAGTTTTTTTTCAGAGATCAAATTACAGGCCTGTGATACTGTTGGCATTTAACTATGTCAATCTATTGCCAGTCTATCTTACATCTATTTGACAACTTGCTGCAATCACCTGGATTTTTAACAGGAAGGCTAATAGTGTGATAAATACTTGGGGTTTTCTGAGATGATTCACCGTTTCCTTTAATTGTTCCCTGTTGTAAGGATAAACTTGTTTCTGGGTGAGCAAATAAGAATATAACAATGAGAAATACATTTAGGAAATGTATTGCCAGGTGCTCAGTGGTAACTGTAGAAAGCTGGTCTGTAGACTTGGAACATGTTATGAAAACTGAACAGCAATAAGGGGTGTCTCCATGCACAATGAAATGGTCATGGTGTACTTTCCTCTCCAGGTTCAAAGATAAAATTGGACTTTAGGAGCAATCAGTTCAAGGGGAAAGCTCTTGAGACAGTGAATTAGGGGATGTCCAAGAAAGTTTGTTAATAGTTTATCTTGGCAGAAGAAATGCCAAGTAGCAATGCAAAGGAATGCAAATGTCCAGCTAGACTTAAGAGGTGGACATTGAGGGCCACAAGTAGTGCTGCAAACTTAACAAAAGGAGAATAAAGAAGGAAAAAGTGCTGCTGCTGAGTGGGGTGGGTGGTTTAGTTTCCACTGATGCAGAGGTTGAGTTCCTCAGTGCCTTCTTTTCCACCACAAAGATCTACCAGGTCTTTTTACCTACAAAGAAGATTCAGGGAGGAGAGGGTCAGCCAATAGTGGATTGATGCAGTGTGGGGACTGGGTGGTTGATAGCAGCTCTGTATGGAAGTTGCTGGCTGTCCTGTTGGGCAGTAGGCTAAAGATGAGCCAGCAGTGTGCTCTAGCAGTGAGGAAGGGTTAACAGTGTCCTGGGCTGTGTCCACAGGAAGTTAGCTAGTAGGTTGAGATGATCACTTTTCACACGGTATTCATTGTCTGGAATATTGTGTTGATTCCAGCTGGTGAGCTACCAACATTGTTGCATTGGACACCTTACCATGTGAGGGGAGGCTGAAGTTCAATATGGAGACAAGGCAGCTTCAGGGGGACCTAATAGTAACTTTCTGATACTGACAAACAGGGAAGTGAGCAGTCACGTTTTTTTATATAAGTGGTGGGAGGAACAAGAAACAGGCATGAGCTGAAACATGGCAAGTTTTCACTAGAAGGGTAATTGGGCTCTGAAAGAAGTCACCCAGAGAGGCTGTGGAATATGGCCCTGGGAGATTTCCAAGACTCAACTGCATTAAGCCTTCTGAAACCCAGTCTGCCCTCAGAGCTGATCCTGCTTTGAGCAGGAGACTGAGCTGTGAGCCTCTGAAGGTTCCTTCCAATCTGAGCCATTCTGTGTTTGGAGCCAGCCTCCACGTTACACAGAGCCAGTGGGAGCTGCTTTAGCTTTCAGGGTCTTAAAATATTCTGAGTATCCTTGTTACCTTAGAATTTTTGGATTACTTGTTTCAAGTCACAGGCTTCTGTTCACTTAAAGGGTATAGAAAGAATTGGAATATTTACTGACATCTAATGTTTTAAAGCAAGAATGTACTGAGAATTAAATTCAAGTAAGATTTAATATTAAGAAGATATGCAGAGTGAGTATTGTTTCTTTGACTAGTAAAAAGTTTATCTGTTACTCCCAAATCCAAATCTCTCTTACATGCTCATGTAAACTGAAAAGACTGATCTAGAAATTTTATTGGGAAAAATGGAGTAAATTCTAACTTGGTGATTTAATACTGCAGTCATGCTTCAAGAAAAAATAGAAAACTAGTATTGGGATGGGATGAGACTCCATGAAAGGATACAGAAAATGGGTGCAGTGGTCAGTTTATAACTTCACCACGTGTGCTGTTGCTTTCACTAGGTGTGCAGGCTGTTGCAACAGGATGTGGGTTTGTGCCTTGGAAACTTCTCTGTGTGTGCTGTGGGGTGACTGAGTGGCTGGTGGTGGTCTCAGGGTTACAGGCAGACGCAGCTGGACTCCTTCCTCCCTGTCCCCGTGGTTCAAGCACCCAGGCTGTGCCAGGCAGTTGCTGGGGAGAAGGGAATAGTTGCAGGCCTGGACCAAATGTGTCTGCCATTGCAAATGAAAGAGTTTGCTATGTGATCCGTGTTTAGCTTGGAGTTGGGTAGTGTGTATTAGACTGTCTTTTCCCCAGTTCTTTGGGGGAAAATAGTTTCTTTGATAGGTTTGCCCACATGATGTTGGCACGGCCAACTGTAGTACTACACAGATACTTACTGGCCTGCCACAGTGAGCTGCATTCATGTTCAGCAGTAAACCCTGGCACCCTGTTCTAAGTTGAATTGCTTACATAGTTGGCATAGTCTTACTGCAGTAATTGCTGATGTATGGAGCAGTGTTTGGTGGTAAAACCACTCTTTCAAGTGCCTGAGTCATGTTAGAGGCATGTTGTCTGGAAACTGCTGAAAGAGATTCCTTGTTCGTTTCCTTTGTATTCTCATTTCCTGAAGAAGAATGAGGGGTTTATTAATTTTCTTTTTGCGTAGACTGACATGGGATTGTGGTGGCCCTCAGCTAGGACAGGCTGTGTCCTAGGTTAGTTGGGAAAGGTATTAGTGCTGCGGATTGACACGCTGACTGTGACACAGATCAAATGCTTTCCCCTTTGTGTAGCTGACTGCCAATGGCACACTTTCTGATGCATGCATCAGAAAGCATTCTGCTGCTGCTCGATGAGCACAGGAAAATGGTAGAAGGAGAGTCTGTCTTTCTTGATTTGCTTAAAAAAGGCTTTTCTTAGTAGTATCACTTTTTTTAAAATGAGCTAATCTGCTGTTAACTGTTTTAACAAAATCATGCTGCTTTGTTTGGAAGTCCTGGAAACCAAAGGCAAGATTTGCAAAGTATTGGCAAATGTATGCAGGAATTATCTGGTTTGTTCCTAATTTTGCTGTATGAGTTGTTAAACAAGTCTGCGGAAGACTAGTGCTGACAGGAGGCTGTAGTCTTTGTCTGCCGAAATACTTCTGCTGTACAGTACAGCAGTAATATTCCACAGAACAGTGTGAGAGAAAGGACTGTCTTAATTTGAGGTTGTCATCTTNTGTTTAAGTATCAATGTCTCAAAGTATGAATTTAACTGAGTCTGATTTTTGCATATGTATTTCCAAAAGGTGAGGAAAATGTTGTAGAAGTGTGTGCATATTTGAGAAGAAAAAAGGGTGGAGAACAGGAAAAATACCATAACCAATAAATGCCTAATCTTGGGATCTATGAATGATAGCAAGCCCAAAAGTAATACTCTGTGCTTTGAAAAGGTATTTTTACTGAAGAATATGCAATTTGTTTTTCAGTATTTTTGATTGATTTCAGGGCTGATGGAAATAGGTCTTCCTATTGTTGCTCAGGATAAAACAATGCAGGATGATTTTCAAGCTGTTTTAAGTTGCTTATTTTTACTGCCCTTGCTGTAGTCTTCATCAATTTCACTGTGGAAAGAGATTTCTCCAGATAGATGGTGGTTTGGAACAAGAGCCAAAGGACATGATCTAAAATGTTATGTTCCAGCTGTTGCTGCGCAGAATTTAGAAGCTACTGCCTTCCACTCGATCTGTGTTTTGAACAGAAAAATAAGTAAGATTGCTTACAGACCTTGTTGTTAAACTGCCTGTTAAACCAGTCTTTTATAGGAGTCTGATAGCCCTGGGAGTGTAGACCCCTAAGCCATGAGCGTCTGTAGTAACAATGAACAGGGAAAGTGTCTGACTGCAGTGAGAGCTGTGTGCTACTGCTGGCCACCCTGACAAAAAGGTTTGCTACCTCAGCAGGGCAGTGAATTGAAGTATCACAGCCCTTAGAGATGGATGAGCAGTTCCCACCAAAACAAATGAACTTCCAACAATGTCAGCAGGACACCAAGAACAAATTGAACATTGCTAAGGGACAGAAAAATTTAGGAACACAGCTCCTCTTTTTTAAAAGGGGAAAACTGGTCAGATTTTGATCATCTCTTAAGTTGCAGTTGAAAAACGGATGCTTGTCCTTCTGTCTTGCACATTTCTTAGGATCAAAGGGTAATTCAGGTTGGAAAGGACCTTGCTACAAAATATGGGTAACTCTGAAGTTCTTGTTACCCACTTAAAAGGAAATTGTAGATTTTTAGCAATGATTTAGCATTTAGAATTTTCTTTAACTTACATTCTTAAGACAGCTCTTCAATAGGTTTTGCAGTATACACCTGAGGCGGCTAATTTCCTGGTAATTGCTCCTAACTGAGGAATACCTGAGTACCAGCTTCCAAGAAAAGCGAGGTTATTCAGTCTGTGAAGTTGATCTTGTCAGTATTTGCTGTCAACTACACTAGCAGTCTTTTCTTGTCCCACACCTCTCTGCATGACATTGTACTTCTCCCATGATTTGCAGAGAGGGGAGGTGTGTCCTGCTGTCAGGACAAAGCAGAGAGCTGTAGAAAATGGTAAGAGAGAACCTCTTAACACCTAGCAAACAAGCCAAAAACCTGAAAGTGACTTAGAGCTAGTAACCTTCTAATGAATCTCATTTTCTTATTTCAAGGCAATTTCTCAGCTGTCTACTTCTGTGAGGTCCTGGTTGCCACTGCGTACCAGCTCGATACAGATGTGGTGCGGTTCCCCACAGCACGTATAGAGAGCACATAAATGCAAAACAAAATGGCAATAGAAGGGACATTTCTGTGAGCTGTTGTGATTACAGTGAGATTTTGAAGGTATAATGTTTTTTGATGAGTGGGTCTTGAGCCTGATCAGAGCTGGAGGGAGATAAAGGTGTACTCCTGGAGTTGCTTCGAATTCAGAACTAGGATCTTAACATTAAATGGTTACACGGAATACTTTGCTTAAGATCATGACTGTGGCTGCTGGCACAACTCAAATCATGTCACTTCGATGATATCCCCCTAAACTGTATCCTTGTTGAAGTCCCCCAGTGATTTTAGAATCTGGACTGAGAAAAATGAATGAATAAATTATGAATGCCAAGGTTACTAATGTTGCCCAGTGATCTGTATGCCATGAAAAACCCCCTGCTGATAGTTGTTGTTAGCTCTAGGAAGAAAGAGCTGCAGTCTTGAAGATGCCATAAGTGGTGTACTTAGAAGTTAGTGTTCCTGAGATGATTCTGAAACTGGTCATCTGCAAGTTCATGGAGCTTAAGAAAAAGAGAGGAGAATTGCAGTCTTCGCTAAAATTTTCCCGAATTCTCTTGCTTTGTCGCAATGTGAAAGATGGGGTGAGATTGCTGAGCAGCGCTGAATGTAGGCAATGTCTATAACAGGAAGCAGTAACAGTGCAGTTGGTGAATTGACAGCTCTGCTCAATGAATCCTTTACTTGCATCCAGTAGTTAAGCCTACCATAAAACTGAAATTGGCACTTCAAATGCTTGAGTTAAAATCAAGGAAAGCTATCAGTAATCCCATACATGCACTAACTTCAGTTACCTTTTGCTTGCCTTTGCCACCCCTTTGGGGTATATTCTCGCTTACTGATGGGTTTTTGCCATTTGCTGCTTATGAAAGTTCAGTTTTCTTTCTCACCTGTGTCTCAGTAGTCTGATTTAATTTATAAATGCAAAGACTTACGGTTTTTAAAGCCTCTCCATATTAAAATGGAGAATAGGAACCTTCTTTGTACTCTCTGTCTGGACACCTGAAAAATGTGGGAGGTAGTGTGTAAGTTAACTTGCAGCTGAGGTTTATCACATGCAGTTGTTAACTGATGGACAAAGACTTACGCAGTTCAGCAGTCATATTTCTGAATCTGGGTATGTAACTAGGATAGCTGTATAAATAAAGGGGGGAATAGCTTAGATTTCAGAGTCATATCATTGATGTAAGTCATGCTGGGAAACAGAAAAAATGCTAAAGACAGCAACATTTTGGATTCTTTTTGCTTAAATCTTGATTAGATTCAGTTTTGAGATTTTCCGTTTCAAGATAAGACTTAACACAAAAGGACTGACCAGTGGATGCAAGGAGTTACGGAGAATGGTTTGCAGTTGTGGCTGCCTTGCCTGGATGAAGGACATTGGTGCTTTGGTTGGGAAACTCTTTCCCACCTGTGGAAGTTGTTCTATCTCTCATGTTTTAAGCAGGTATTTCTTTTTTCACTTCAGACTAACCTAAATCAGTCCAGTTGTTAGCTAGTAATAGGTAATTAGCAGTTCTGAGTGCAGTTTCTCTCTGTGTTTTCCTTTCTGTAGAACTTAGCATAGCATGTGGATTTTTAAGCGAAAGTCTATTGGAGTAGTTCTGTTGGAAAATAACTCATTGAAAGTTGTTTCTTCAATTCAGCATGGGATTTCTGTCAAAGAAGAGGTAGGGATTGAAGTCTGGTGCTAGAGTGAGCAGCCTGGCAGATGAGGCACTTGCTTTCTGTTGATGACATGACAGAGAAGTCATTCTGAAGTCTGAAGAGAGCCTAAAGCATCAAAGTAATTTGGGTTGAATCTGGCCTTTTTTTTTGTTTGTGCCTCTTCAAAGATCTGGTTTTTATTTGCAAGGTGAAAAGCAGTTGTATTATTAACAGTATGAGTTTTCAGAATGAGAGCATTCCCTTTTTGCATTTGTTTTTTTCTTCAGCCACTTTTCAGAAAAAATTCAAGTCAGTTGTGTGTGACAGCAGTGGATGAGTGCTTGGTCAACGTCTTAGCTAAAAGATGCTGCTCTTAGCCTCAATTTCTGAGTCTTTTCGTTGTCTTAATTTCTGTTTCCGTATTTATGTTTGTTGCCATAACTGAATGATGCACTTCACTGAAGATACCTCTGAAGTCAACACTTCAGTGTTCTTGGGGTGGCAGTGCTTCTTGGGGAAGCTGTTTTCAACATTGGTTTGTATCACAGTTCTGTAATCAAATTGTTACCTTAAATGATGTGTTTAAGGTAATTTTATCTGCTCCCCTTAATTGTGTGGCTGATTTTGTAGGTACTGATCTTTGCAGTGCAAGATGGTTAAGACAGTTACCTCGTTTCCTGCCTGTGAAGGAAGCCTCAGCATTAGAGTAATCCAGCATTTGTCTAGGTTGTGTGAATTGCCACACTGAGTACCCATTTCCTGTTACCCGTCTAAAGGTGATTTTCTTGATGTATTTCAATACCTCTGGGAAGTTTCAGCGGGCTGTGTGTCTGGGGAGCTGCAGAGTTCCCGGAATGGTGTGATTTCTAGGCAAAAAGGGGCTATGTTACACAGGGTTACTCAGGACAGATGGACGCGCAGCTCTGCAGCCAGGTTGTCACCATGGAATTTGGGAGCACTTGCAGTCCAAATGAGAAGGGGCTGTCCTGGCCGTTCAAATAAAGGGCTCTCAGAAACCTCACAGGGTGATACCTCTATGCCAAAATGCTGTCTTTTCATGGGTCTTTTAACTTGGATAAAATTGTATATTGCAGCAAAATATCTTAGCTTCATACAGCATGGGAAAAAGGGTTAATATAGACAGGTCTACTAAATTTGGCTAGTTGATGGTGTCTTCAGGCTCTGAAGTTGTGGGGGCAAAGAGGAAATGGTGTGTTTGTGGGGAAGACTTCTTAATTTTCCAATGTATAAAATATTCAGGTGACTGTTTCTTGTTGGCATATTTTAAAGATCTTTAGTTGTGTGATACAGCATTTAAATAGCTGTTTTTTGATAAGGCTCTGTTTAGTAGGAGACTGTATATAACTCAAGGGATAGTGTAATTGTGTAATTCTTCATGAGGGGTGGGGGAAACCTCTTATATTGAAATGGACATAATCGTGTGTTACTTATTCTACTGAATATACTGAAGTTAAATATTAATTAGCATAATTTGAGCTTCTTCCCTCTTTGCTGGTAGCTAGGGAAAAGCACATGTATGGTGTATGTTACAACAGAAGGGCATATACTACCTATTGGAAATGCAAAACTGGAAAATGAGTATTCCTGTAATAGGTATTGAAAATATCAAGGATGGTTTTCCTCTTTAAGACTTGAAATGGTCCTTAAAATGGTCTTTAAAAGATGTAGGATTGAAAGCAGCACTTTTAAAAGCAGAGTGCCTTTTTTTAGGCACAGGAACACCACGAATACGTGCTTTAGGTGCACATTGTGCTTTCAGAGGAGAAGCTTGTGCCCTGGGAATGACAGCCCCTGGAACCCCGAGCTGCCGAACTGCCCCGTGCCGGCCGCGGGGATGGCCCGGGGAGCTGCAGGCACTGCGGCGGCACCGCGGCGGCGGGAGCTGCAGCCAGCCGGCCCGGCAGGGATGACATCACCCCAGGAACATGTGATGCAGCCGGCTGGCGCGGAGGATGCTGAGCTGTGGAGGGAGAGATTGGTGCAGATATTTATGGCATTTCATTTGAGTGTGGTAAATGCCTTTTAATTTTTTCTTTAATTAAATCCTCAAATCCTCGCATCCGCGAATGTTTTGTGCAGAAGAGGCTTTAGAAAGGGGGAGGGAAGACCAACCCCAAACCCTTAAGACCTGCTTATATTGCTGGTTTTTGTTTTATTTTTGCTTCGTTGGAGATAAAAATGATACTTTCCTGCCGTATTCACCCTCTTTGCTCCCCAGCATTCTTTCATCTGTTGTAATCCCCACAGTCTTTTCAGTTAAGCTTTAACACTGCAGAACTGGAATAAAAATAGACTGTTTAGAGCAGCAGGAATATGATAATCCAAGGCAGTCAGCCTTAAGGATATGCAGATGCAGAACATGAGCCAAGCACTAACGTATTTGCTAGGGTGTTTACCTTGAGCGGCCCCTTAATAGTCAGAGAAATGTTAGCTAAATGTTTCTCGCTTCTTACATGCCACAGGCAAAGTAAAACATGCAGCTACTGCGCATCATCATCCGAGGTGAAGTAGTTTAAGGGCTTAGAAATCTGAGCAAGCAATTGCGGTAACATCAGTGTCTTGGTAAGAGAGACAGCAAAGTACGGCACTAGTTTCTGCATGCTTTTTAGGTGAGGAGACAGTGTTTTCTACCTC
Source organism: Drymodes brunneopygia (assembly GCA_013400955.1). Taxonomy (NCBI): domain Eukaryota; kingdom Metazoa; phylum Chordata; class Aves; order Passeriformes; family Petroicidae; genus Drymodes; species Drymodes brunneopygia. The sequence goes on along the minus strand of VZTZ01003487.1, from coordinate 253,918 downwards.
CGAATTTACTGTAAAGAAGAGGAATTGCCATGGTTGATATGAAAGCTGAGAGCATGCTAAATTGGCATTAAGCTTATGGTGGGTAGCTCAAAGCACATTAAAAAAAAAATTAACCCTGGAAGTGTGCCTGTATGCCTTAGTAGTCAACTGAAGCCCATTTATTTCAAGGTGGAAAAGGGTATTTGCTGTCTTGTTAGGTGATTTATTTAAGCCCAAGCTTTTTCTTAAAAATGTTTGGAGTTTTAGTCCCTGATGAACAGGAATGTAGTAGGAACAAAACCATAGACAGTTTCAGTAAAAGGCTGATAACGCATAGCCAGTAATAATGCATGAGGTTCCTTTGGCTGTGTCTTAGACTCTTGAGAACCTAAGTGCAAACATGAAATAAACCCTGCACTGCTTTGCCAGTCTGGAGTTGCTGTGTAATTGCAAAATACTGTCCATCATGTAGAAACCCTCCATGCTGCGTGGTTACCCAAGGAACCAGTTTGTCTGGTCTAGCCTTTTTGAGAATGTGTACTGAATTTTGGGTTTGTTTTTGGTCTGTGGTGTTCATGGAAAAATCGAGAACTTGCCAGGGAACTTCCATCTGGCTGGAAGTTGATTTGTTTTGTTTTCTTTTGTTTGCATTTTGTGAATGCTGAGACAATGCCCTGGTTGAGCACTTCGGTTATGGTGAACTTGAGGGACCCGCTGCTGACAGGCATTTGTCTGAACACGTGTTTTAAAAATCCCCAGTCATGGATAGGCCACAGTCTTCCACAGGCAATCTTATGCACTGTTCACAGTTCTTTCCTTTACAAAATTTCCTGCCTTCTAGTAAACCTTTTGCTGTAATTCCAGCAAGCTTTCGTTACCAATAGGCTTTATGTGATTTGAAGAGTGCCACCCCATCTTCCTGCAGTTCTTCAGGCGAAACAGATGCATAGATGGTGACATGCAAACACCTGGCCATCTTTGTCCCGTGGGTGTTGTGTTTGGTGCACCCTGGGTCTGTTTTGAAGAGTGGTGCCCATAACTAGATACTGTAGGGCACGGTAGAAGTCTCAGTACTGCTGTCCAGAGTGCAAAACCTGTGATGTAATTTACATATATGATGCCCTTAAGTATAGGTCTTATGTTACTTGATGACACCTGTTTGATACCTTCAAGTTTTAGTTTAGAAATGCACAGCTTTTTAACTTAGGCTCAGAACCTGAGACCAAAGGATGTGAAGCATTTGCGTATTTTTGAGGAGTCGTCGTCTTAACAGCACTTTTGTCCTTCTGTAGTTATAGAGAAGCAATGCACTTCCCACTTAACCCCAACAGAGGTACTTTCTTCAGACACGGAATTATTTTAAACAACACATGAATCCAAATAGTCCAGGAAGGGTTGTACAGATAAGTTAGTTGAAGACGTGTCACCCAGTTCTTGTAAGATGAAAAAAATTGGCCTAAACATGACCAATTCTGTATTGTGAAATATAAGGTGAAAAAATGCTTCCTAAATCTTCTTTGTCAAAAAAGGAAGAACTTTAGAATCTGGCCACAGAATCAGAGTAGTAGAACTAGGAAGTAGAGAGGGAGGGACAAGCTGGAGATGTGCTGCTTTGCAGTCTTCACCGTAATCAGTCACCTTGGGCACTGTTTCATACTCCATGTATGTACAGAGTTAGTGTGACAAAATGTCCTCTCAGTTGCAAAGGGTTGCTCCTGTCAGGCAGCAGAAAATAATTCTGCTTACAGAAGTGATTTAAGAAAAGTCGCATGTAAATAGTGTTGGGGGTTTTTGGTGGGTCTTTTCGTGTTTTTTGTGTGGGTTGGGGTTTTTTGGTGGGGTTTTTTGGTTGGGTGTTCTTGTTTGTTTTTCTTTGTTGTTGTGGGGTTTTGAGTGGGGTTTTTGGTTTGGGATTTGGTTTTTTTTACTGGTAATTGTTCTAAGCATACCTACTCCTAATGGCTTGATATTCTTCCTCCCTGCTGGAAAAAAAAAGAAAGTGGAATTTGGAATGCATAACAGCCACAGGATCCATATGATAGTTTTTATTAACTGATGAAAAAGGCTAATTCTGGTACCCTGATTTCTGCTGAGGCTTGCAAGCAGGCCATGCTATTTGTGTTAAGTTAGTCAAAGTGATGACCTGTCCATTAATATATTTTTAAAGTTTAGGAGGTTTTTTGGCAGACTTTTATTGTAAGGTTATTTTAATTCCTGTAATCTTAACAATCAGAATGTATTCCAAAGGTAAATGTTTTTCAGTGCATTCATTAAATGTAGAAGCTGGGTTTGTCTGAATTTTTGACTAATCATATTCTCTTTTTTCTTTTTTTCAGGGTTTCGCAAAAATGATGAAATGAAGGCTATGGAAGTATTGCCAATTTTAAAGGAAAAAGTTGCATACCTTTCAGGTACAGATATTTTCTCTTGCAGAATGCCCAACTGTGTTGTTAGCAGCATGTAAAATGGTATTTTAAATACTTTAAATATCATTACAAAATTCATGGAGAGCTAGGGCAGCAGTGATTCCTGTGGGATATCCTAAACATGACATAAGCATTTTTAAAGGAGTAATAAAGAAGGTATTTGGTTTCTTGAATGTGGGACATGGCTAGTTGTTGCCTTGGTCATGTTAAGTCCTGCATTCCCCCTGGCCTGCACATGTAACAGCATTATTTACAGCCACTTAGAAACCTGCTACACCAAAGTCACATTCCTTTTCGTATTTCTGGTTCTTCTCATGGGGAATTTTAAAGCGATGCCTTTGTTACTGGCCCATCTGCAGCATATTCTGGAGAAATGTGTCTGTTGCAGGAGTGAACTTCATTGCCTGTCTTTTGAAGCATACCGTATTTTCCTGGTGAACAGAGTTAGCATGTAATTTTAGGTAGTTCCAACATACACCCTGAATTTGGTTGGTTGTTGAACAAGGAATAGCAGGAGGATTTAAAAGTGGGATTTATATGAGTTAGTGTCATAACATAATCTATAACTTCATAAGTAACTTGGTGGAATGATGGGCTCAGGTGCTTATTCTTGTAAACTGCGTTATGGTATGACTTTCTGTTGGGATTAAACACCATCATTCTCCCGGCCATAATTTTAGTGTCAAATGATTCAGAGGACAGTTTCATATTTGAAAGCAGTTTTGTGGATAATTTGTCAAGAATACCAAAAGTAAAACTCTTGTCTGTAAATATTAAAACATGTAAAATTATTCCTGTAATTGTACTCCTTAAAAGATTTGCTGTGCATGGATGCTGACGCTTGCCAGTACAGCATGTAGTACATAGTACTTTATCCTGTCCACTCTGCCAAGTTGAGGTGCAAAGCAAAAAGATGTGTAGGTGGAGTTTTTTGTTTTTTCTTTTCTTTTCTTTTTTTTTTTTTTTTTTTTTTTTTTTTTTGGTGCTTTTTTCTTAAAAGTTCCTGGCGACTGTAATGAATAAGATCAGTTTTCCTGGTAGCATGGTAACTTGGGAATTGTAGTGCTGACGAGAGCTTGCTTAAAATTCTGTTTTTAGACGAAAAGAAGAGGATGAAAATGAAGTCAGTTTTCACTCCAAAACCTCTGAATTTTCAAGTTGTCCAGTACTTAATTTAGACCCCTTGGAAGGGTCCTGAAAAATGATGGCTTTTTCTAATGTTAATTTGTAAGCAGATGGCATTCTGAAAGGCATTAATTCAGTGAAAGTGAAATGGGCCAAATGAAAGATGAAGATAAATTTAAGGGGAGATGATAGATTGTGAACCAGAACAGAGAAAGTGTTGGCAGAAATAAATGCCAACTTGCCTGCATGAAGGTAGCAACTCCTGATGGAACAATGGAGCAAAGAGCTGTGAGCAACAAGACTGGCTAGAACTGATCTGCCGAAATCCACAGTTTCACATTTCTGTTGCAAGTGAAACTCAAATGGAATGAGATACATTAGTAGTGCAAATGAATTAAGAAACCCTTAAGTATAACAACCGTCCTCAGTGTGTTCTTCCCCTTCCCAGAACAAAAGTACCATCACCACCACTAGGACTTAAACCATTGCAGAACCAGAATTGTCAAGCTTTATTCCTGGGAACACAAAGATAAGGAAGTCTGTTGGTTGACAGAACAGATTTTCACCTCACTGAGAAGTAAACTGTTTGACTGTTGTGTGTCTTACCACCTGAAGTACTTAGATCTCTAGGCTTTTCTATGAAGTACAAATAGAGTCTTGGGTGCAGGGTTTTTTGTTACATTTAAACTGAAACCTGACAAAGTACAAATACTCTTAAATCTCTGTGCATACCTAAGCAAGGAGAGCATTTTCTTACAAGGTGCAGTTATCTTGGTTTCATATGAGGAAATAGCCCGTGGTAACTTGTCTTGCCATAAAAGCCAACTGCTTAGCTTTCTTTACCAGAGTACTTTATAACTGGGTAAAAAGGCATATCTTAAAAAAGCTGCACTACTCAGCCTGTTGGATTTTAGTGCCATTTGGAGACCATTGAGAATACTGCTGTTAGTGATGTGCACTAAACAGAAATGATGCATGTTAGGTGAGTCATATGAGTTGATCGGGTAGATGTTTGTGTGACACACTTTGGCATAAACAGAATATCTCAGTAGTGGGGTGGGGTGGTGTATCAAAGGAAATGGATTAAAATGGAAGTCTTACCGATGAAAGCAGTAGTAGCTTAATATGTTTTTGTTAAACAAAGACTAAGAGGGGGTTGAGTTGGATAGAGTCTATTGCAAGACAGGAAATTCCCACTGATGCCTCATGCATTGTTGCTTTTAACTTTCCCGGTTTGTGTATGACACAGGAGCATCAGGAACAAAGGAAATGAGAGTTCATTATTGTAAAAGATCTAAGAAAGTTGTCATTAGAGATGATGAAAAAAACCCAAGTCTTAAGGACTTTTTTTTAATTTGCAATTTTGCTATCTGGTTTAAGATTGGCTAGTGATGTTCATTTCATCTAAAATCAAGGCTGTCTTAATTTCTTTATTACTCATCTAGACCTGGAGTTTGTACAACAGAGTTTGTCTCTGATGTACAAGAGTTTCAGGATATGATTTATCAGAAATTTAAGCACTGTTTTTAAAAATGGGCTTCTGTGACATATGTGGACCTGGAGCCAACTGAAGTGGCGTCCAGAATGACATAAAGAATAAGGATTTCTCTCTTTTTCCAAACTGAAAAACTGCATGATGCAGGAGTTGCAGTGTGGGAAAGGCCTGGAGGACTGGTCTGAGGTGACTGCATGTAACAAAGCATTTGCTTAAACTGCTTAGAGAGTGTTAAAGACAATACAGCTTATGCTTTTGCCTGCTAGCTGCTGCTCTTTAAAGAATATCCACCCTGAGCGATTGAGTTGCTTTTTTTGGAGGGCTGGAATCAGTAGCACTTACCAATTGAAACAAGTTTTTAAGCTCAGAATGTAGTGGCCTGTGGTGCAATGAGGAGAGAGAGCATTAAGGGCTGTAACAGACTATCAACTACTCTTGGTAGCCTTTGAGCCCAGTGATGGCTTTGGAGCTCAGTGGAGGCCTGGGCTGTTGGACTCTGTCTTGTCATTTATCATTCCTCTCTCTTACAGATTCTGTCTCGTTTTTCTCCTGTCATTTGCTGTGTAAAATCCTCAAAGCTCTCTGCTTCGCAACTGAGGATGGTCAAGACTTGCCTTTCTCCATTAGAATGAAACAACTCCGTTTTTCATCTTATGTCCAACTTAAGAGGGTCATGGAAGATGAGGATATGAATTTCCTTTTAAAGTTTTGCTTTCTGGAATTGTAGCTTGATGGAGATTCAAAGATGCTTTTGCCTCTTCTGAGTTTCATTTGGTGTCTCACAGGGAGCATGTCCTGTGAAGGCAATCTCTAGAGACTTTGACAGCCAGGCTTAGTGTCTATGGCAAGCACACACTGACTATGTTGGAGAGGATAGTGATGAATTTTTGAGTGACTGGTTTTATTTATTGTTTTTATATTTATCTTCTCTTGGCCTTCCTTTCTAAGTGATTTTTTAAAAACTTTGTTTAGCAGCATGGAATTACAATGAGAAGCTGATTTGAAATGAGAAATTCTGGGCTGAAGATTGTGTTTTTCTGCGTTTCCATGGGACACGAGGAAACAGTCCACACATCTGTGGTTGAGAACATATATGTGAAATTTAGCTTGCAAGAATCTGTCTGTGCTATTATAGATGTGTTGAAAAAGGCATCCTACTGGACTTGAATTTGGTGTTTAGTAATAGCAACACTTCGTTGCCACTAGCAAGGGGTGGGATATAAAATTATATTTTACCATTCAACTACAGGAAGTCTGTGCAATTTTTTGACTGAGATGAATGCATTTAAGTGGAACCACTTAAGTCAGATTTTTTGCCTTATATATTAAGTGGATTCAGAATTTCCTGTGTTGCTAACAAGATTAAAAACTATAAACTGACAATTGGGAATATGCAGATTAGGACAGGATAAGAATACAAATGAAATGCTTAAATAGCTTCCATCTGCTCAATCTAATATATTGAGTGTGAAATATTATACACCTAAATTCTCCTAATAATAATTTTAATCATAGAATTACAAGATCGTTTAGGTTGGAAAAGACCTTTAAGATCATTGAGTCCAGCCCTTAACCTGGCACTGCCAAGTCCACCACTAACCATGTCCCCAAGTGCTGCATCTACACATCTCTTAAATGCCTCAAGGGGTGGTCTCAACCACTTCTCCAGGCACCCAATTGTCCAGTGCTTGACAACTCTTTTGGTGAAGAAATTTTTCTTAATATTCAATCTAAACATTCCCTGGCACAATTTGAGGTCGTTTCCTCTCATCCTGTCATTTGTTCCCTTGTAGAAGAGACCAACACTCACCCCACTCTAGCCTCCTTTCAGGGAGCTGTAGAGAGCCATGAGGTGTCCCCTGAGCTTGCTTTTCTCAAGGCTAAACAATCCCAGCTCCCTCAGAGGCTCCTCATAAGCCTTGTGCTCCAAACCCTTCACCAGCTCTGCCACCCTTCCCTGGACGTGTTCCAGCACCTCAATGTCCTCCTGGTAGTGATTGGGCCCAGAACTGGACACAGGATTTGAGGTGTGCCCTCACTGGTGCTGACTGCAAGGGGATGATCACTGCCCTGGTCCTGCAGGCCACACTATTCCTGATACAGGTCAGAGTGCCATTGACCTTCTTGGCCACCTGGATGCTCTTCTGGATCACGTTCAGGTGCTGTCAATCAGCACGCCCAGATCCTTTTCCACTAGGCAGATTTCCAGCCTCTCTTAGCCCAGCCTGTAGCACTGCCTGGGGTTGTTGTGACTCAAGTGCGTGTCCCAGCACTTGGCCTTCTTCAACCTTCTACTACTGACCTGGGCCCATCAATCCACTCCTGCCCAACCTGTCATCACCTGCAAACTCTCTTTATTCTTACCCATAAACAGTCAACTTTATTGGCACCATCAGTAAATTCACAACACTGCTAACATTCAGGGCTGCCTTGCTGACTCTCCTTCCTTGTCTGTCTTTTCTGAAGGGTTTACAGCCCTCCATTGCAGCACCCCAGTTGTGCAAATCATCCCACCATGTTTCCATGATGGCAGCTGTGTCACAGTTTTCCTGCTGCCCAATGGCTTCCAGCTCCTGGTGTTAGTTGTCCAAGCCTTGTTTATTGGTGTAGATACACTTCAGTTGGGCTGTTAATTCTGTCACCTTTTTTGGGGCAGAAGCCCTAATTCCTACATAACCACTGTCAGGTGCTTCCATGCTTTCTGACACATCAGTGTCTCTTACATCTTGGCTTCTGCATGGATCTCTGTTCCTACCTCCTGTGAGATGGCAGACTGAAGGACCTTTGCTAGTTTACCATTCCTGAAACATTGGTGTGCTGCCCCCAGGCTGATCTCTAGCAAGCATCAAATTTAGTTTAAAGCTCTTTCAGTGAGCCCTTATAATTCCTGTACAAAGATCCTTTTCCTCCTTTGAGACAGGTGTACCTTGTCTGTCACCAGCAGCCTCAATGTCATGTAAACCAACCCATGATCAGAAAAAGCTCCCAGTGGCACCAGGCTCGAAGCCAGGTATTGATCTCATGGTTCTTCCCATTTCTTCCCTTATTTCCTGCAACATGGAACCACAGAGAAAGCACTACCTATGCTCCTGATCCCCCAACCAGTCATCCCAGGGCTTTCAGGGAGAGACTTCAATCACATCTCTCTTGATTGTCCTTGGGCTTCTTACTGCAATTTCATGATATCTCCCTGAAATACAGGTTAATAATAATGGGTTTTCCCAAGGGCCATATACCAGGGTAGGAAGCTTTCTCATCACATCTTTAACCTTGGACCCGGGGAGGCAGCAGGCTTCCTGAAGAAGTGTGTTAAGTTGGCACACTGGGCCTTTGTTCCCTTCAGAAGGGAGTCTCCTATGACAATGATCCATCCATCTTCAACCTACTCACCTCCTCCTCGAGCTCTGTCACTAAGCGGAGGAGCTTCTCTACCTGGGCACACCTCCCACAGCTGTGCTCTCTGCTGCCGTATCACCTAAATACTTGCCTACAAAGTAGCATAATTCTATATTTAAATTAAATCTGTACAATTGCTGAGTCAAAAATTAAATACATAACAGAGTGCCATTGCTGGAGATGTCACACTACCAGTCAAACTTGAAGGTGACTGTAATGTATAAGTGTAATACTCTGGTTATTCTTTGTTTCAGTTTTTTTTGGCATTTGCTTTCTCACTGTAGGAATTGTGGCAATATGCTAATCAATACTCCCAAAATCAAATCTTAAGTTGGTCTCAAAATGACAATGTTGGCATTTAAGTTGAAATCACTTCTTTTAAAGTAGATACTGAAGTTCTGCAAACAAGATTTGTGTTGTGCTGTGGGATCTTCTAACATTTTTAATTTTTCAGGTGGCAGAGATAAGCGTGGAGGTCCCATTCTAACATTTCCAGCTCGTAGTAATCATGACAGAATACGGCAAGAAGACCTTAGAAGACTAATTTCGTATCTAGCGTGTATTCCTAGGTAAGCGATGGTCTGATAACCTCTAAGGCTGTATAACAAAATAAATGGATTATGTTGCAGTATTCCTATGTAGCAGACTGAATGAGTTAATAGCACGAGCAAATCAATACCAAGTTTTGTCATTTGCTATTTTCTAATTGCATTTTGGAAGAGAAAGAATTACTCTGCCATGTAAAAGGAAGGCTGCTGGCAGAAGGGCTGGTGTGCTTTAGCTGGAAGTAGTTTGTGTCTTAGAAATAGCACTGCCATGCCACATTTGTGTCGCTGTGTTGAAGTCTGCAAATACAATTCAAAGGCTTTCAGTACATCAGTAATAAGAAATATGCTGGTCATCATTCACCATATGCCTTGTGTGGAGTTTGGTCAGCACAGGACTTCTAAGTGTTGTTTGTGTTAGATAAGTCATAGTGTCGTGATACAGCATGGAAATAACCAGGAGAAAGGTATGAGAAATTGCTTGTAAATGTCTCAGATAAACCTGTGGAGTGATCTGTGAAAGTACTGATAGCATTGCATTATCAGTAATTTAACCTGTGAATTGCAGTGAGCTGTTTAAATAAATTGGCAAAAGTCAAATCCAGTGTTAGTGTGTGTGCATATACGCACTCCCATACATACATATATATATATATGTATATGAAGGTATATATATATATATATATGAGATACTTCAAAAAAATTTATATATTTTATATGTATCTAAAAAGCATTCCTTCATATAGAACTTTGCTTAATCAAGTTGGGGACAAAAATGATCCTAAGACTGTGACTTTAGGTCATTCTTGGAACCTGACAGCATGTGTTGCAGGCTGGAGCAATGCTGACTGTGCTTGACTATGTTTGTCTATGACCTCAAGCAGCAGTTGTCATTACAGTTGAAAAAAATTCCTTGGATAATGTCCCAGAGTGCAATATCTTCCATGTTTCTGTAATGTGCTAATTTACAGAGAATCCTTGCACTTGATACAATCAAATATCGGTTTCAGACTGAGAAAGGTGGTTTCATAAAAAAAAATTCAGGGCATCTGGCTGAGAGTGTACATGACCTCCTTTTTGTGAAGTTAACTGGGGGACTCAGGGGACTTAGGAGAACAGGAAGAAGGCTTGAAATTTTTACTCTGAGATTTGATTGGTGAGATGTATTCTAGCCATCTAGAGCTTCAAGTTGCTAGAGAAGTTAATAGATAAATATGCATCAAAATGTGTCCAAGAATTTTTTTACAGATAATCAGGGCAAGAAACAGTCTTCCGCTGGCAAAAGGTGTATGTTAGTTCAGCATCAATAGATCTAAAATTAAAAGAAAGTTAGTGCATGTTTTATACTCTTTAGGCATGGCAAACTTTTGAGAATAAAGGGAGCTTTATCAAAAGCAAGACCTGTTTTCATACATGTTTAAGGAACTGACTATGCAACTCTAGCTTATTAGAAGTCCCAATTGGTACAAATATCCCCAGACTTTTGGGCTGTCTTTTATTTGTTGCAGTACTGTTACTTGATGTAGCTGAAGAATCACAGGTATCAGTTGTTTGGCTAGAGATGTAAAAGCTTAAGTTGACTCAATCTCACAATTTTACTAACTTTACAATGCATCTGATTTAAAAATACAGCTAAACTTATATCATCACCACAGAGTGTGCCAGGTATTTTAGTGTAGATCAGGTTTACCAACACATGACCATGACTGACTAAAGCCTCCCTAGAGCAAATCTTGTGATCCTTGGCCAAAAGGGGTTCAGCTTGTGTGAGATGATGGGGCCCAATGATGGAGGACACAGCTGCACATGTCACACAATGAGGGACCATTTTAGACACCCCAGTAGATGCATGCCTTGTGAATGAGTGGCAAGCACTCCCTGTGCAATCGTCAGTTTGGTAGGATAGTGCTGGGCTGAGCAGCACTCCTACTGCCATTTGGCCTTTCAGTAATGGGTCTACCTTTCAGTCAGTAGTTGTTTTTGTCCTTGAATCCCATGAGAATTTTAGAAAACATTTTCACCATGGTCAGAAAATTGTACATTGTAGCCTACATATATGCCAAGCTACTTACTTTTAATATATTTTGCTTCTGCCATTGCCATTTTTGGCATTCCTATGGGCATGTAAGAGAGCCAGCATTTATCACGATAAACTCATGTTTTGAAATGTTGTGGGATGTTTATTTTCTCTTCTTTTCCCTAGCTTTAAACTTTTCAAACTTGAAACAAATATCCCCTTCTGGGGAATCCATATTACCACTTCTTCCAGATCTCCTGTATCAGTCATAATCCATCTTTCTGCAGTGTGGCCAGTAAGACTGAGTAAAATATGCCAGTGGACCTTCCTTGCCTCTTGGACACTCTGAAAACCTCACCACATGAACTCTAGAATGGCATTTGAATTAGTCACATCCCTGAAAGTGACTCATACTCAAACGATGGACATTTGGTCCTTTTTGATAGTCTGTTGGCTATGATGCATTGGTTTTGAAATATTTTCCTTCCTGTGGTCATGCTACAAGGTCGTGTAGCAAATTCTGCTGGAAGAAAATCAGAGTTTCTGGTGGAGATGGTGATTGTCCAGTGACAAGATTGGTCAGTGGCAAGAACTAAATGTACAGAAGGTATTGATGAAAAGAAATTAAATCTTCCATTCTCAGAGGAGGTGCCGGAGAATTTGAGTGTAAGGTCTGTCAACTTTTGGACAGCAAAATTGAGCTCAAATTTTGTAGAAACAGTTTGATGTGGTTTTCTTCACAACCATAAAATAGTGTGTTGTCCATTAACTATTCACAAATCAATTGTGTTACAGAAGAAATTGTCAATAAATGGGTGTTTTTCCTCTACAGACTCTAACTCTCAGATAATATGATTCTAAATCTGAGACAGTTTGAATAAGTTGCAAAGGGGTAGGTAAGAACAATTTGCCGTCTTCTCTGTCTTTTAGAGGATCCCCTCAGTCATTAGAAAGACATGAATGTTATCAGTCAAGTGTATGTGTGCTCTGAAGAGTCAGTTGTAAATGAATTAAATATTGCTGCTTTAGGAAATGGGATGTTTGCTGTGTGTGAAAGGTGATGGAGAAACAAGACTGGACGATGAATCATCATGAATGTAAACAGTGAAAATTAAAGTGAAGATAATGGCAGCATATTAAATCAGCAACAGATATAAAGCTATCACCCACAAGGAGTTTGGCATGGGGGTGAAAGAGGTGTCTTGAGAGGTTTGTGAGATCTGCTGTACATGGTCAGCTAGTCAGCAGTGAGACCGTGAGGAGACCACGTTCATTAGGCAGTGTGGTGCAGTAGAGTGCTGTGTTGGAAGTTGAAACCCCTGCTTGATAACCTTTTCTTCTGTTTTCTGCAGTGAGGAAGTATGTAAACGAGGATTCACCGTCATTGTAGATATGCGTGGGTCAAAATGGGACTCCATAAAGCCTCTGCTGAAGATTTTACAGGAATCCTTTCCATGTTGTATTCATGTTGCACTGATAATCAAGCCAGACAATTTCTGGCAGAAACAGAGGACTAACTTTGGCAGCTCTAAGTTTGAGTTTGAGGTAATTTCCCCTATGTTATACAGATTTGTATTTATTTCCTGCTTTTAAGTGTTCTCACTAATGATCAGTACCTTGAAAACTCAGATAAATTACATTTGGCCTGAAAGGAGAGGTACTTTAGACCAATGGTGCTAGAAGGAATGTGGTTTTCTTCAGGTATTTAGGCTAGGTAATTGTGCATGTTGTTGTTTATATTCTTTTTGTAAGCTCAAGAAAGATTGAATTAGGTTTTTCCCCCTAATGATAGGAACTTTGGTTTTGTCTCTTTTTTATCTTAGTCTGCATTATGTTAACTGTGATATCTCAAGAATCCAGAGGAAATCAGCTGAATGCACCTTGCTGTTATCCTCCTGTAGCTTTGCCATACACAAAGTCAAAACTTAATCACAACAGTAATCAAAAGAGTGGTTGCTGTTTTTTTCTTAAATGTAGTGAGGTAAGAAAGAAATGTGGGGAAATATGTGCAAGACCTCCTGTCTTCTGCTGATCAGAATTGATACTGGAAATGTGTGAGAAAAGTTGTCGTGTGGACTTCATGAGCAAAATGATCAACTCTTACAAAGAGAAAAGCAAAATCTTGAAAGGAAATTTCAAATTCATTTCAGTAACAGCACTTCTTTTCTTTCCATTTTTACTTTTTAGACAAATATGGTGTCTCTGGAAGGCCTTACCAAAGTAGTTGATCCTTCTCAGCTAACCCCAGAATTTGATGGCTGTTTGGAGTACAACCATGAGGAGTGGATAGAAATCAGAGTTGCCTTTGAGGACTACATTAGCAATGCAACGCATATGCTGTCCAGACTGGAGGAACTGCAAGATATGTTGTCAAAAAAGGAAATGCCTCAGGACCTGGAAGGTGCTCGCAATATGATAGAGGAGCATTCACAATTAAAAAAGAAAGTCATTAAGGCCCCTATTGAGGACCTTGATGTGGAGGGACAAAAGCTGCTCCAGCGGATACAGAGCAGTGATAGCTTTCCCAAAAAGAACTCTGGGTCAGGGAATGCAGACTTACAGAACCTTTTACCCAAAGTGTCCACCATGCTGGACAGGCTGCACTCAACACGGCAGCATCTGCATCAGATGTGGCATGTGCGGAAATTGAAATTGGACCAATGCTTTCAGCTCAGGCTGTTTGAGCAGGATGCTGAAAAGGTAAGGATCGAGCAAGGAGAGTATAAATGGCTGATACTTGATGGACTTCGAAGAAGTACCAAGGGTAACTGAAAATAGTAACTTTTGTCTTTGAAGTTAATCACCAGCCTTTTAATGAGAAATAAGGGACTTCTTAATTGAGAGGCACTCAGGGTCTTCTGGAGTAAAGGGCATGGGATAGCACTTCTGAGCTGTAAGGAACACAGGAAGCTCTTTCCAAAGAAAGTTTTAACTGCTAATGACTTAAAAGTGCTTATTTTGTTAAACATTTGTTCCAGACAGATGCTTTTGCATGCATCAAGTAAAGAAGAATGCTGTATACTTTATAAATATAGATGATTACGGACTACGCTGATCTTCTGTTTAGTGATCTTTGGGAAGTGAGTGACAGGCAGTCAACGAAGTCTGAAGAGGCTGACATGGGGAACTGCTTCATTGATGCAGGGTTTGAAGTCCCTGGCTAAAAACGGATATATCTCTTCTGACAGTGCATATGTCATTATCAGGGAACTGAGTGATTTCAGAAAGTTTTGGGCTAACCAGTCCCTTCAAATGAGAAAGCCCTTGATTGTCATGGAATTTGAAGAGGAAGTATGGCAGTCAGATCGCTTTTAGATGAGCTCAAATAAAGTCTATTTTCATGTAGAATGGTTTTGCAATCACTTATTATTGACTTGTTACCATGGAACAAATAGCTTTAAGGAAGGGTGGGGAGTTTTTCTGTGGGAATAGTAGTAACTAGACTATGCAGTCAAGTGGTAAGTATATTTTTTGTCAGTGTTCCTGAAGTACTGAGATTTCTTAAAGTACTTTACATAAGATTGCCTGAACTGCATGAGACGAACAATCCATGTTAAACCAGTATTCTGTTCTCCAGCAGCTGTCACAAGTAGATGCATGGGGAAGAGTAGAAGCAGAACAAACATGTAAAACTTAATTTCTTCCTGCTTCTTCATTTGTATTCTTCACCCATACTTTCTGTTATCCTCATAATTTTGGCTCTGGGACTTTATTTACACTACTGTAATGTTTTCTGCTCTGTTTAAAAAGTACTGTTTTTTTACAAGTACCATTTAAAGCACATGTTTACTGGATGGACATAGCTGAAAATAGTAGGGGACATGTAGAGAGTTGGATAAAAGATAAAATTATTATCTATTTCTAAAATGATTTAGAAAATAATCCAATTTGTTGTTCTAGTTGTTGCTCTTTCAGACCCAAATGCATTTTATCAACCTTGCAGCCACTTCATTACAGCATTAATTATTCTGCATTGTAGCATATCTTTCAGTACCAAGTGAGCACCATCAAAATAGGCTTTCTTAATTTTCTCATATTTTATCAAATAGTTTACATAACTTTGGCTTTAAGAAACTTCTTGTGAAATACTTGAGCCTGTCGGGTTGACCTCTGTCCTGCTATGTGGTTGCATAATAAGCTCCTATCAGTGTTTTCTACGTTTCTGAATCCAAGAATAAGTCTATATTAAATTAACACGTCCTTTCGAAAGGGAAATATTAGGCACCTCAAAATGAGGTTGGCAGCAGGTACCATTCCTGGGACTGTTCTTCTCTCATTAGCCAGTAAAAATAGATTAAAAAGAAGGTTTGTGTAGTATCCCAACTCACTTTTGGATTAAGGCCATTGCCTTAATCTACTTGCAGCCTGTATTTTTACTGCTTGTGTCAGATTAGATTTCACAGCTCATGACTTTTTTATCAGTTTGTCTGTGTTTTACTGAAATATGGGAAAGGATAGGATCTTTGTTGGAAAGAAAAAGGGTATTGCATGGGGAGAAATAAACACTTTTTTTTGGAGGATTTGTTCAGTTCAGTGCAAGAGACTGGGATTGGTTCAGGAGAAGAGAAGGCAAAAAAGGGATCAGGTGGGAGGGAATCTGATTGGAATTGCCCTTTAAGTGTCTGAAGGCAGCAACTTCAAGTGACTTAGAGAAGGATGGTCACGAGCAGTACCAGTGTCTATTCTGAATAATGTTCTAACACATTTTCACTGAGTTCTAGATAAGAAGCTTAACATTTTAGGAGTATGTGATCAGCTGTCTCAGTTATCTAAACTTCAGAAGTTTGGTATACAGTTCTTACCATTTTGTGGTCAGCTTATAATTTAGTTTGTCATGGACTTGGGACAAATACTGGATTTGACAATGTTGTTGTGTTAGCCAGCATATTTTGAAAGATCTTTAAATGAATACATGCTGCTTACTGCTACCGTTTTTTCCTGGACAATCTATTTCAGCTTATCCAGAGAGCAGGTCTGTCTCATTTGCTGAATTATAGCAAAGATTTCAAGACCATTATAAACAGGTGGGGTATTAAACAGCTTCTTGCTGTGTTGCTTGGTCTTTGAAAACTTTGTCTTCCAGTGCCACTGTTAACATACTGTGTGCCATTGTCATATAAGGTCTTTCCTAAAATTTGTTGGAATATTAAAATATTCCTTTTTTTCTTTTTAAAAACAGGCATATTTAAAGATTATTCTTAAATTTCTCTGGAAGAAGATAACTCTGTGCTCACGTATACTTTTAATAATTCATCTAGAAATAGAATAGTTGTTTTCAAATCTGCTGTAAACTTATGAACTAAAAATATTAAACTTGCTGCTGAAGTACCTGATTAGCATGAAAGAATTTATATTTAATTTCCATGAATTGCCATTTTTGTTTTAAACTGCTAAGCTGCTGATATCAATAAGTCCTAACACTAAAGAATGTATAAGCTTGGCAGGGCTGTGCTCCAAGTCTGTTTGTTTACTATGACTTCTTTGTAACAATGAAGTTTATGACTATGACGTTACTGTAGCTTGTTGAGATAAACACCTGTAGTAAAGAAAACAGTAACAGCCTCACCTGTTTGGTCCAAAAAGACAGATTTTCAGCAATGACTGGATTGAAATGTGCAGTAATTTCAAATGGAAAGAACATCAGTTAATTTTCATGGCCTTAGACTCTGTATTCTGTGTTCATAGGTATCTTACATTATTTGTCCATGATTTCTGCAGTAACAAATTGTTGAACTTTCTTCTTTCCTTAATATTTTCATGTAGATGTTTGACTGGATCACACACAACAAAGGTCTATTTCTGAACAACTACACAGAGATTGGAACCAGTCACCCCCACGCGATGGAACTTCAGACACAGCACAATCACTTTGCCATGAACTGTATGGTAAGAAAAGGCCTCCCTGCACAGCACAGCACACCATACCACAGATATGCTGGCTATTTGTTCTGTGTTAAAGTAGAATTTGTGAGTACATAGACACAGATCCTTCCTTCTTTACAAGTAGTGCAAATTTGTGTTTGAGCGGTGAAATTATAAAACACAATGGAGGAAAATAAAGGGTGGTCAAGTACAGAGATACTGTGATAAAGCAACAAAGTTGTTTTGCCAAATGGCAATGTTCAACACAACCTCAGCATCTCTCAAATGTAAGTGTCCAAGCTTCTACAACCTGGGATGTGTCTTTGAGTACTACCTTGAGGCTTGTAGAAAATGTCAGAGAATCCTGTGTAATACAGATTTTAGCTCTCCATTCTGCAAGAAATTGCTCTAAGGATCTTCTGAATAGATTTCAACTCAAAAAGTTTTGAGAGGTAACTGAGCCTGGTGCAAGAATTTTCCACAGTTTTAAGAAGACACTTCTCATTTTCGGCACAGTAGAATGAAGCTAAAACAAACAATTTTTTTGGTCAAATATCATCAGTAGGCTGTAGTAAAAAATTTGGATTTTAACTGGCAGTGAGTGAAGACTATTTACTTTCAGTTTCATGAATTGCTGTTTGAACATAGGGACAAAATTCTCAAGTACATTTTAGGTCCTTAACACATTGTAGGTGTTCAAATAACCTTGGGAGTCTGGGCCTAAATCCAGTTCCTGTTTGTTTGATCAATGAAGGAAGAACACTGCCAGTCCTGTTACACGTTAACATTCTTGGCAGTCCAAGGATGGGAATTGAATTAAAGTGTGGTTGAAATAATCAACCCTTGCAAGAGGGTTTTTCTGTAGAACAGGACTACTAAATGTGGAAAGTGGCAAATAAACCTACCTAGGTTATGTGTCTTGCAGAAGTAAGGGAAGGACTGGTAAGGCAGTGTATGGTGTAGCTGGAGATAAGACAAAGAAGACATGATTAGAGCAGGCATATTTTCTTCGTTTGAAACTCAGCTCTGTTTCCAAAAGCTTTAAAAAATGAAAATCAGTATGAACTTTATGTAAAAAGTAAAGCAAACACAGGTGGACTTTGTAATGAAATTATGTAACATCATATATGGTTTTGACCATTAGGTTTGGTTCACGGTATGGGGAATTGCTGCCTTATGGAGCACCTTATTGTTGTTCCTCGCTGCTCTGCAAATGAAGTAGAGCAGAAAAAAACACAGGATGACAGTAGGTGTCACTGACATGAGATGACTTTTGGAACTTAGTAATTTTAAGTGGTCTTCCAGGCAATTCTTGGGCTTGCATGCTAAAGGTTAAGCCTGTCCTGATATTAAGCACTGTTGTCCTCTTTTCTTCAAATTGGATGACTTTTTTTTTCCCTTCTTTTGGACTGTTCAGATGCTATCAGCAGTAGGAAGCACTTGAGCGATGCAGCATAATCCTTCCTGCTCTGTGTTTGCTATTAGTCTTTTCCTGTTAATCTCTCCTTTGCCTTTAGCTGTCAGCTTCATTAATTACAGGGGACTTTTTCTCAGCCTGAAAAATGTTTTCTTAAAGCGTACAAGCTTAAATTTGGGGCAAATTAAGTCATCCAAACATTCAAAAGGGTAAAAACAAACTGCATTTTCTGTAGCATAGCCCCCACAGAAGGGGTTCTCTACCATGGAATAGAAAAATGTAAATTAAGTATGATTGGTCCCTGGTTTTGATTTAAGCAGCATTCAGATTATCTGGGTTTTATTTGGTTAAATGGCAAAAGCCTTTCATGTAGATTAGGGACAGAGATTAAGCTGAACATGACATAAAAAATGGCGTGAAGTGATTGAATTTTGTCAGGCCTTATTTTTCATTAGCTTTTAACTGGAAAAGCGTCAGGCAGTCTTAACTGCTGCAAGCATATTCAGCTTCTCCCTGACCACTCTCCACATATGCTCTGTACTTAATAAGCTGCTATTTGTTCACTCTTCCTGGCAGTGTAACTCTTCAGTAATCAAAGTGGATTTAAGGTCTCATGTTTGAATACACTAACACCAGTAGTGGAATTTAACTTTTAACCTATCTACGACCATGTAAAGTGATTCATTTGGATGGAATAGAGGAAGGGAGGAAGACAACTATGTATAAGCTTTATTTATTGCAGGAGATTTTGAAAGCTTTTCATTGTGGCCCTAATTGGACCTTAATAGATCTTGCTTTCTAGTCAATTTTCTTAGGCTCACTTGATGTTGGCAAGGACTGTTCAAAGGATAAATGCTCCCCAAGCAGCTAAATGCAACCTCTTGCACTTGCTCACAGCTTAACTCTGATAATTAATGTTGCAGCTGCTTTCCCCAACACATTGTGGTTGCTGCATGGCACATGCTCCCCTCCATAGCAGGTGCTACCCTCTGTCAGTAGCTGGGTCTCTCATGTCCCCTTCCTTCCCAAGAAGGAGTTTGTTTCCAAGAGGTGGAGGGCAGCTCCTGCAGCTGCTTATGCCAAACTTGGCTGAGAAAGAGTGATGGCCTTTGGGTGAGATGCCAAAATTTTGATCTGGTGTTCCAGTCTGAAGCAAGCCACCTGGTTGTAAACCATTGTGAAAGCTACTTATTTCCTGTCATGAGCATGAGTTAGTTACTTCAAGAACAAAGAGGATTTGCGGATTTTTTTTGTTTATTTTCTTGTAATGGCTTTGTGTCATTTTTAAAATCTTGTTTTTCAGTAAGAACACAAAATAGTTGGAAGTGTAAACCAAATATTATAAAACAAAAAGGTAAAGAATACATCTGGGGAGGAGATTTAACTTTACTTTCACCAGTTTCGTTAGCAAATGGTATATCTAGGAGTCTTGTGTGTTTATGTGGTTGCACTTCAAGGTAACAGGAATAAGTTAATCCAATTCTTAAGCTTAATACACAGACTGGTTCTCATTGCAATGAATCTGTCCCAGAGAAAAGCTGGATAGATGTAGTGTTGTTCATTAAAGAGGGACATGTGTTTATGGATTAACACACAGGATGATGTGGCTAAAAGAGCTACTGGCTGAAGGGTAGTTCACAGGTGCAGCCATAGGTATGTGGCTTCCTGTTACTGCATTTGAGAAGCTGTGCACTGATAAAAGTCAAGGCTCTCTCTTTATAGGACAAGTAGATCCCGTGTTCCATAACTATAGGGAAAAACAAAATCTCAGTGTTTCTGCTCTCTGAAGATGAGGATGGATTTTCAGTACAATTTTAAAGGCCTATTTCAGCCACAGTAAATTGCTGTTGTCAAGTCTTGAGATTTATTTGAGTTAAGCAATACTCAGTTTCAGCTTGACATTCCTATTTGGGTGACTAAACCAATGCTTCACTTCTCAAAATAACTTTTTAGTACCTTTTAAGGGAGAAACTTTCAAATACGGTGTCACAGGAGTTACAAGTGCAAAAATCATGTATTGAGTTCTTCAACTGCAAGAATAAAGTAACCGTGACTATACAATTAGTCTGTCTTGCATGCAAGAGTAGGAAAGACTGATTGTGTGTCTGTCCACTCTTTTCCTTGCCATTTTCTATACATCTGCTGAGACACAAGGAAGACAAGAAGTCATGTGAAATACGAGTGATGAGGAGGATGTTGTCTGCTTGAACATTTTCTGCTCTTGTTGCTAGATCAGATGGCCTTGCTTTCATTACAGTTTAACTGTGGCTCTCCCTGCAGTGGGGAGGGTTAAAATGCTTGAAGAGTGATGCAGCCAAAATGAAACTTTGTTTGGAGAAAGCTGACACATGCTACTATTAAAGGATGTGCTGTGACTGTTCCTTGTCTCAGTGTTGATAGGACCATGAGTAGAAGTTACATTTATTAACCGTAATCCAAAAACCCCTATCTTAGTTGTAGGCGTATTGCTAAGTTGATTAATGTTCTCAGAACAGGCTGTTTGCATACACTAAGCCGTTTTATCAAGGTAGTAATCAAATACTGAATGCTATCTAAAAAGAGAGTTTCAGAGATGAGCACTGGTGAGAGCTTTGGGATGTTAAAATAAAAGTATGAGCACAATGATTAAATATCCCTAGGTTTACAGAGTTAAAAGTTAAAAAGATGTCTTGCTCAAATCCAGCCACGGGGGCTGGTACAAATGAAAACATGAAGAAAGTCAGGGGATGTAAAATCACGTTAGCTTAGTGCTAGTGTAGTATTTTCTCTTCTTTTGTACTGCTCACATATTTCACCCCTGAGATTCTTTTTACATCAAATATGTGTTTTTGTAACCATACAGATTTGTCTCTTGAGATAAACTTTAAGCACCATGTGAATTCTAGACTGCCCTTGGTTCTCAGGATTTGGGCAAATGAGAGCAAGACCACAGGTGTACATCCCTAAGAGAATCTTTACAGTGCCAGAGCAGTTAATGCTTAGACACAATATCTGGATGCCACCAGCCTGAGAATAGACTGAAAAGGTAAAACGAGTTCAGGCTATTTTCAGCTTCTGAGGAGCACTCCAAAGTCAGCAAGAGTAAATAGAATGGGCTAAATGTGCAATCCTTAAGAGGGAAGAAGCAAATAAACAGATTTTTAAAAGCACTCAGTTACTGAGGTGTTAATACAGCAACAAGGACATTCAAGTCAACGAATTGCAAACTAAAGGAACAGACAGTGGTGTTACTGAAAAGAAGCAAATCTTATTTCATTCTTGGTACTTATTGGGGTAGCTGAACTTCAGATTTGTAAAGAAAATGCTCTGGTTCAGTTGGTCCTACTAGAGAACTAGGTCCAGTTTCAAGCCCCATACTTAGTGTTGTAATGGGAAACATCTACATGGAAGTGATGTGGCTGTAGGGAGAGTTTGAAGGCATGGGCATTTACTATGATTAAGTAAAAGTGAGTGAAAAGTAAGGGAGGAAAGAAGGTAATGTTTGTGTTGTGTATATAATCTTGTATTAAGATTCCTCAGGTCCACAGTGAAAAATGTAGGAAAGAGATCAGATATTTGAAGAAAGTTGGAGTGAAATTATATTGCTCATGTTCCAGTGCTGATAGCAATGGTTAAATAGTTACCTGAGAATATTTAGAAGATCCTTGTAGTTGAATAATAGGTTAAATACTGTCCTTAATTGCAGCTTGGATGTTGCCAAGTTTATATTTTTTTCTAAGGGAATAGATGAGGTTTTGCCTTTAGTTGTCCTGCAGCCTTCATCATTGAAATTTGTATTCCCAAACTGAAAGTTTTGCTGTTGCTTCAAAAATGAGACTAGAAGAAATGTTAGAGAACATGTAAATCATTGAGCAGGTGTTAATTCATATATTAGTACTAAACTGTGTTTTGCTAGTCATTTGTGTGTGATGTGGCAGATGATTTGAAAATTTGATCGCTAAATTGATTCTATCACAGTAAAATAGTTCAAGCTCACTACAGTCTATATAGAGGTGCCACTTGCAATGCTTGTGGACCATCTCACTGAGTTGTTGGCATTTAGAATTGAACATGTAATAGTCTCTGTGACAGAAAAATACTGTTGGAAATCTTGGAGATAAACAAGCATTTTCTACGTGGGTGTGGGAAAATCAGGAAATAAAATGGAACCTTCAGGTCACCTGCCCAGCTGTATTTTGTGTGAGTGTGATAGAAGTTCAGTTAAGCTGGTAGGCTGTCACCTGTATTTTTCCCATGTATTTGCCTTTCAGGCACACACCAAGGAATGACACAGTGCATTTAGGCTACTAATCTGTGTTGCTTTGCTGAGGAAATACATTTTTTTTGTTTGTATACCCCCTTTAGATGAAAAATCTGCAATGAGGAGCTTTCCAGATACCGTAAGGTGTTCTTTCAGCTTCTGGCTAAAGAAAATTTTGAAGGAAAATAATCATGCTGAGTATATTTGTATCCTTACTAAATACACTGTAATGCAGTGAATTAAATTGTTATCTTTTAAGTCTTGTTACAATACTCGTGTGTAACACAATGAAAGAAATGCAATGTCATGTTACCCTTTCACCTTTGAAACAGTTGATAACACATTTAGAAGCTGCAGGTGCTTTGTGCATATTCACGTGGTGTAAATGAGGTCACTAAATAAGACTTTATCAGTTATTACCTCCTAGCTGTTGCTTCCATAACTAAAACAAGGTTGTAAATGAATAAGATACCAGTCTCTGGTAAATTAGCGACAACTCACTTGTAACAGTGTTTCTCATATCTCAAACAGTGTGCAAAATATGCAGTTGTCTTATAATAGTGACACTGGAATTGCCTGTCCTTGTAGGAAATTGAACAAAATTTGTTGACCTTCAAACGTCAGTTAAAGACAGTCTAATTGTAGTGAGTTGCTATTAGAGATTCTTTTCCTCCTTAACTAAATCTATACCAGTTGAATCACTGCATTCTAAAATACTGACACTTAAAACTTTCGTACATATATCATGTAGTGAGGTAAAAAGTTTAGATTATTGTAAGCTGTTTTTTTGGTTGTTTTTTTTTAGGAAAGGAATGTGGTGTACATAGCTTGGAAAGTGTTCAACTGTCAGCATTTTAATTCATATTCATAGTGCTACAGGCTGTATTCTTCCACACATGTGAAGCCTGATTGTCATGGGAAAATGAATACATGTTAACCGCAGCTCAGTTTTAATTTGTTTTACTTCATGTTTATAGTGCCATGTCCTTCATTTTAATTGCTGTTACAGAATTTCCAAAGTTGCTTTATTATGATACAGAAAGAGTTCCAATGGCAGTCTACTGTAGCCTTTATTCTTTTTTCTTTTGGTATTTGTTTCTTCTCACAACTGTTAAGACCATCTAAGGGCTTTCTGTATTCATTTAGCAGTTTTGTATTTATGCTACATACATTTTTAATAGGTCTGAATGCTCTCCAGTCTTTTAAAATTTGTTTGAAATAGCAGATTTGTACTCTGCCAGTTGTTTAGCTGTGCTTTAAAAGCAGAGCGTAGATGTGTGGGATAACCTAAAAACCTAAGAGGTAGTATTGTGCAGAAAGGAAAAATAGCCATCATAACACTGCTGTGCTCAGTTTATTGAGTGGACCAGCTGAGTTGAAGGCTGTGTCAGGTATGCTCCTGCTTGCATACATGCGTACAGTTTACAATCAATAGGGACCTGTCCTAATTGCTTCTCAGATCAGTCTGGACTGTGAAGCCTGGAGGAGCTGCAACAATTGCTTCAGCCAGTCAGTGTCAAGCTTTGGGCAATGGCTTGATGCCAGCAGGTCGTGGTTCTACCTGATTTGCTCAATGTCTGGTGATTGGACTAGGTGAGCACAACCTCAACAACCCTGTGATTCTAAGAACTTCATTCTAGATGTATAGGAGTCTGCCCAATTGAAGGAAGTGTCAACTCCATATCATACACATGTACCTCTGAAAGAGTTATTCAGAAAGCTTTTGGTGGCAAAATTGTTCTTGTTTTACTTCACAGGAATCAGAAACTCTTGACTGAAAATTAGATTGACTATGAGCCATCAGTGACTAATGTCAGTATGCCAGAGAATAGTTCTGATCTTGGACCTTATTTGTCTAATTTTCAGGGCAGTATAGTGGCAAGAAAATAAAATGTAAAACTGTTAAACTTCTTGTAGCTCAGAGCTCTTTATTTTGTTTCTTCAAAAGTTACTTTCATTAGTTAATGTAAAAGTTCACAGATATTGCACACATGCATATTGTGGATAGATCAAGAGCTTAGAATGATACTTCAATTTTCCTATATTGTGTGTGTCTGAATATCTTGACCTGAATATCTGTAAACATTTTTATTGAGGTTGTTGTAAAATATGGTTATTTCTTTCTCTTTATTGTAATAATGTGTCTTCATGTGATATAAATTGGCTTGAGCTGATTGGTAATACGAGTTTTAGACCAGTTATTTCAAGTCATCATTCTAACTTGTCAATTATGGATAGACTGCCACATACACCTAGATTCCAAAGTTTGGCATGCATAAGCTTGCCAAATAAAACCAGACAGTGTTGTAATAAAGTAGAATTTTTTAGGAATATAGTTCTGTATTTGATTGGTCTGCTAACTTGCACTATTTTTTCCGTCCTTCTTCTCCACAGAATGTGTATGTAAACATAAGCCGCATCATGTCAGTAGCAAACCGCCTGATCGAGTCTGGCCATTATGCTTCACAGCAAATCAAACAGATCGCCAGTCAGCTGGAACAGGAATGGAAGGCGTTTGCTGCAGCCTTGGATGAACGTAGCACGTTACTGGACATGTCCTCCATCTTCCATCAAAAAGTTGAACAGGTTAGTGAATGGGGGAGGCATCAACAGAAGTTTATGTGCTGGAACGGTGAGTTGTACATTTTGCATTTGCTTTGGACCAAAGTGCAAGAAAGTGATTGAGAAGGCTGACAAGAAAGACAGAATATTTATTTCTGCCGATTTTGATACTCAGACAGTTCTCTTCAGTTTAGGCCACTGGCCTTAAATTCTCCACAAAATGCTTTGCCCGCATCAGTGCAAGATAAAACAGTCAAATTAGCTATATGAATCAAAATGAAGTGGACTGAAATGCATAACTATATAAGGCTTTTAAGTATGGATATAATGCCTTTCCTACATCTAGAAACTATCAGTTCTGCTATTGTCCTCACCACTCAACTCCCATCAGTCCTCAAGTGTCAAGATTAAATAATTGCTGTCAAAAATATAATTGCTTATAGAAAACATAAGTTGAACTGGCCTGAAAGTTGAGAAGTTAATTAACTGCCTTCTGAATCTGAAATTGTGGTGGGAGATGTTTACTTAGTATTCCATAGGAGATTCCTCCTATTCTAAAAAAACATTTTAGCTTTAGGCCTATACCAATTATTTTAATTAAGTCATTAACCATGTGTAACTGCCAGAGAAGAGGTATATGTAGGGGAAATAGGAATAAATATCCCCAAGTTAATAATCTTAATGGCAAAAGCATGTTTTGCCCTCAAGGGAGTTCAGTTCTGAAGGAGTTGCTGTGTGTGCACAGTTGAGTCACCCGCTGGCCTTGTAGACTTTCTGCTCTGAGCATCCCTGGTGTGTTTGGGGAGCAGAGGTTCTTGGATGGGTATGGCTGATGGAAGCTCAGGTGTGCTGTATGTAGATACTTGTCTTTCAATTTGCCTTGCTAAATTATATCCAAGGAAAAGTCTCATGTCTGATGTAACTTTAATTTAGAACAAAGGAAGGAAGCATTTGGGAACTGAAAACTTCAGAAACAGAGGGAGGCTGTGCAGTTGATTTTAAGACATTTTTACCTGATTTCTACTGCATGGATATTTAACTTGATAAATATCTAGACATTAGAAATGAGAATGTATTAAGATGCAAATACGCATTGCTTTTCATTATGTTAGTGGTGACATTGGTTTAATGTCCTTAGACAGACTAAGGTAAATGATATAAAATGATGCCACTATAATAAGTCCTTTCAGCAAGTTTCACAGAAAAGCTACGTAAAAATGAGATGGAGTTGTTTTCTGACAGAAATATCACCAGTCAGCTTGAAGTGTTTGATAGACACAGTTCGATACCTTGTCAATATTGATGCTTTTCTAATAACTTGGGTCATTTGGATTTGCATTTAAGCCCTTTTAACCATACCTGTAGGAGAGACATGAATGAAATGTGAACAGGTAGGTATACCCCGACTCAAATGCTGTCATTTTTCTTCACAATAAGAATAATAAATTGCACTCATCAGAAGTCAGGGGACTAAATTTTGCATGATTATGTGCTGGGCAACTGTAGCAAGGGTCAGTGTTACTTTCTTTACCACTAAATATAAGTGGACAGTAAACGGGAGGAAAGATAAAAATGAGAGAAAATAGTGTAGCATCTGCTGGGATTAATTTACTTTTAATTGCTCCTTCTGCAGTTTTCATTTTATGATTAGCTGCAATGGATTGCCCTACTTGATTTGTAAGATACCTGCCTGTGATATATTAGCTGTTTCATTAACAGTGGAGAGTGAGTTCAAGGAAAGAGGGTTTGGAATGTGAGGAATGACCCCTTTAGAGACTGGTGACGCTTGACCTACATAAAAAGATTAAAAAGTAAGCAGCCAAGAAAAAACACACCCTTCTTGAATGCATGTGTTCTCTTGCAAGTGACAGGTAAGTGTCACTGCCTACTGTCAGGCACAATGAAGACCACACCAGCTATCAGTGCCTGCTCACTGGTGCACATGGAGCTTCTATTAATGTTCAGTACTTAACATTAGGTATTTTTAAAACGAGTCCATAATGAGATTTAAATAAGTGTTTTAGAGCTAAGTGTTATACCATCTTTCTGCCTGGCTATCAAACAATAGAAGAGTACCAGAAGTGATCTATTAATTCCTTTTTCCTCAAAAGACTACATGTGCTCCAACAATTAAGATATGTATGATGAGATAAATGGCTTGGTCTCATAACTTTTGAGTCTTGAACGTGACATGAAGAGAGGAAATTTACTTTACAGAGCTCACATGTGGTTGGCTGTACTAGATTTAACTATGAAAACTCATAGAAAAACAGATTCTTTTTTCCTCTTTCCCTTTGTAGCATAACAGGGGTATAAAATTCATGCCCCCTAGCTGTGAACAGTAAGTCAGCAGAACCTCTGCTATGAATATAGCTGTGATGGCAGTTTCTTGTCTGTCAAGACAGCTTAAACTTCAGAGTACTTAAATTGTCTGCAGAAGAGATTTCTGTTGCAATATCCTCAATTTCCCCTGGAAGGCTTGACTTGAGCAGCTATGCTGACATAGCTGTGAGCTCAAAGTTCAGTGCTAGTCCTAAGAGACCTCCGCTTAAGTTGTAAATCCCTTACATGCTTGCTGCTGTAGTAACTTGCCAAATGGATTTAGTGCCTCTCTGCATGTACAAGTTAGTTCTTTGGGGACTTAGGTGTGAATTTGCTGTGCCCTGACACTGCTTTGCTTCCTTGATAACCTCTTTCCAGCAAAAGACGACTATGGAGTGTTTCAGTGAATGGTTCACCAGTAATTCTTGTGTGCATATGCAAAGTAACATGGGTTTTCTCTGAAGATTAAAAAGAGGTGAGGTGATAAACCTCATGATACCATGAGTATCTGCACAGGGAGCTGAAGGGTAAAAACCTAGGGTCTCGACTTAAAAGCTGTAGCATGTTTTACTTCCTTGTGTAAATAAGACCTTAATTGGCTTTTGTCTTTCTGTAATGGTAGGTGCAGGATGAAGGGAACTTTTTCTTAGCTGCAAAGTCAAGAAAAGGATCAAGAGTAAACTTGAAGCATTAATATTGCCAACAGTTAAATTGATTCCGAACACTGCCAACATACAGCTAAGCTTGACTGTCTCCAAACAGCTCAAAGAGTTTCAGATACCTAAAAGCACAAGTATAGTCAGACCTGAGTATTTCTTTCTATTCTAGATATAAACTTTTGGTTATTTCAGAGAGAAATATTGTAAAGACTTCTTGCTTAAAAGCAGTCTTTTCAGTGTCTGTCACACAGATGAATATCCTTTTGTATATTACGATCATGTGTGTACTTAATGGTAGAACCAGAAACAAAGCCAAATGTTTCTTCTCTGTTGCAGTACATGAGCAATGAGGACTCATGGTGTAAAGCCTGTGGTGAGGTGGAGCTTCCCTCAGAACTGCAAGATTTGGAAGATGCAATCCATCATCATCAAGGGATATATGAGCATATTACTATGGCTTACTCTGAGGTCAGTGTCTTTTTTTCCTTAGATAAAATTGTGTCGTGTTAAGTTTGGATCATGAATCTGTATCACTTGTTGCGTTGGGAGTTAGTTGGAAATTGAAGTGCTGAGCATATTTTTAAATTTTATATACTGGATTTTGCTACTGTTGTTCAAAAATGAAGTGTTAAAGTCTTCCCTGTAACCTTCGGAAAGAAAAGGTGAGATTTAACCATGTGTGGTACAAACAACCCTTGGAGCACTAAAGTACTAAGTATGTTTTAATTTGCATTTGCATATTACTACCTTCTAATAGCAGTGTGATACTATTGTTTAAGCATTTACTTGAAGGGAAGTTAGCTGGGCATTCTTTGGGAAGGTACTCTGTTGGCATGGATTTCCCTAAGTGTGTTTTGAAAATCTTTCTCTGAAATTGCCTCACAAAAAAGGCTCAACCATCAAAGGATGTCACTTGAGAAGCCAGAAGGTAATGCATTTAGTTTCATCAACCTCAAAGACAGTTAAATGAGCTAGCATGCCTATGTAGTCAGCATTTGTACAATTAGCATATCCTATGCTGCTGCTCTAATCTTGGACTCAGCATGCACTGGAATCATAATATTTGTCACTATTTCTAGTAATTGTATTTTCAACTTAAGATAAAATGCTTACTTGGGAGGTGGTCTAGAAAGTGATGACTCAACTATCGTTTTTTGTTTTCTTTCAAATTTTGTGTTTTCTCTTGCACTTTACTTAGCTGAAATCAAATTGGTGTTCACTGTTATTAGCTAACAAGTATTTTCTGCATTTCCTGCTTTACTTGCCTTTCTTTCTTCTGTCAGGGTTTTTCTCATGGTGTGGTAAAACTGTTTTTACTGTTCAATTGGACTGATGTTGTTCTGGATTAAATACAGTAGTTTTTGTACTCGCAAAATTCCGTGTTTGCTTCAATCATGGTAAAAATGATCAGTGGACACAGGCTAGCTTAGGCCACAGCTTGCACCTGTCTTTAAAAGGAGGTCATGTGGGTTTGAGTTAATGGTTGTGATTTATACATTACATTAAAGTTAAAACTACTTTCTGATGAACCAGCTTTATTATAGGAAGCTGAATCCTAAGTCTGGTCATTTAACTGTAAAGGATGGTTAGATTAGTGCTAGTGATCTCTCCTATTATTAGTATATCAAAACTGGGTTTTTTGAATACCTACTACCTTAGGGCCTGCATAAACTTTGTGACCATGAGTCAGATGTCCACGGTTCATGACTTCTTGTTCTCCTGTGCAAAATACACGTTGATATCCCTATTCTTGCTCTATGCCACCCTGCTATGTCAACTGATCTAATGACTATCACGCTAAATACTTGCAATTTTACTTACACGTGACTGTTAACTTGTTCTTGAAAGCATGTTTTGTAGTAAGGTTTCTTGTCTTCATTATAAAGAAGGAGGGACAGAGACACAGTACCTTTGTAATAGATTCATGTGAAGAGAGGCAGTCTGGGGTGCATGCTTCATGAGAGTGCAGCAAGGAGTAGGAAGGCTAGATCTCTCTAGAATAATGATGATAAAGCGCGGAGGTTGAAACTGATATTTTTTCTGCTTGGTTGTTTGGTTTGAGTTGGTTCTGTATGGGTTCTTTTTTTTGTCGGGGATGTGACTGGATGAACCTGATGTTAAGTGTAAATAAGTATTGTGGATTAGCATGTTAAATACTGTTTGCTTGCTGGTGATGCATAAAGAAAATAAAATAGATGGGTAGATTATAGGATTGCTTTGGGAAATACCTTGAAAATTTATTTACGGTTTCAAAGCTGTAGCTTTTGACTTTGGGATAGCTAGATATTTTTACAAAATCTTCACTGGTACTACTTGAAGGAAAAAAAAAAAGAGCACTAAGTGCCGTTCTTCTGATTTCTGGTCATTCCTTTTTCCCATCTGGTAAAAAATCAGTTTTGTCCTTAGCAACCAGAATTGGTGCAGAAATAATAACTATATGTGTATGTACAAGGTGTGTTCCTCCTCTGGGCAGAAGGTTTTATTTTGCATTTTTCAAATGTGCATTATTTTTTGAAGATTGATGGAGGCATCTTTCTGTGTCAGGATATTACAGCACTATTGCTTATCATTATTAGATGTATGACTTCATCTCTCTTACAGTACGGAGCTCCTTTCATTTTGTGATGAATGAACAGTGGGGGAAGAGAGAGAGCAACACTGTGGGAATCACCACACTGTCATTCATTTTAGATTGCAATGTCTTGACAACACGACTTGGTTGCAAAGTAGAAGACAGTAATTTTAAGAAAGTAAATGCTTTTAAGACTAGACAGTCTGATTTTACTGAGGGTAATTACTGTATATTGCTAGTAAAGCAACTTACTAGCTTACAAGATGAGACAACTGGTATGCCTGAAAATCCCATAATGTGCCTTAAATGAAGTTATATATATAAATAAAGTTATACATCTCACTAAAATCTTAAGGTAGTCATGCACTAGGAAGGAAGAAAATTTTAGTGTATTAACTCCAAAGGAAAATCTGTGCACAGTCATTTGTTTATAAAGCTAATAAACTAATTGGATCAAGGATCTGTCACAATTACTTTTTTTCACCTAGATTTTATGGACTCTGAACGGATAATTGAAGTCCATTTTCTTGAAATATTTCAAGGACTTACTAGATAATTCTTTTGGATACAGAAAAGGAAAAAGACATCATTGTAACTATTCTATGGACTATGCATTTTTTCTGCTGACTTGACTTCACAGGAACTTCTTTTAAAAGTGAACTTCAGTCTCTGTGTTGATACTCATTACTAAAATAAAAGAGCTTGAACTGAAACTGAGAAATAAACTCCCTTGTAATCTAATTATTAGAAAAGGATTTTCATTTGTGTCTGTTTGACTACTGATTAACAAATTTAAAATATGCCCAGACTTAGTAAAAAGTTGTTGAAAATAGCCAGCAGGGGAAGGCCTTGACAAATCTGTTGTTTCTGACATGGTGTTGATTTGATGGATTCAGGCTATTGCTTATACTCCAGTCATGTGGTTTCAGATGTTTTTTTTTTCCTGTCTGCTAGATGAGCTGTTAGAAAAGTTATTTACAGGTAGCTGAATGATACTGAATTGTAACAGTTTACTGAGCTTCATGCTACAAGTGACAGAGTAAAAGCCAATGAAAACTGCTTTTTGACATTAAATGTTAATAGTGACCAGATAAGAGAGAATTCTTTTTAATTAGCATGCAAGGTAAATCTGGATATTTCTGCTGTGGTTTAAATCAGAGAAGACAACAGTTAGAAATGACAAATGTTTCCTGTCAGTATCATTAGTTAAACACATTTTGGAAAGCAGTATCTTTGTGTTGCATGGAAAGGGTTTAAGTGATTTAATCTGAATTAAGTTTGCATAACAGCAGTTTTTCCTTGGCTTACCAGTAACAGTAATAATTTAGAAGTTATAAATCGTGTCAGATTGAATCACATACTAAGTTTTATATTTATTAGTTTAAATGTATTTGTCAAATTAATATTAACCTACAGAAAGTAACCTTCCTGTTCACCTTTAAAGCAAATGAAGAGAGAGATTGTTTTGGAGGGATAACTCTGGACAAATGCTTACTTTTAGGTGTTCTGTTGTCTAGGGAAAGAGTTGTAGAATATTTATTCTAAGTTAGATTTGACTAGTTTTTAAAAAAACCCACAACAACAACAAAAAAACCTCAAACCAAACAAAAAATCCCAACATTTTGAAGGAAAATCTCTAAGTCTTAAAGTAATGAAATAATGGAAAGGTGGGCTATTATTTAGAGGAGTGCTACTTGCTAAAATTATTTTAAATAGAGAATATAATTTTTCTTTCCTATAACAGCTGCATTTAGGTAATCATTCTTGCAACAAAACCAGTCTTCATCACTGCTCCCTGATTTCTTAAAGACATCTAAAACTGGGAGATGGGATGGGGTACAAAGTAGTAGCCGAACAAGCTTTTGGTAAGACAAGTAATTTTTCATCCCTTCTGGTGGTCAGGTGAGCCAAGATGGAAAGTCACTCCTTGACAAACTTCAGAGACCTTTGACTCCTGGGAGTTCCGATTCCCTGACCGCATCTGCCAACTACTCAAAAGCAGTTCGTCATGTTCTGGATGTCATCCATGAAGTCTTGCATCACCAGCGCCAACTGGAAAATATCTGGCAGCATCGAAAGGTCCGCTTGCACCAGCGGCTTCAGTTGTGCGTTTTTCAACAGGATGTTCAACAGGTAGGCTTTATTTCACTTTGTCTAAGTGCTTTTATATTCATTCAGTCCGTGATTTCGAGCTGATTGTGCTGACAGGTGAGTTCTGACTGCTAAAACCCATTTTCTTTTGTACAACAAGTGAATAGTTGCATGGGATTGACTGAATGATACCAAGTTCTCTGTATTATCAAAACTTGGGTATTGGCAATTGTGGATATTAATTGTATTTGAAAGCTCTACTTCGGTTTTTTCTGATTTTAAATTACTTTATATGACTTTAAGTCATATATGATGGAAAACAATTTTATTATAAAGAGCTATTCTGAGTTTGTTCTGGAAGCTGACATTCCCATTCTAGGTAAAATTCTGGTCTCAAAATGTCAAAACGACTTGTTGTAACATGCAAAAAATTAATAGGGATATTCTGTAAAATTTTTGGTTTTAAATCCTCAGTGATACTTAATTGACTTAATAGAGTTTCTTTAAAACCTGAGAGTAGTATAATAAGGAATTGTAAAAATTACAGATGAGATTACTTTCTGATAATAACACTGTTCTTGAATTAATGGTAATTAGCTGCTATTTATTTATTATTATGGCCACATCCGTAAAAGTTAGTAGTTATGTACAGGCATTAGTATCTCTGACAAAGCTTTGCCTTTTTAAAGTAAAACAACATAAAATTCCTTGGTTGATGGATTTTTAATAAGCATAAAATGTTTGCTTCGAATTGCAATTAACAGAGATATTAGTAATTTATCCTTTAAGAGCTCATCTTCATAAAAAAGTAAACATGGCCAGTGTTTGCTGCTCATGTTCTTTCATTTCAGTGTAAAAGTGTTCACAAATCACAACTTCTGAATGGGGTTTTTAGATAGATAGCCATATGTTCTGGTTAAACCAGTATTTTTTCTTCAGAATTAGTTGCACTTTAAGCTATATTCCTTGTACTTTTCTGTTTCAAGAACGTATTGGATATGAGCCGTTGGGAGTGAAATAACTGATTTTCATCATTTACAGTAGTTGACAAAGGTAATTTAGGCAGACGGTGGGGAGACTGAGCAGTCTTGATAACTCAACTTTCTTCTACATCTGGTGACTATCTCTTCATGTAATTAAAGAAAATAACCTAAATACTTAAGCACTAAATTATGTAAAGTCTTCAAAGATTTATTACTTAATTTTTTATCTAAAAAGAAGCATACATAGAAAGACAGGCTGTTTTCCAGATTCTCAACGCTGAGATGTGACAAAGGATGTAGAATGACGTGAAAAAAAAGAAAGGAGTAGAAAGGCTGACAAAAAAGGAAAAAGAAAGCAGAGGGAATGTTATGAATGGTCAGCAAGGGCACAGAGAACTGAAGGCTCCATTCATTATGCCATTGTATAAATCCTTGAGGCTCTCCATGAAGATTACAACGTAAGTAGTGGCTAGTAAGGAGGGTCCAGTGCTGGTACTTGCACGAGTAGTCAGTGAAGGGCAAACTCAGAATATACTGTGATTCTGTGATGAGGCACAACCCACAAATTAATCACTTCTTAAACTGAAAAGGCTTCATAAGGAAAAAACTGAAGTTCAAAAACTGAAGTTAACACAGTGTTTGATTCTCAGGGAAAAACGTCGGTCCTCTCAGTAGTCTGGTGCCAACAAGTATGGACTGGATGGTGGAACTTTCTTGTCTAGTTTGAATTCAGTTCAAGTAGGACCTACTTTGGCAATCTAGGCCAAAGGGTCTCCTGAGGTAATTTGCCAGGTGCATAATTCAAGTTTTGGGCCTGTAGGCCAGGCTTTAGGCAGTTTATTTCCTAGGGGAAGGTGTTCATTAAATGCTGCAGAGAGTCTTACTGTACTGCTCCTACTCTTTGTCTTTAATACCTTGGGAGTCATAAAATGCTTGTAGGAAATTTTCATTTTCTGCTCCATCCTAAATCATGGTTCTTGGTGTAGAGGAGTTAGCTCTCAGTCTGCTTTGTTCTTTGAAGCTGGCAAATAGCCCATCATTAGACTCAAGTCATTGTGCAGTCACCACCAGGTTCTTCAGCAAGATGCTGGGTTTTCCCTCTCTATAGCAGATTCATCAGCCTTTGGAACTGCTGCGTTTAAGATGAGGTAGTCACAGATCTGAAAACAACAAAGTGGACAGCTTTACATATTTTTATAACTTCCAGTATCAGGAAATATGCTATCCAAATCATGCGTGTGGATTGTGAGTACACCAGAAGTTGTCAGCATGAACCAATTGCCTCAAGAGTGTTGATCCATATTAACTTACTAATCAGTACATGCTTTACCTACTGGTTGGAGAAATTTCTTTCATCCTGTTCATGCCTATGGTTTCTTTATATGCTTTGCAAAACAGACGTTGAATTATGGTAGCAAGAGATCCTCTTGACAGTTGGAAGCTGCAGCCTTTTGTGCTAATGCACATCTTTATCAGCCACATGAAATTTCAAGCTAGATCTGTACAGAGGTGCAGCCCTTGCTTACTGTCTTCCCAAGCCTTTCCCTCAGTATCCAGTAGTTACCACTGCCAGAGATTGAGTTATCCTTGTAATGACTGCTAATTTCTGAAACGTTGCATGTGGAAGTGTAGCTCCTTAGTTTGCTCTAACTTAGCTTTACAGATATTGGGTATTTTTGGCACTGCCTTATGAATCACAGTGTGAATTTTGGTCACTGTTCCCTTTCATAATACAACTTTTCATATGTGGATTTCAGTGCAGGTCAGTCTGTAAGACAATGACCATTCAACATCCATACCAGACAGATTAATCCAGTAGCCACAGCAGATGTCTTAGAGATTGTAGCTCCCTCAGCTTTGAAAATTTATCTGGGGTAAAAAGCGATCTTGAATAAGAAGGTTCTTTTTCCTTGCAAAACAACTTTATCAGATCATTGTAATTTATCTGAGAAACATTAGTGTTCCAACTGAATAATCATTAACACCATTCAGTGCATGAAATTACTCTGGTTTGAGGTATTAGTGAAGTTTATATCAGATACAGTTCTGGAATGGTTTATGTAGAGTTCCAAAGCAACTTTCTAAAATACTTTAGTTTTGGTTTGCACATTGTCTCTTTGTTCAAATATTAAAGAATTCAATTAAAATTGATTGAGAAACTAACATGAAAACATCTTTTAATTGTCAGTAAAGTTAAATGTGGTAGGTTTATTTTTCATTTCAAGATAAGCTAAATGTGGCTCTCTTCCACTGTTTATAGTTAATTTGCACATAGTGGCAAGCAACCAAGTGCATTGTAAGTGAATCTATAACTGTCCTTGAGCATGAGTCTGTAATTTCCTCCTCTTCCCTCTCCTGGATTAATGAAATAACTCAGTTCAAGGGAGTGTTAAGTGAGTGACAGAGCTGAGTTGGAGGATGGAATTGGCCATGTTGAGCTGGTCCTTCACTTTGTGTTCCACTTCCACCTTAGAAAGCTCATTGGGTTTTTTCTTCCATTTTGCATGTTCTTATATACTGGGAAACTGTTTCCAGTGGAGCTTTCCAAATCAACAAAAGCACTGAGTACACCAAAAATCATCTGCTGATCTTTTGAAGTAAGTAGTAAGGAAAGTAGCACATGAAATAATAAAAATAGTAAATGAGAAGTGAATTACAGGAAATCTGAAATCTAAAATATGAAAACTAGTTCCTAGTTAGTTTGTATATTAACATCAAAAAAGGAGGGGTTTTATATTAATTTTTTTAAAAAGTCTGGCCACTGGCACTCAATTGTGTAGGTAGCCCTTCTGATATAAATTATGCCAGTAAAAATATGATTTTATGTTTAAGAGTTAATAGGCTTACCAGGTAGATAATAGTCAGCCTTTCACCTAAGGAAAGGAGCTGACTGATTCTGGTGTGAAGCAATAAAGCAGACTTGGAACAGCAACATGGACTTTTGCTCTTTTAGACTGTGAAAGGTCAAAATTGAGCGTGAATCTAATGCTTCCGGTAGAGTGATAATGCTGACACTTGTATGATCAGAGTTTTGGTGCCTGAAAAACTCTCCTGATAGCTTCCAAGCCAGAAATTAGTGAAACATACTGGTAGGAGGTGTTTTGAGGGTTTTCTTGGAAGGAGGAGGGG
>VZTZ01003487.1:0-217068 GCA_013400955.1 Drymodes brunneopygia | reverse complement strand
GGGGGAGAGGGACTAGTTGTTGTTGTTGTTGTTTGGGGGTGGTGTGTTTTGATTTGGTTTGACTTGGGGTTTTTTTCCCCAAAAATACGTTTATTTGGTCATAGTGGCTGTCTTCTCTGTCCATTTTGGATAAATGTGCTGCTTCTTGCTTGATCTGCCTGCCTCAAGACTGGTTACAGTCACTAGTTTCAGCCTTGACTAATGAAGGGCGGGGCCATGAATGCTTGCTACTTGCTACCGTCAACATGATTTCAGTGTGTGATTCCCATGGGGCTTTTGAAGGCGGTTCCAGTGTAAAATGGTTCTTTTTGTGAGAGAGTATTTCCACATTTTAACTATCCAACAATCAGAAATGCAGAGATTTCCATCTTCCCCTTCTGAATGCTATGTCAGCAGCAAGTAAGTGGTGGTGATCAGAAAAGTGAGTGTATGCAAAGTAGGTACAGGGGTGGGGGGTGAGGAATGGATAATAATGTGTGAAAGACTGGTGAAAATGAGCACATTGAATCTGCAAAAGATCAGATTTACTTCTATGAGCTGCATATACCACATATTTTACAGCCATGAGCAATGATTTTGTTAAAATGAAGCTCTCTTTCCATAGTAGTTTCTTCTGTCATACATTCTTTTGGGAGCTAGAAAAGTAAGCATTTTTCTAGATCCTGTGTTGGGCATCAGGATGGTTTTGCTGAGACTGCAGTAGAACTTAATTGCGTCATTAAAGCAACTTGCTGCAGTGGAGGATGATACTATTCACTCTTTCACTGAAAAGTGTTGAGCCTCTTGGACTCCTGTGTGTTATTTAAGTACCAGACTGAATTCCATTTGCTATCAGTATTGGTAGAAGAGTCCTTAGTGGGTCAGTATGATGATTTCTGTAACTCTTACTTCTCCCAGGCAGACAGTGCATAAGTTACTAGAAGGATAATATTAGTGCCAACTAATGGTATTTTCCTTTGATTGAAGTGCTATGCAAAGCACTTACTGATGGGAAGAGCATATCTTCATTCTGCCTCTACCTGCTGTAAGATTCACAAGAGTTCTTCCTCAGTTTTAAGAATCAAGGTATGAAGGCTGAACACGAATGAGACTTGTATGCATACTGATTTCACTAAGAGGCAGTAATGTTTCTCTAGTTGAATGGTTTATGTCATGATCTGTGTACTGGATTTCTATGACAATTTCTTCCCTTGAGAAGTTATTCAGCATTATTTGGAGCAAAAATCATTCTCCCTGGGCTGCTTTCTGGTTTTCATCCCATGCTTTCTGGGGCTGATTTTGCTGTTGATTTCATTTGTTAGCTTACAACTGTTGTTAGTCGTCTCCAGAGTCCAGTCTAATTATTTCATCCAAACATATCTCTTTTCAGCTCTTTTTATAATGGGAAAAGTAGTCTCCTGAAACTAGTTAAAAGTATTGGTAATAATAACTGGGGCCATGTTCAGCTCCTCACTCTTCTTTCTCTGATCAATACTTTATCTTGAAAGAAGAAAATGAAAACTTGCATTGACCTAAACCACAATAATATTCTTCTGGCAATACTTACAAGGAAAACAAATATTGCATAAGTTAAATATGGAGATTTAATGAAGTGTTGGTGATTTGAAGTGGCTGTATTTTGTGGTATTAGGGAACTGTTTGTTGTTTTGAAGATGTCCAGTAGGAGAGAGCTTGCAAATGGAAAAATACTTGCATGGTCAGGATAAATGAGAAAACCGTATTTTCATTCTTCTGCTAAAGAAAGCATGGATGTTTTTTATGGGAATAGTGTGTGGGATTACATGTGTATTGAATGTGGTCGTGAGTGGTGTTGCAGGAATGGTTCTCAAATCTGTTAGGAACTAGTAGATAAAAAGAGGCAAAGTACAGGCTTCTGAAAGTTATATTGAAAACCAGCTAAAATATTAAAGAAAGTTTTAAATATTAAAGTTTTAAAGAAAGAAGAACGCTGGAGGTGAATGTTAGGTAAGGTATTCTGCACCACTACATGAGTGTTGTATAGGTATTGTTAGCTGACTTTAGAAAATTGCTTACGTGCTGTTGTTTTTAATTCTGAATGTCATTCTTGAACCCTTTCAGTATCTTCCAAAAAATGAATACTATATGCATACTTAACTAATGGATTAAGTTATGGCTAGGACGTATTAGTCTGAAGAGAGATTAGATGTTTCTTGTTCATTCACTCATCACAAATTTGGTATGTGTGCAGGAATCTTCTGTGTTAACAGGCAGGAACTAATTACATGTAGAGTTTTTACTATTTATAAAGCTGTCAGGACAGTCATTGTGGTAGAAGCATATTAAGGTCCTTAAAATGTCTTTTGTTCATCACTTTTTCAGCTGTGAAATTTACAATAAACAATTATGTCTGATGTTTTGAGGGGATAGATGCTTCTTAAGAACTGGAGCATATTCGTCCATATGCTCTGAATACAGACTTTTATCTCAAAATGGTTTCAAATAATTTTTCTTGTTTTAATTAAAGTTAGTTAGTTACTACTGAATCTTTTGTCTCTACTTAATAATATGTAGAAGGTGACACAAGTTCTTATCTAAAGAAGAACTTCACAGTGTTATTCACCAGCAATGTGCAAGCTTCATTAGTGTTACCTTGCAGAAAAATGTCAGTTGAAGGAGTAAACAGATTAGAGACCCTCGCAAAGGGTCTTGCTGCTTGGATCAGGTTACTGTCAAATTGATGAATGTGGAGAAATGACGTTGTCCTTGGTAGGCTTCACAATACAGATGTAGTCTTGAATCATACTATTTTGCTAGTTTGAGCTAATTACTGCCTTGAGAAATGTTAAATGAGATGTAATTAATGTCCTTCAATGGCAACACTGTGTTTTAATCCAACAGTACAGTTCTTTTTAAGCAGCGCCTTTACAGCTTCTCAGTTCCTTGAATAATTCTCTTTTTGTTGTAACATTCAATACGACCACTCAGGGTTTCTGTGTCTCTCTTCTGTACCACAGGTGTTGGATTGGATTGAAAACCATGGAGAAGCTTTTCTTAGTAAACACACTGGAGTGGGAAAATCCCTGCATCGGGCCAGAGCTTTGCAGAAACGCCATGAAGACTTTGAAGAGGTTGCGCAGGTAAAAGGAATCACATGAAGGACTGTACACTTGTCATGGAAATAAATGAAAAATTCCTGCTTTTGCACTTACGGGCTGGGCAGAGGGAGCTCCACTACAAAACATTCCATTCCAGGAACGGACTGTTCTGTTTCTGTTGCAAGTTTTTATTTCATTTCTCCTTTATGCTCCAGCTTTGAGAAGAAAAAGACAAACTTCCAGTCCTAGAGGGTGTGAGCCTCAAAGTACAATAGAACTTCTCTGCCACTATTATTATTA
The DNA here is from genome assembly GCA_013400955.1 of Drymodes brunneopygia. Lineage (NCBI taxonomy): Eukaryota > Metazoa > Chordata > Aves > Passeriformes > Petroicidae > Drymodes > Drymodes brunneopygia. The sequence goes on along the minus strand of VZTZ01003487.1, from coordinate 213,712 downwards.
TTAATAATAATAATAATAATAACAATAAAATTAAAAATAAAATAATAATAATTCAAAAGCATGCTTTCAAATATCAATTTCCAGAAGAATGAAAGCTCTCCTTTTAAAGGAGCATAGTTCCTTGGGATGCTAGGATTTAAACTTCAGTACAGCCTGTAAGAGAGGATAGAGATGAATTGAAAGTCCTGCTTTCTGACTTTAAGCTTGGGGCGCTCCCAGATCCTCACTGCAGTCTCATGGAGAGGAAGGGGGACTCCTAAGAAGCCAGGTGAGCTAGTAAACTGGCCAACTTCGCTTGAGTTTTTTTTTCTTTAAATACAGTTGAGTTTGTAAATGCCCTCCTCTTCTGAATCACTGATACCCCTTAAGTGGAACTGATGATACAACTTCAGAACACATTTTTTGGTGAAAGAAGTCAAAACCAGTACAGAGGAATACAGGGAGCTTAACAAGGAATTGTTAGCCTCTAAAAGGGGATGTGAGGTGAAGAAAAACCCTGTGAAGGAAGTTGAAGCCTAGAATCCTCCCCATTAGCACTGTCTATCCAGTCTTAATGATTGGTAAGAGAAAACATCTCCAAGATTAATCAAGAAAAATCTCCGAAGGTGAGGTTGATATAGGGGTGCTTCAGTCAAAGAGAAGACATCATTATTAGATAATTCTGACATCATGTGCAGGAGCTCAGCAGTGACACCTGCTATGGGGGATGCATCAGAAGTGTTGTTTACAGTTTGCCTGTTTAGTGGAAGATTAAGCTCTTGATAAAATTTTATTGTAAATATAGTCTTAGAGCATTCCAGTGGCTGAGGACTTGAAATAACGTCAGAAGACCTCCTCAATATTGATTTCCTGTAAAAATTTCAAAAAGAATAGGTGTTGTTACTTTTGTATATATACATGCTGGATTTTCTATATGCATGTCTACTACTTCATTTCTAGTAAAAAGTAATATTTTCCATGTGGAAATACTTATTTTTCTAGGTCAGACAAGAAGGAGTCTATTTCTGTAAGATACTTAACAAAGCCTGAATGATCTCATACTTAATACTGTATTATTTGGACAAAAAAAGAAGAAAACAATTGAGTAGCCAGAAGGGGATGAAGTGCATAGAAATGTTACTGGGATGTTAAAAAAACATCTTGTTAATTTGTATTATACTTTAAAGCAGAAAATTGTAAAGCAAATGCTTACTAAAAACTTCCTAAAATTTAATGTTACTGGAGTTTGAAATTATCTGGGAATGGGTGGAAGTTCTATTTTTGGAGATACTGAAAACTTAGACTGGTCAAAGAACTTGAATATACTACAGGGAACTATCTTGCACTGACAAAAGGATGGACAAAATGATCTAATAAGTATTTTTTTCATCTCTAACTCTTGAATGTGTAGTGAGTTACTGCCAAGAGAGAAACACCCTCTGAGCTGTTCCTCTTACTTGCTGTAAAACTGAATATAAGCAGCCCAAAAGGCATTCCTGTTGTTGCTGTTACAAGGAAAATTAAGTTCAAGAATATAATAGCAAGGAATCTGCAGTCCTTATTAAAGCATCAGTAACTTTTGGGTGACTTATTTTCTGCCTACATTTCTGGTTGGTCCAGGTCTTTGTTGTGTTTTTTTTATTTTGGGCTTTTGTTGTTGTTGCTCTTTTTGTTGTGATTTTGGTTTTGTTTGTTTTTAATAGGACTCTAGGCATTATCAGGGGTTTTCAGTCAGTTCCAGTCAGAAGTTGAGAGCAGGTAATGTTAAATGAAGTGTCACTGGCATGGCAATGTTCTGGCAAATCCAGGGAGGCAACAGTAATGTTGACACGTTCCTGGTAAAAGGCTAACTCCTGATTTTGAGGGGAGTGAAAATTACTTTTTCTTTTTCCGTCCTTTCTGCTTCTTCCCACATTCTTTTTTTAACGTGAATGAGGTGCCATTTCCTGAGCAGCATTGAAAGAGATGTTAAAATAAGCTGTGCGTCGAATAGAAAAGACATTCCAGTCAATGGACTGTGGCCTCACAAATCAGTCACTTTAAAATTCATGTGAGATGAAGGTTTGTTTCTCTTTAACACTTTTCATTACCACTACAGAAGCTAGATAGTCAAAACCCAGCTAATAATCCTCCCTAAATTCTGATTAGTAATTCGTGCTACAAATACGCACTTTGACTTGCACCCACTATTGTAAAATTTTGTTGCTCTTATCATGTAAAATCTGTCCAGTTCAATTTCTACTTACCCATCTTTTTCTTTCTTTTTTTCACCTTCTCTCCATGTTCATCTTTGTGTTCATGAGACCATTTAGTTAAAGTGTCAAGTTTCCAAATTTTGATGCAATTGATTCACTTATGGGCGTGACTTTTCAATTTACAAGCACTGAATACAGGTCAATACTATAGTTGTACTTTTCCATGCATTTTTGTGTGAAATTCTAAGTCAGATTTTCACATTTCAAATACGATCTGTGTCTGCTTTTTGACAGTAGTCTATGCTCAAAAAACCACAAAAGGTATATGACAAGATTTAATTAATAGGATCTTTTTCCACATGTAAGTCTTCTTGGTGCAAGAGATGCACAAGAAAGATTACTGCATTCTTTGTCTGAATATAGCTTTCATTTCCCTGTGAACACCAGTTCCTATCTCCTTTAAGGTTAGAAAAACAGGTTATAAACTGGGCTGGTTCTGAACTTTACCCATGAAATGTTTGCATTACATCAAATTAAAAGGTCCATGTCTTACAGTATCATGGCTATCACCAGATGCATAAAGAAAAGGGGCTGTAGGCTTAAAAAGTTACCTTTACCCTCCCAGTTACCTGAGCCTGTTTGATACTGGAACTGAAGGACGCATCAGAACCAGTATTTAATAGTCACCAATGGACTTTTCTTTCTTTAATTAGGCTAGTTTTTGAACCCCTTTATGATCTTGCAATGTGTGCCAGACCCCGTGGCAATGAGTTATGCAATTTAATTGCTTCTTATGTGAAAAGTACTTTGCTTTTTCATTTTAAGTATATTTTCTGATGCTTAAATGTGATAGTGTCCACTGTACTTAATGAGTAACCTATCTTATATCCTATACCTTTAATGATTTGTATACCCCTGCTGATCTCCAGCCATCCATGTGTGTTTCCTTTCCATACCACAGGAAACTGCAGATTGTATGAAGTGCAGTTCATACCTCCACTCACTTCTGTTGCTGTATTTATTGTCAGCAGTACTCATTTCTGCACTAGTGTCTGAAATTTGACCTTTGAGTTTTCTGTGATGTGTCACTTCATATGCTGTCTAAAATTATGGTGTTTGTTCTTTGTGAAGAATATTTAGAAAACCTCTCTTAACAGAAAGATTGTAAAAATGATGGAATTTGTTGTTGGGGGATGTGGTAAATTCTGTTACAGGGAATTTTTCATAATTTTGGAGAAGAATGCCTTTTAAAGACTTGCACCTTGGGGCAAGTAGGAATGGACTATAGGTAGTCTTGAAGTTCTTATGGGGCTCCTTCTCCCCTGGGATTTGGGGAGAGTGTGCTAGTGGAGATATCATGAGGAAGGTTGTCACTGTGAAGGCTTCTTTGTCAGTTTAGGAAATTGGCATAAGCAGCATCAAGGAAGAATTATTCTTGCTCTTTTTGCCTGACTTTCAACCGGAGGCTGCCCCTTGGGGCGAGCATTTTCAAAATCCTCACATTACTGCTTTTTTCCCTCCAAGCATTGTTTAGAAGTGAGCAGAGAGCTGGGAAAGGCAGAAGTTAGAACATGTAGTTGATGTGATTTCTATCCAAAGAGCAGTTTATATTATATTCCAGCTCTACTTGGAAGTGAAATTTGAGCACTAAGGCCTGTGCCTGCTGCTAGGTTTGAGAATTGCAACCCCTTTTGGAGCAGCATCCAGGCTGTGATCTTTTCTAAATACAGGCAGTTCACCATCCCCTTTACAGAAAGAGAAGTCATATGTGCCTGGGCCTGTGTAACACGGAAGATACTCCTGGAATTCGTAAACAATGCTTCACATGTGAGATAAAGTTTTCATTAAAATGGGAAACTTCTGTTTCAGCCATCTGCAGCTGGGTGTGGTGCTCTGGACTGATGAAGTAGTTGTTGTTTGAGGAGTGCCTTGAGGCTCTTCAGCCTTGCCCCTTGAACACATGTGAGCTGCAGCCATGGAAGGCAGAACACCCAAGCACAGCTCAGTGACCTGGGACAGTGGTCTGGGGCGTGAACTAGCCTGCTCCCCACTGAAAAGGATAAGGTCATGTTTATCTCTGCAAGCTTTCTCAGGAAAACCAGGGAGGAGTTCTCTATCTCTCCGTGCAACTAAAAAGCTGAAAGTTAAGGATGGGCTGAGAGTTGCATAGTCAAAGTCAAGGAACAGCCTGGATTTAATTCCTTGCATAAATAGATCATAATAAATAAAGGGGGAACTCCCCTCAAATATGTGAGAGCTTCAGTGAGTCATGTAATCTGTCCTGGGCTTTTCTAGTTGTTTACCTGATACCCTGGGGGAGAGCTCTTATTTCCTGCCCTTTAGTTCAGTTTTAGGGCTGGACTTGGATTTAATTTTTATGGATATTATAATGTTAATTAGAGGTGTGATACTGTATGGCAAAGAAAAGCACATTTGCATAGGCCTAATTTATCTTCTCAAGGAGTGCATTTGCCTGATGTAATTGACATTGGGAGAACATGGAAGGGAAGGAGAGAAAGAAAAAGATGTAGTTTATATTTTCAGGAATGCTTTCTTCTTTTTTTAGTCTGTGGTGCAAACCTATCAGAAGACCTAATGACGTGGCATGAGCAAACCTTCTTCAGTCTAGACTTGGTTTCAATTTGTTTTCTCCAGTGATTACCATTCGTCTAACCTTCCTTGATGAGAGTTTTGAGAACCACTCTAAAACATGAAAACCCAAGGTTAGGCTCAACAAGAGTATCCGAAGTATAACAAAAATTTGGACTCAGTCCTGTTTTGACTGGTAGTTAGGCAGGCTGCAAATGCAGAGCTTTACAAGTTGCTAAACACCTGTCTCTTCTCTACCATAGCACTCCCAGCACATCAGAGACCAGACTTCTTCTGTTCTTTCTGCTTAGACCCAAATCTCTTACAGGACTTCTGATCTGCATTTGTTAATCCTGGGATGTATTGGGAGCATTCCACTCAGACACTCAGCCACAGCTGACTTCTAAATCTTCCTATGTTGCTGCTTTTTCAAAAATTATGATACACTTGATACAGGAATTTTGAATACCTGACTTCTATAAGGATGGAGAGAAATGTTCTCCATCTGTGCTTGGTCACTTTCCACCTTCCTGCTGAATGTGTGCGTTTGATGTTAAGTGTTTCTATCAGCAGTTAGAATTTTTTCAGCTCTAGTAGTACACATTTGAAAAGTCTACTGTCCCTGACTGTAGGGATTTTTCTAATGTTGAAGTAGGCCAGCTTGCAAGTAGTTAGGCATTTAGCCTAATCTTTACTCTAGATGTATATATAAAATACTAATTCCAAGTTCTGTGTCAAGGAGATGTTTGAATAGACGTAAGTAGGAAGCTAAGGAATTAATTTATTAACAGTTAAGTGAAAAATTATATAGGAATACAGCAAAATCTTTAGTAGGATTATATTCTACTACCTTTAAGAAAAGAAGAAAGGAAGGTACATTCCAAGGGCCTTTTTGTAATTTTGTTTTTATTGGTGGAATGGCTTTAAAATATACTGGGTGACTTTTCTTTCATTTAATCCTGTGAAACTAACTTACTTCTCTCCAGAACACATATACGAATGCAGATAAGCTCCTAGAAGCAGCAGAACAGCTGGCTCAGACTGGGGAGTGTGACCCAGACGAAATCTTTCAAGCTGCCCATCAGCTCGAAGACCGGATACAGGATTTTGTCAGGCGTGTGGAGCAGCGCAAGATCCTGCTGGACATGTCTGTGTCCTTTCACACTCACGTTAAAGAGGTAAAACTTCTGCTAGTTGTGGTGATAACTTCAAGCCCTAAGCTTGGTACTATCCAGTGTTGCTTTAATTGTTGGAACCTTGCTACAGGACACCATGAAAACTCCTGTTGTGCGATGAGTTTTGGTTTGTAATTCACTGTGAATTGTGGTGGCTTTGTTTAAGGTTTTTTTTTACTTGATTTTGATTTTTTTACTTTTAGAAGCAGCTTTTACCTTCTTTATTGTGCAAGTACACATGCTTGTTCAGTTACAGGGAAGAGAGAAGGGTCAGATTGGGAAACTGTATAGCTAAAAGTCAGAAATGTGGAGGGAGATACCGTGCACTTTTGTTTTTTTATCCAAACAGCTTTCCTGTTGTCTGAGTTACCAGACCCATGGATAGACTGACATGGTTCAGGAGACCAAAATGTATGGCAGAAACACAAGGGTACTTAAGGCAACCCTGTTGCCCAGAGAGACTTTGTTTATTTCTCTGTTTTGCACATCACATTTTTATCTTCTGTATTGACAGTCCTTTGCAAGATAAAGATCTTACCTGATAATGACAATGGTTTGCCTCATGTTAGCAATTTTTAGTCTTCTTCAACAGTCGCCAGAAAAAAGAAAATTCAGCCACACTTTATTTTCAGTAAGATTAGCTTTTTGCTCCCATTCAAAACACAGAACATGTCAATTTGTAAGAACATGGGAGAGGGTGGAACAGGCTACAGCAAGAATAAGGACTTCAGTAAGGCGTTTTGGTTTTTGACAATCTTAGGTTACTTGGTTTCTGGTTTGAGCTCATGTTAAATCTCCTCACTGTTCAAACGCAGTGAAAATGTGAAAAGCTTCTGGATCACAGCACGTCCCAGTGTGTCTTCCTTCCCTTCACTGTACATTGCAAAATGGTCTGTTCAGTGACAAAGTATAGTATTTAAAGTAGCTTCTTCAGCAGAACCCTCCTGGAGAATAAGAGTGGGAGTTTTTTGTAAGTGAAACATCTGCTTTGCACTTGAAACAAAAGCACAAGTCAGTTGGTCTTTGAAGGGAGGTCAGGGCTGAATTACTTTTTAGCTTTAGACATGAGTACATAGCTCCCCCATCAGTTTTCTGATAGATGGTTCCTTGCCAGTACTCTCCTTGTTCAAAAAAAATATAAATGCTGTTTCATAAACTGTTCTTAGGGGCCAGCTTTTTTGTTTCACTTTCTCAAGCAAACAATACTGGTCCTTATCTGTTAAGAAGCACAGGAGCAGTCAGCTGCTGAAATGTGTTCATTTTTTCCTATATATTTCTTCATTACCTATTTTTCTTAGCATCAACAGCAACAGCTGGAATGGTATTTAAACAGAATACAGTTGGCTGTAGTGGTAAAAGACCAAGAGTGTAAAAGGATTTGCGTTCAAAAATGAAAAAAACCCTGAAAGGCAGACTGATATGTGAGTCACTGTTGAATAATTCTGGGAGGCTGATCCAGATGTGCTGGCATGTTGCCACTGCTCCCCTAGATAATAATGTTTTATTGAAAAGAAAAAAAATAGATATTCTGTATTTTGATTTATTTCTTTGGGAAAAAGGCTGTTATGTTGAGTCTGTAAGCACACACAGCTGTTACTATGGAAGCCTCTTTGCAGTCTGGACTTTGGGGGAAAAATGCTATTGTGGCTGATGTTGATTTTTTTTGATTTTGTGATGTGAATGACCTTTATGCCTAGCAAAGCAAAGAAAAATTTAAAACTACCTAATTGTGTGAGGAAGGATTTTTAAATATTTGCATTCTACTTAAAAAGTACAGATGAGAGAGTGGGGCAGGTGGTTCATGTTCAGTAGACTAGTCCTTGGTTCAGGTGCAAATAAACAGCAAGCTCAAAGTTCTCCTGTGCTTTCCGTAGTCTGATCTATTTTCAAGAGCATGTTGTTTGTTATCAAACATGCGTGTGGAATGCTGAGAAGGCATCACAAAGCAGATGGAAGATAAAAATGCCCTCACCTGAAAGCTATCCATGCTTTATTGGTAGGAGAATTATGTTTCTCCTGCAGGATGTGGGAAGTCACTGAATAAATTAGTGCATACCTGGAGCAACATAACCTTTCTGCTGTATTGTGAAGAAATTAATGTGCACACTTAGCTAGTGAAGAGAGAAGTTCAAGTAGTAGGATAATAGGTTAGTTGTTGAACCAGAAAGAGGTGCCTTAGTTGTTAAATAAAAAAATAAATACATAAAAAACAACACCAAAATACCCAACCCATGAACCAGTCAACCCCCAAAACACCAAAAAACCCAATCAAAGCAAAACACCACCAATGCGTTTTGCCAGTGAATTTTGTCTCTTGTATCTTTTTTTTGTGTTTTCCTGGTTAAAAAAACCTAGACATGATGAGTTAAACCCCTGTTTGTGTGTGACAATTTGGACGGAGCTGCAGAGCTTAGAAAAGCTGTTTGTCTGAGTTGTTGGCTGTTTAAGACTTTGAAATTTGGCTCCAGTATCCTTCCAATCCCTTGATTTCTTTGAAGTAGGATGTTTCAGTGTGTTTTATTCTTTTCCCCAGAAATATTTCATGTTGAATGAATGCTTCTCGTTTGGATGAGAGTATTTCAATACCACTTCTCCCCTGTAGATTTACATAACCTTTAGACCTGACACAGAATTTGCCTGCAACTTTTCCCAGCTTCCCTGGAAGCATCAGCCCTTCAGTGACTGCACTGTACTCTCACTGTTCATGCTGAGTAAATCAGCACAGTTTCTGCTTTCAGCAGTGTGCTTGCCACAAAAAGCTCTTCCTGGAAGTAAGAGACTTTTGCTATCTGTATGCACAGAGCAGCTGTGTGCTCTGTGTGCAGCAGCCTGTTATGATGCACATGGAAAATACTGTCTGTATTTAATATTTCCAGAAGCTTTGTAGTGAGGTAGTTACAAGCTGGTAGAGATCCCTGTGGCTTACTAACTGCAAAAAACTGACATATAACTTCTCAGACTCCTCATAGACTAATCTCAATAAACAACATTTTTCACTGGGGGAAAAAAAAAGGATCTATTCAGAAATTACAGAAATACAGTGTTATGTAATAGTATCACTCATTTTGCTTAGTGGTGATCTGAAAAAATCAGTTGCTTGCTATTTATAAATTATGATTACATGCTCCTATCTTATTACTAGTTTTAAAATTGTAAGGTTGTGAATATTGACTTTTAGCTCCCATGCATACAGTGAGAAATTTCAGTCTATAAGCCAGACTCTTCAGTAATTGATGTACTGAAGATAAGCTGTGCACTGGCAAGCTTTAAAAGTGTTTGGGATTGTAAATATCCCTGTAAGGATCTTTGCATTGGAAATACTCTGTCATGACAGATTCGTGGCCTGAGGATGGGTAAGATACAACTGAACTTGTGAAACAGACCATTGCAAGACAGTGGAACCCTTATGGCTATTGTGCCTTTGGACATTGGCAAGGGATGAGGTGAGAAAAAGATTGCACAGCTGAAAGATAACAGTTAAAGATAACAGTAACAAATAAAAAGTTACCATAGAAGGTTTGGTGCAGAGCACAGGAGCAGGGGTCTCAGTAGTCTCTGCTGTGAAGTGTGTCACAGAGTAGATATGAACAGCGTTTTGGTGTGAGCTCAGATGCTTCCATACACACACATACACATGTGCACATGCACTCTCTCTAAAATGGCTCCCTCAGCATCTGTGAGTGGGAAGACTGAAATCCTGTTCAAGCCAGGTGTTTGTTGTAGTGCCAAAGTAGAGCAACAGACATTTTCCTAACTGAAGTCAAGTGTGGGAATGCAGATCAGGCTGACTGTATGTGGAAGAGAATGATCTCTTAAGAGAGAGTTGGTTTTTTTGCATATAACCTTTTGTGTATATTCTGAGAAGCTGATTATGAAATAGCTCAGGGTGCTTTTTATTTATACACAATATGCTTAATTGTGTTACTAGAAGGCATGGCTCTACTTTCTTCATCTTACTCAAACTAAACTTTGCTCCAGAATTGACTGAGGTTGAAAGAGAAGAGGGGGGAAGTGGAATTGGCTAGGTTTTCAGATACAAAGCCTTCATTACCAAAGTAGTGAAACAGTAGTCTGTAGAAGCTTTGGAAGGAAGGTGGCATCATTTTGAGGATGCCAGTGCATGGGAAGGCAGAGGAGGCAATGATCTCGCCACAGTGCTGCCCATTCATTCACATCTACCTATGAGGCATGTGCATTTGATTCAAAAAAAGCTTGTTGATAATGGTCTCGCTTTGTCTCACAACTCACTGCTGGAAATACACTTTCCTCTACATTGCCCAGTGTGGGAGAGTGTCCATCACACAGCCTTTCATTCATTTGGTCTGGAGGTAGACCCTGAGATGGCAGCCCTGCTCCTTTGGTCGCGTCTCCCTCTTGGGTATTTGATCTTTCTATGCTGTTGGTCTACAGGTTAAATTTGCACGTCACAGAAAGGGTGCTTTCTCCTCTGTGTAGCAGAGCATCTTTTGGATGCCCCCCAAAAAAAGTGTAAAGGTTTTATTCATTTGGCTTGTGCATATCTAATATTTTTATTCTGTCACTGTAGCAGAGCAGTCGTCAATGTAACAGGTCTGGCAAAAGATACGAAGTGCACTCTGGTCAGTATTTGATATGCTGCTCATCTTATGAGAGTTGTGGAGGACAGTTTTAAATCTGAAACGAGAAACACTTTGTGTCTGCACTCTCAAGTGTGTAGTGGCTTATTGCTGGTACAACTAGAATTCAGTTTCCCAGCACAGCTTTTGTTCTCTCTTGAGTTTTTCAATACTGGTAGCTTCTTTGCTTGGAAAAAGGGATGAAATTTAAGTCCAAGTGTTACTGAAATAGCATTGAGTGCTTGACAAAAGTGAGGCAGAAGTAGGCCTTTATGCTCTATTAAGCTATATATAGACATTTTTCTCTTGTTCAGTTAAGAAATAGGGCAAATGTTAACAGGGTAGTAGTAGTTGATGTAATTTTGTGAACATGTGGGAAACTTGGTTTTGCTGCAAGGATGAATTTATTCTGAATCGGAAATTAATTCCTTTATAACCATAGAATAGATAGGTATTTGAAGCTTTTAAAGGTAATTATATCTAATGTGAAAAAAATGCCGACATTTAAAATGTTAAATGCCACTGAAAGGCCCTAGAAGACAAACTGCAGGGGGTTTAACATCTTAAGGTTTTTGTTTTTAAAAAGACTCATTTTTTGTCCACTGCATATCCTGAAAGCCGAAGCTCACAGGCAGACATACACACGTTAGCCCCTTTCTATGCCTAGACATACTTGTTAGGAAACACCATTGCAACATTTGGCCCTGTACAAATAATAGCTCCTTCAACAACTGTGCCTGTGATAATGCACAGACTGCAGCACTGTGCTGGAGCACAGGGGCAGAAAGAGGAATTTGCAGTTTTTACACGCAGAAACCACGTGCCTTTCTTTGCCTACTGAAAAGGCAGACTGCATATCCAAAAGCCATTATTATAAAAATGAAAAAATAAATTGTGAAAAAGTGTGATGGATATTTTACCCTAATAAAATAACTCTGTGCTCTTGGGTAAAGTATTTACTCAAAAACAATTGTTCTCTGTTTATATTCAGCAAAATATAGTAGGGTCTTATTTAACTGCAGTCTTTCAGGAGATTGCAGAGATGGGACTTAAATGGATCGAGGCCCATGATGGAAATACTGAAACTTCCAGGATGTTACAGACAATTGAAATAATACCATCTCAGTGACTAATGGCATGCTCCCAAGAACTTAGGAAAGAGGTAGTACAGGATGCAGGCTCATTCAAGCAGATGTTTCTTAGTCTGTGCTATATTTAGATCAAGAAAAAAATCTGCTGAGTGAAACATTTGCCTGTCAGGGATTCAGAATTTTATTTCCCTCTCTAATTTTAATTGTGATAAGATGTAAAGAGCAGATGAAAAGAGGAGAAGAACCTCCTCCTGTGACTGGATTGAGTTATGTATGCAGCTTTTCTCACCGTATGTTAGAGCTGTCTTGCCGCTGGATAGGGTTCTTACTGAGATCACAGGACTTGATGGTTTGTTTAGGGATCTTTATGCTACTTCTCTTGCTAAGAATAGAAGAAAACATGACTGGAAGTTGCTCAAAAGTTCACACTGAGGGAAAGTTAATAGATTTTTAATGATGAGTTTGTGATTTTTTTCCCTACTGGATTTTTGTTGCCAAGCTCTCTTTTATGGAATAATGTGTTACCTCAGAAAGTCATTGCACTGTAAAATCTGTAGTTCTGCACTGCTGAACATGTATGGGTAAGCTCTAGTCTCTCTTCACCCCCTGCTGTAAACTGTTTGCTTTCTTTTGGCTTTGCTGTGCAACCTTGTAGTCTTCAACCTTAATTTTGTATCTGAAAACAAGGTAATTTATGTAATTTCCAGTATATCCAGGGCTCATTCTGGTTTCAGAGCTGCAGAGAGGCCAGCTGGCTACTGCCACCTATTAAAAATTAAAATTCTCTCAGTACATTGCATGAATTTTTATCCAGCTTTAATAACCTGACAGTTTTATTCATCTGTGGTGGCTTTATTACAACTTCTGTTTATAAAGACCTAGATTATTTTGAGGGGACAATGTTTCTCAGAAACTTACTTAGTGGAAAAATGAAAAAGCTTATTTGATAATGTATTAGAGTAAGTTCTGCTCTGGAAGTGTCACAGAGCTGTTCAATCACTTTAGAAATGGCTTAAATTGTTCCTCTTTCAACAGCATATGAATCACCGCTAGGCGAGTAATGCATACTAATTACTCTCCTTCTCTTTCCGCACTTTTCATAAAATGTTTTTGCTTCCCAAGCAGTGGACAATTCAGCTCATGGGCTAGGCAAACACTGTGTGTTTTTGAGCCCTTTGGTTCCTTGGGGGCCAGGTACCATGTTCATAGAGATGCCATGCTGACCAGGCTCTAAGCCAGTCAGTGCAGCACTTGGTTGTGCTGGTGCCTGTGTCCTTCTGCTGGAGGCAGGTGGTGTCACCTTGAACTGGCTGTGCAGAGGGAAACATGTCCATGTTCTCTGTTGGCTTGGTCTCCAGCATCCAGGGTGAGCTCTGAGGGAATTATTCACACACACAGTACCTCACCAGTCCAGTGTTTGTAGGGTTTGTTGCTTTTGTCAGATCTCCATCCAGTTATAGAAATGGCTGAAGTGTATGTGAAGAGTAAGAAATGAAGAGGTGAGGTGTATTCCTTGTCAAGGTTGACACAGCTCAGCTGCAGAAGGTATGTTGTTGAAAATTGTAGTGACTCTCAGACCTGCCTTGAGCTGCAGTACAGGTACTTCTGAGGGACCCAGGGGGCAAACTTGGTATAGTCTGAGAGACTCAAAAGTATTTAATCCCAGTTCCTCTGTTGTAAATGTGTGTAAACTTGGCCTTTTGTAGACAGCGCAGTAAGCATGGCATGTATGTAAGCATGTAGAGATCTTCCAGCCAGCATCAAGCACATTGCAGAAAACAGCAAGGTGTTGCTCTCAAATGTCTGTATCTGCACAGTTGCAAGCTGTACTGGTTGTGTGTACCCACCAGCTCACTTGGAAGGTCTCTGACTCGATGCCCTATTTTTACGGTGCAGGCATAAACCTCACAGGCTAAGAGAGGAATAAATACTTGTCCTCTGGGCACTGATTAAAATTTTCAGGTTGTATTTTCAGGCTTCGTGCTCTTAAGTTTCATCATTTCCCAGTAAAAGTTGCATTCTGAAGTGCACACTTGGAAAAAATGAAAACTGGATGCTGCATTGGGTTATGGTGGAATGAATGTTGCCGAGTGCTTCTGACCCACTTGTTAAGTTCTATTGATTTGCGGTCCTTTTAATAAGGAAGACTGCTGTGCCTTCAGCTTGTGGTGTTTACAACTGTGGAGTTGCATTCAGGTTTGTGACAAACATTGTCTTTGAAGCATATGAGTAGACAGAATAAAAGTGTGTATGAACAGACAGTTCTGGTTTGGGGAGGAGGGGGTAGTAGATATGTAGAAAAGAGTCTGGTTAAATCTCATTAGTTCATCCCAATTGTGAAAACTTAGCCTATAGTTTGGTTTACTCCAAACGTACAGGAGGCATGTAAAGCTGTGACATACCAAAACTGACATTTGATTATAGAATGAAGTTTCAAAGGAACTAATTAATCAAGACCTGGAATCATTCACCAAGTTTTCCATTTTAATGTAGTACTTAGGAAACCTTTATGATCAGAACATACATATACAAACAGCAGAAGGAAATGGCTATTTCTGTAGAAAATGTTTAGCAAAAAATAAAGAAAACATTTGAGTTTCTCTCTTTTGAATTGAAGCTGGTTTTGATTGCTTAGGTATGTATTTTAACAACGTTAACCTTTTAATTAGGTTCAGAAAATCTCTACAGTTTTCAAAGGCAGAGAATGAAATGTCGTCAAAAGACCTTAATACTTTTGATCGAATCGGAGTTCCTCTGCTGGGATAAAAAACAAACTCTTGTTCTTGGAATTGCAGGTTTCGGGATGGGATAGTAAAATAGAACGGAGGGACTGGGTTTGAGTGCCTCCTGTGAGAGCAGCTGTTCCAGTGTGATGTTGGTGCTGCTCATGGGAGTGTTGTAGGACACAGCCGTGCTCCTGCTGCTTTTTTTCAGTTCCACAGTAGATAGCTAATGGGTTGCTGATGAGTGGCTTTCACGCAGAGTTTAGGATGCGACAGCTTCCGTCATGAAATTGTGGAAAAGAACACCATAGGGTTCTTCACGTGACCAGCAATGATACCTGTCTGGCATATACCAGGGGATTTTTGTGTAAGGCGTGGTGCATGTACATTTTTGAGCAGGGATATGCATAAATGTGAAGCAGGGAGGAAGAATGTCGAAATAACTGGTAGAATTGTTTATGATTATTTTGTTGTAATAGTGTGAAATTGAAATCAGGAGGGCTAACACCATCATGATAGAACAATAACTTCTCACATTTGATTTGTCTCTGTATTTTGTTTTCTGAAATGCCCTTTCTTTTTTATTTTTCTGAAGGTCACTGAAAAATGCTGTGTTGTCTGTGTGCAGTGTCAGCCTGGCAGTGCAAATTCGATGGTGGCTACAATACATCTCCCTTCCTTCCTTCCTTCCTTCCTTCCTCCCTTCTCTCGGAGAGTGTTACCATAGCATTTCTCTCCCAGGGACTCCTGCGCAGAGCTGCAGATGGGATTCTCACTATGAACTCTGTGCTGCTCAATCGGATATGCTCAGTTCTGTAGAAGGAAAATGGGGAAGAAAGGGTGACTTAGCAACACGGATAAAGCTTTCCTGGTATTTCCAAGAAGCGAAAACCTTTTTTGAAACAAAGGCTGGTTTTCATTAATATGAGGATGGGATTTTTCTATGAAGAAAAGCAAATCCTCTTTCTCCCTGCCACCTCAGTCTGTTTTCTCTTGTCCAGGGAGATTGATTCGGAATGGTTGACTGCCTGATCCTCAGGCTTACGTTTCTTACTTTTTCCCCTTTCCTTTAGCTGTGGACGTGGCTTGAAGAGCTGCAGAAAGAACTGCTTGATGATGTCTATGCTGAGTCTGTGGAGGCTGTCCAAGACCTGATTAAACGTTTTGGTCAACAGCAACAGACCACTCTGCAGGTTACAGTCAATGTCATAAAAGAAGGTGAAGATCTCATACAGCAACTAAGGTAAAACAGATTTTTATTTAAATCTCTCCTGGTGTTCATCTGATGTTCTGTGGGCTTCTTTCTATTTTGAGGGTAGAGATGATGAGTACAAGATATGACCTATAAATAAAATTTGTAAATATTAGGACTACAGTGATTTTTCATGCTGTACTGATGGTCTCTAAACCTCTGTTTACAGGAAGCTCAGCTTATAAATACTGCTGCCACAAGAAGGGAGATTTTATTGACATAAGCTACATTTTGATAGAAGCAATTATGAGTTTTTGTGGTCTGACATGCAGGACTCCACAGCACTTTGAGTTCTGAGCAGCAGCCTTTTTATAAAGAAACACTTGAATTTGTTTTGCAGATTGACAAGTAACTTCATTGTAGTAAAAGCCAAATTTGCGGTCCATTTCATTCGAAAATGATGTGAATAAATAAATTTGGTTCCCAGCTGCTCTGGTACGTGTCTTCTTTGCTGCAGGGGATTAACATATCTGAAATTGCAGGGTTTATATACTCAGGTAAAAGATTAAGTAATTTTTTTTCAATTAACTAATTTTGATTTTCTTTCCTTGCCAGGAAGATTCAGTCAATAGTTACCATATGCTACTTCCTTTTCACAGTGGAAGTGTTTTTCTCTGGTTTTAAATTTTATCCTTCCTGTAAATAGAATGTCTCTACATGTTGAATTGGGCGAAAAATGGAAGTAATTTTATTTACAAAGATGTACAGCTTTCATGCAATATGGCTTGCAGAAACCTTATCTGAAGCAGGTTTATGTCTTGTGGTCATGTATAGCATCCAAATTGTATGGCTTTCTCTTTTTCAATAATACTCTTTTTTCTTCCCCCTCCCCTCTCTCTGCTTTGAATAGGGATTCTGCCATTTCTAGTAACAAGACCCCCCATAACAGCTCGATCAACCACATAGAGACTGTCCTGCAGCAGCTGGATGAGGCCCAGTCTCAGATGGAGGAGCTTTTTCAAGAACGCAAGATCAAACTTGAGCTGTTTCTGCAGCTCCGCATATTTGAAAGAGATGCAATAGATGTGAGTGTTTGCTTTCAGACTTGCAGTGCACGCACTTTTCCTCTTGTGTAGGAATGTTTATGCTGAGATTGTGTACTTGCATTGGCATGTGGCTGAAATGGCTGATAGACTTAATTCTGTATGTGAAAGTGTCAGAAGAGCTCAGTGCACAGCAGGACTGAGCTTTTTTGTTGGCTCTAGGTGCATCTTTAAGCAAATGTTTGGTAAAATCATAATACATCAGTTGCTTCATCTGGTAAGTTAAGTTTGAATATCAAACTATCTTGATATAAATAGTATGCCTGCAGTTAATATGAATAGGGTTTGCAAGATGGTTTTGTACAAACCCTCTAAACTGGTGCTTTGTAGCAACACCCTTCTCTTTCTTTTCTAAATCAGCAGTCTTTTTTTCAGTTGGCAGCTGCAAGCGGTATTTGGAATTCTGTCTTAAACACTGGGAATGGTCTATGGGCTGTCATTTTTAAAAATTAAAGTTCTTTTCCACCTCTGAAAATAATTGAATAGCAGTTGTAGTGATGCACCCCTGCAAAACCTCAAGTTTTGAGCCTGTCCAAACTGTGGAGGAGAGTTACAGCTTATCAGTTGAAAAATTTCTGTTTGTGTGCAGGAATGCATATACAAACAGACATGAAACTCCATAGGGAGCTTAGGTTAGCAGAATTGCATTAAAAAGCTTCGGCTAAGTTCATATGACTTCGTAAAACTACCAGTGCTGTACACAGTGACTGAAACAAGTTGGTGCCTGATAAGGTTCAGGGTAAATGATCCTGTTTGAGTGTATAATGGCTTATCTTGAGATTCTGAAAACCAGGGGTTAGAGTGATAACTTTACCCCTTTGCTTGTATGTAGTAAAAGCTGCAACTGTTGGTTATGTATGTAAGGGTAAAGAGGCAGGCTGCAGAAAGCTTCTCAGGTTTTTAGTGTTTTGGTTTGGGGGTTTCTTCCCCCTTCTGAAAATCAGGATTTGATGTAATGGCTGAAGTTGGTTTAGCTGAGCACACTGTTAGACGCAGTGCAGAAGCAGGCAGACACAGTTCTTGGTCCTTGCCCACAGAGGAAGTGAGAGTGTGCGCTCTACAGTAATAACAACTCTGGTGTAAAGGAAGACTAAGAAGGGCTTTTTTCAGTTTTGCAATTCACAGTGGTCTGCGGAGTGTTTTCTACTTTGATTATGTGAGAGTAGCTGTCTCACATAGGCTTACAGTCTTTGCAGGAGTGATCAACTGTGCTCAATATCTGTGGGATGTTCTCAGAACACTTTTTTTGAAGGAATGGCAGCTGTGTAGGGCAATGCATACCAAGAAGATTAATGGAAGAATTAGGATGAAGGTTTGAGTGAAGCTCACGATTAAGTTGATTGTTCTCTGCTGTAGGTTACATAAGCCAGGATTCTACAATAGCAAAAGGCTGGTTACAGAAGCCCTGCTTTGCAAATGTGTTCTAGTCCTTCAGTTCAGGACAGCATTCATATAGATAGAAGTACTTCTAGTATTGTTACTTGGTGATGCCCATATGATTTTGCATCAGAAAGCTGAAAACCCTAACTTCATAGAATCATAGAATAGAATATACTGAATTGGAAGGGACCCACAAGGATCATCAAGTCCAACACCTGACCCTGCACAGGGCATTCCAAGAGTCACACCATGTGCCTGGGAGTGTTGCCCAAATGCTTCTTGAACTCTGTCAGGCTTAGTGCTGTGACCACTTCCTTGGGGAGCCTGTTCAAACCACTCTCTGGGAGAAGAACCTTTCCCTGATATCCAGCCTGAACCTCCCCTAGCTCTGCTTCATGTTGTTTCCTCGAGTCCAATTACTGGTCACAAGAGTGAAGATGTTGGTACCTGTCCTTCCCCTCATGAGGCAGTTATAACTGCAGTGAGGTCTCCCTACAGTCTCCTCCAGGCTGAACAGACCAAGTGACCTCAGCTGCTCCTCATACGGCTTCCCCTCCAAAACGTTCACCCTCTTTGTGGCCCTCCTTAGGATTCTCTCTAACAGAGTAATGTCTTTTTTATATTGTAGTGCCCAAAACTGCACACACTTGACAGGTCTTGCTTTTTCAAAACCTGACACTTGGCATGCTTTACATTTTGCCACATACAACGTGAAGCGAAGTTACCTTGTTGAAAGAGTTGGTATAATTTGTCTATATGGCTTGGAAATAAAAATCATGCTTATTTTAGATTGATGGAGAGTCCTTCAGAGAAGAAAATGGACCTGGCTGCAGAGTGACTTCAGCAAAATGTTGATTGTTTTGCTCTCTCTGTACCATGTCTTCTCTGTGTCCTCAGCAAAGCACACTTCTCTTTTCCCTCTCCCTGAAGGCAGACATCTGTTCGGAAACTTCCAGGAAGAAAATGTGGGGAGTAGTTCCAGGTCAGTTGTTTGAAAGCAGAAGCTCAGCTGAAGTAACTTGATAATGAGGAGGAGCCAGATGCCAGCTAGGAATTTGCAGACCTTGTTTTGACCTTCTCCTTCCTCCAGGATTTTGTGTGACTGGTTCAGTCAATTAAGACTTGGCTGTAGGGGCAGTTCATTCAGGAAAGCATCCTGTGAGGACAGCTTTTCTCAAAGGCAAGTAGTGTTTCTAGCTTCTCTTACTGCTTACAAAATTACACAGGCTGAAATGGGACAAAGGGCTCCCCTAGCACTGCTGGATCATAACCATGCATCTGTGCTTCTGAGACAGTGGTGAGATTTGCCGGCAGAGTTAATACCCTGCTCCTTACTCTTCCCTTATGCTGATAAGATACTTTGTTTCTTTTATCCTACAACTTTTCAGCTACTCGGGCTCTTCTGAAATTGGTGTAACTGCAGTAGCGTCTCTGTTTTGCCCCTTGCTCTTGCCAATTAAACTTGACCTTCTCTATCCTCAGCAGGATTTTTAGTGCCATCGTAGGTGAGCTATTTGAAGGACTCCTTTGTAAATGCCTGTATTAACTAAAGGCAAGAATGAGCAAATTAATGTAGGTGAAGAGTCCATTGCCAGTGTGATTAGTAGCATGGGGAAGGTGTGTGTGAACCCAGCCAGTGGAATGGTAGCACTGGTGGCAAAGTACATAGTCCAAAATATTTGTCTCATCTGTGTCTGGGCATTTTTGCCTGTCTGTAGCTTACATGCCTTGAGGCCTATGCCAGGGCTCTACACAGAGGATACCACACACTTTTCAGCTCACAGCTTTATCTCAACTCTGTTTTTGGACCATACTTACAAGATGTCTGTTAAATCACACTGCTGAAAATATGAGGATGCAAAATGCTGGGGTATCACAGAGACCTAACTCTTCCCCCTTTCCCATTTTCCCTTTTTTTGTTTTTTTTTTTTTTTTGTCCCAGCACATAATATTTTGCAGGTCTTGGTGAGCACTTAGTTAGTACCATGAATGGTAATTACTCTTCTGAGAAGAGACCTGTGGTTCTTTATTTCTTTTCCACTCAGTATGAAAGAGTCTGCATCCCTTCTGTATTATACCCTGCCTTGTTTCCTGTCAGTGTTAGCTTTACTTTTAACAGAATGTTGTGATGTCGGGCAGCTCAGAATCTGTACTGGGAACTTCTTGAACACATACTATGGTAAATTGTAAGCCTGTGTTTATGCTGAGTTGTCCATTTCCTGAAAAGAGTATTAGTTTGTGATTCAGTTACTTTAGATGTCTATTAGTCATTTTTTCTGTTTGTTTAAAGCTGATTGTCATGACAAAAGTTCACAAGCAAAATGGGAACCTGTTTGCTCTAAAAGTGTTGTCCGTAAAGCAGAACTTTAGGGGAAGCACTGAAGAGTGTGGTCAGAGAGGGCTTAATGAATGCTTTTTCTGTATTAACTCTGCCCTTAGATCTGTGCAATGGCTGAAACAGGCCACCTTGCAGCACCTAATTACTGCTGAAAAAAATAGGAGGATGACTGCCTTTGTTTGGAAACTTCTCTGTAATGGTCATTGGCAGCTTACCTTTTGAATCAGTGTGGAAACATGCTGGCATTATTTATTTGAATGTGGGCATCCTGATCTTTTGTAGGGAAAAGGAATGTATTGGCCTTGTTCAGAATGTTTCAAGCTGCTTTAAACAGTGCGTGTGCCATGATCTTAATCATGGGGTTGGTTGTATGAAATAGCATGGGAAAAGCTACAATTCTTACTGGTTGTTGGTGCCTGCTCTTTGGAGGCACTGTCAGTGAAACCTCTTGGCTGAGGCAACTCATGGTTTTCACCTCTTGAAACTAGTTGTTTTTCCTATCAAGTAAAGGGAATCTTAGGAGTTAGTGACTAAAATCTATTTCATTATTATAACAATACTGACACAGCCACAGCAGTGTCGTGTTGTGAGCTTACTGTGTTTTTTACTTCATTCCCACTTAAATTCCTAGTAAAAGAGATAAGGGTTTGGCATCTATTCTGAAGGGAGATAGGCTGGCTTTACTCTTAAAACAATGTCATAAATGTGCCATGTTAAATCTTAATTCTTGGTATAATGGTGTTTAGAAATATGGGGAAAGACAGTGTTTTGATGGTGGAGTTTCGCAATCTTTTTTAGTGCTCAGATTTCTGTTTGACGAAGTTCAACTCAGTTATTTCTTCAGGGTAAATTTTGAACGTTGTTAACTGAGCTGAATGAAAATAAGATGGTAAATCTGTTTTCCTAGAACTTCCCTAGTGCAGTCGATGAAGAAATTACATTAGATGACCTTCACTGCTTTTAATAAATGAACACAGGGTTTCAGAGTAGAAGGTGGGAAGAGCAGAGGTGATGAGCAGAAAAGGGGATAGCTGAAAGTAAGCAATTTCTCTGGTTGGACTGTCAGAAAACCTGAGTTCGCTTTAAAATTTCAGATCACTTAAAAGAACATGAAGAGCAGAGGGAGGTGATGAGAGATATTGGGCATGGACCAAGTAAAAAGGAAATGAAGGGAACTTGTTAAGGATTTTGTGGGAGGTGAAGCCTGTTTGTGTGTTTCGAGGGAAAACCACTCACAATGCCTAAATAGACTGTGTGATGTTTAGAGCACATGAAAGATGAATGGAGCTTCAAGCAATGGATAAAAAGCCTTATCCTGTCTGTCTTTTTGAATACTTTGGCCATCAGCTTTTCTGTTTTCAATGTTACCTCTGACCCCTGAGTTTCTGCCTGTTTTTTCTTCAGCAAAGGTAGCTGAGCAGGTTTAGGGATTGCAAATAGCTACCTTAATTGTTTGGTTTTTCCCACCATGACATGGTGCAAAACTCAAATACTTTGTGAATCAAGTAAAATTTTTTGCAGAACACCTTTAAAACAAGAAGTAACTCACTGGTGCTACAATTTTAACGTGAATTGCTTGATGTGTCCATTTTTTTATGGCATCATGTGATCAGAATGGAAAAAAGCCTTCATGAAAGATTGTAGCAAACTACAGAAGTTTATACAAATGATTTAACTTTGCTATCTCCCCAGTTCTGCTTTTTTTCTAGAAGGCTTGTTTTCCTGGAATTTCTCTTCTCGTTTAACTGGCTCACTGACTTTGGAGCTATTACAGCCACTTGAAGAGGGGTAGTGGTATCTTTCTTTTGCTGGCACAGATGGCTTTGGTTAAATATTTATGTACTTACATACTTGATCGCTAATGCCCATTTAGTCAGATCTCTCTTTTTTGTTGTGTCTTGCTGCATAATTAGGTATTTTCCTCTCATTTAGAACCATTCACATGAGTTTGTCCTACTCTTGAAATGGTAGAACACTGGAACTAAGCCATACTTGTTTCTTGATATCTCTAGTTTTGCTTTCCCAATGAACTGCATTAGTTGGTGCCACAACTGTGCTAAAAATTCTGGAAAAAATTGATTATTGGCTTGAGGGATAAGTGTGTTAGACTTTTTTGAAGTAACTGATGCATCAAATCTGTGCCATATTAACTCAATCCACTTTGGTAATGAGGATTGTAAACACTATCTGATAGCCTTAAAACCAGTTTTGTATCCTAATTAAAAGAAATATTTTACATTTCAGATAGGCTTTGCAATATGATTTGGAAAATACATTTGTGTGGACAGACAAGGAGAACTTATTGTTGTGATACATATGTTAAAAAACCCCCAGACTTTTTAGCTACCCTTCTTTGGACATCCTACAGCAAAGAATAAAATCCAGAATTAAAATGTAAAAACTGAAGTGTAGCTGAAAGGTATCAGCAAGCAAATTTAGTTCTGACATTGCAGTAATATTGTAATAAAGTATGCTTTTTGGTTTTGCTGGATTCACTGAGTACCCAGCCTTTTGTGGTTAAGTGCTTCTCAGTTGTCTGACAGAAGTCAAAGGTGCACATGGCCTGTTGCTTCCTGCCCACAGAAGGGTAGAGCTGGCTTTCTTGTAAAAGGGCTTGAGATGGGCATAATTGTAAACTAAGCTGACTCTTGATGTGTGAATTATTACTTGCTGCAGTCTGAAGAATTAAAAAGATGTTCCAGGTCCACATTTTTCTTTAAAAATGGAGATAAAAATGTGTTAACATCATCTGTTTCACAAGTAAAGTGTTGATGGAGTACCTTAAATAAGTAGGGGTACCCATAGTATTGGAAGCACTGGTCGAAAAACTGTAGCAGTTCTCAAAGAGGTTCTTTCGGATTGTTTGCCAAAATTTAAAATCTATGCTAACCCAGCCTGTGTCTGAACCATGTCAAACTTGATCAGTGATGTCAATCAATGAAAAGCAACTTGAGTTCCCTACCTCGATCATCAGCTTAACATTGGAAATAAACTGTTTTCTGTTGCATAATGGGCAATTGAACATTGTCTCCTTCTTTTTTCCCCCAGATAATTTCAGACCTTGAGTCTTGGAATGATGAGCTCTCTCAGCAGATGAATGACTTCGACACTGAAGATCTTACAATAGCAGAACAGAGGCTCCAGCATCATGCGGACAAAGCCCTAACCATGAATAACTTGACCTTTGATGTCATCCACCAAGGGCAGGATCTGCTGCAGTATGTCAATGAAGTGCAGGCATCTGGTAAGATGGCTCCTTTGTGCTATTCTGGGCAGTGGCTTTGTAAGAATTACCCAATTGTCTCTCCATGGGATGTGTGAAAATAACAGGGATGCTGGTTAAATGTAAACTGGAGACATGTGGGCTCCTTTATACTCAAATCATTTGATGGTGTTCATGAGAACATACTGGTACTATGGTGCATAATTTCATTAGAGTTGGCAACACCTGAAGGTGTTAAATTTTAAAGAAGGTGATTTCACTCAGGAAGTCAATAAAATTAGAGTAAATAAGGGAGTGTTAGTTTTATAGGTAATCAGATCAATGCAGTCAAGCAAAGATTCTCAGTTTTCAAATAATGTCTTCCTTTTTTTATTCTTTATGCCCCTTCACTTGATATTTTTCACTGTATGTGGCCACGCAGGGTAAGTATCAGACTTTAAAAAAAAAACATACTGCACTTTTTAAGAGTGCAAACCACTACAGTCATGTAAGCCAGTGCTCCAAGGTTGAGGTTGAACTTGGAGAAGGAACTAGGGAATTAAGTGTAAAACAGTGGAAACGGGCTGCTTGCCTTCGGAAGCTTTGTGAGCCCTTCCTAACCGAGCGTGCCGCCTGCAGGTGTGGAGCTGCTGTGCGACAGGGACGTGGACATGGCCACCCGCGTGCAGGACCTGCTGGAGTTCCTGCACGAGAAGCAGCAGGAGCTGGACGTGGCGGCGGAGCAGCACCGCAAGCACCTGGAGCAGTGCGTCCAGCTGCGCCACCTGCAGGCAGAGGTCAAGCAGGTACGGCCCTCCCGGAGAGCTCCGCTCCCAAAAACACGCGCGGGAACACCACCTCCTGCTCCATGGAGTCTTCTGTTGGGAGCAGGGGAGTGCTTTGATCACCTGAGAAACTGCACCCTCTGTTAACATTAAGTGCATTTTTTTGACTTGCATCACCGGTCGATACTGCTGCATGGATCTAGAGCACAAGTCCTGTGGGGAGAAGCTGAGAGAGCTGGGAATGTTTAGCCTGGCATAAAGGAGTTTCAGGGGGGACCTTATCACTCCCTGCAACTACCTGACAGGAGGGTGTATCAAAGAGGGGGTTGGATTCTTCACCCAGGTAACAAGTGAAAGGACAAGAAGGAAAGTCCTTAAGTTGTGCCAGAAGAGGTTTAGATTAGATATTGGGAAAAATTGACCTAATACTTTGAGGTCTATTGTTTGAAACATCTGCAAACAGTGATAACATGATATCAATGAAGTTTATTTTCCTCGAGGAGAAAAACAAAGTTTTGCTTCTCCTGGCAATAAAATGGCAAGTTTTGAGGTCTTTATTTGATAAATACCTATACCTTTGGAGAACTTGAGATGTGGGCAAAGCCACTGAAGTAGGGGAAAGTTCAAAAAAGAAACAGAACACCAGAAAAGGTGAGAGTTTTTGATCTCGCTGACACTTGGCAACATCACAGAAGTCTGCTATAGTCTATTGTATTACTGTGGCCATAGTGAGACTGCATGACAACTCCCAAATTGCAAAGTAATATGAAAGGGGTCCAACTAGGACTAGGAGAGGTGAATAGAAGGTTCCCAAAGTATTTTCAGGCAGTGGTTGGTTGCTCTACAGTAGCAGATGCAAAATTTTTATGTGGTCTTGAATTAAAGGAATGCAAAAAACTGACAGTTGTCTGCTGTCAGTGCAATACAGACATCAATCAAATACCTGATGTTCTATTTCAAGCCTTTGCATACTCTACTGAATTGTACTGTATCTGCCTTAGCACTTACTCATCTTGGTAAGTGCAAATTACATATTCCTCCTTTCACGTGAGTAATAATTGAGATAAAGTTGTTGCAGATCAGGATAGTTTCTGTACTCAGTTGCATGTTATCCTGAGGATGAAGGAAAAGAGTGCACATCTGCAAAGGAAGGAAAAAATTGAAAGAAATAATGTGGTTGCCAGCTGAGGGTCTCTCATCCCTTTATGGTATGTCAGTGGGTTTGGGTGGGATGGGTTAGTAGGAAAAAAAAAAAGTTAATTTTCATGATACTGAAACAGTATTCAGTAAAAGAACAGAATATAACACTTTGGTAATATTTCAAAGAGACACTATTTAAATAGTTATTTATATTGCATGCTCCCACAACAAAGTGAGTGCCTTGGTCCACTAGCTTTGTTTGTATGCAAGTTAAATGTGACAGAAAAGACACAAGTGTTTAAAACCTGTGTTTGAAACAAATGTTCTGTATTTTGGCGGAAATAGGCAGATGATGAACATAATGGATTTTAGGGGAATACCCCTATTGCACTTCGTATGTGATTTGTACATCATTCTATAAGAAATTTCTAACTTTTTCGAACCACTGCTAGCCCTGACTGAAACTGAAGCTCCAATTTAGATTTTTTAAGAAAGTACTGGAAGAGTTTATCTTATAATAAAGGTATAGGTAGTACACTAACCTAGCCAATTATCTTTTCTTGATAGACTGGGTTTTAGAAGAAAAAAGCATATTCTGTTCTGCACATCTAGAACACAACTCTGTCAAGTGGGATTTTATGTTGAATTAAATGCCATAATATATGTGGATTTTCAGACAAACATACATGAACATGTAGCTGACAGAAGGTTCATGTATTACTTTTCCAGATTTTACTGTACAGATTCACCTGCAATACTTGCCCAGCCTGAAGCCTGAGAATTGGACGAAACTCAAACTGAATGTTAATACAGTGTCTCATAGGATTTCTTTTGAGCTCTTTTGAATGCTTTGAGGCTAGTAACTCTTAGTTTTGTGATTTCTATTGCCTTTTCAGAAAACCGTATCTGATTTATTTTGATTTTTATTAAATATCACGAAGCATGATCTTCTCCTGTCTTCTCTGCACTGGGGAAAACTTTATAGGTCAGCAGGTCACAGCAGGTGCTTTACCTGAGAGTAAAATGAAGTGGTAAACCTCCTCTTCAGTCTGTTTTGCTTGTGTTTTGTTGCCTGAAACAGTGAACACCTGGTTTTCCTGTTCAATTACTGTGATTTTCTGTTAGATTTATTGTTGATGAACTGGGTGTAAGATGGGATACGCTCTCCATAGCAAGAATTCTAATAGTATTTCCATTTAAATTCTTCCTCCAAAGCAACATTACTGCTGTTGTATTTTCAGACACACACAAACACACATATATATTGATATAAAATCCATAAAAATATGTAGCTTGTTAATATGTAAAGAGGTTAGACTGGAACACTGCAGGAATTTAGACAAATACTTGCAAAGATTCTCTTCTGTACTAGGTAGTGAAACTTGGTGTTTAGTGAATTTTTATCAATTAAGTGCAGAAAGTAGATAAAAACATTCAGTATTGCTTCTTCCTTAACTGTTGTACCAGTTCTGCTTTGTGCCATTGAAGTTTTGTAGATCAAGCCTCAGGACTTGGAGGAAGCAGAAGAGCTGGAAGACAGAAGTTTAAAGAAAACCTGCAAAGAACTTGCTTGTCAACTTCATGTGTAATGGGTGCAGAAAGGGCAAAACCAGATAGAAAATGACAGTGTAGAAAAACCATGGAAGGTAGGGGGAAGAGAATTCTGACTGAAATAAAAGGGACAGCTATACGTGGGGTAACATAGAAAGGAAAATGTGACCGCTTTTTTACAGGGTAGGGACATATGAGTAGGTGAAGGCACAGAAATATTTATGAGAATGTCTGTCTCATCCAGAACTCCAGCTGCATGTTTGCCAGACAAACCTTCTTTATTAATCACCTAAAATACAGCTGTTGGGTTACTTACTGCTAAAATCACTCCCACGTACTCATTTATGAATGCTTTACTGTGCTTAGGATCAAAATCCCTACCAGGCTCCAAACCCAATCCAATTGGTTTCAGTATGCTCATTAAGCCTTTTCAGTGCAATATTTTCTGCTGTTCTGATCATGGTGTTTGTTCTTGGATATATAATTATGTATTCATATATATGTATAAAGGTGTACAGATACTTCTGTCCTCAAGAGTACCTTGAGCTGCTTTGTGTTTTCACTAGGAGATCTTCTAGCTTGGTGCTTGAGCTCTGACTATCCCAAAATACTACCCAGGAAGGGTATCCTGGCACTCCATGTAGTGCCATATGGATATGAAAACATAGCTAAGACAGCAGACTGAAGCAGGTTGTCTTGTGATCATGTTTAGTTACAGTCAAAAATCTGTCCAAGAAACTAATCCTAAATCAAGCATTTATCTACAGATCTACCTGTCTGACCTTTTCAAGTGTCCCAGGTGACCCAAATTCTGTTTCTTTTCCACAACTTTGCTGATGCTCTACTGACGCTTTTCTAGCCTGTTGAAGGCTGCGAGGGGCAGGATGGGTGATGTGATCCACCTAGACAGGGAGGTGGTGGAAACATGCCAGCAAACCCTGAAGGCAGCACCCCTGGAAGGAGAACAGACTCCCTATTTCCTAATGCTTATATTTTCCCTTGAGTCAGAGCAGAGGGAAGGGAAAAGTACTGCTGGCAAATTTCCTCCTGTGAGTTTCACCAGCTTGTGCACTTGCACCCTGACCTGCACCAAGCAGGAGGGCAAGTCTTTGTGTTTGAAATGGCATGTTCTGTTCTAGCCGTCTCTGCTGTGTATAATGGGATGCCAAGTCACCAAGAGGAGCTCCCGATTGGTGCTGCTTAAGCATTCTGCATTAAAGGTCTCTGAAGAAGGCTAGATAGATAAGAACCCCAAACAGACGTGTTTTGTCACACTATACCTGGAAGAATTACTTTTTAAGGTAGAGAAGGAACCTAAAATTACTTCCATAAGACAAAATAGAAAAAAAGGGATTTTTAAAAAAATCGTCTGCCTCTGTGTTCTTGCAGATTTATTTCTCCAAGTATAGTTTCTTTCTACAGTCTGTTGTACCCATCTGCTTCCCTCAGAAGCTGCCCTTTTTCTTGCTTCTGAGGCTTACCCAGCCTTTCTCCCTTGAGTATTAACAATCCCCAGGTGCCTTAGCAACTTAGAAACTCCCAGCTTCTTTCGTGGTCCCTTTCCTGTGCCCCCAGCTGCAGGTGTCTCCTTTGCTGTTGGAGAGGTTGTTCCAAAGCCAGTGCCATCTTCCCCTTGCTTACAAGGCTGCACCTGACCCAGTGCTTTCTCCCCAGAGGGCCAGAATGTGCACCCAGTTACACGTCTGGCATGCCCTCCCTTCTGCATTGTCAATGTACTCTTTCCTACAGACTTCCAGAATTTATATAGGAGAATTCAGATACATGCTATCAGGGTGGAAAATACTTGTTAGCTCTTCATTGTGCAGACAGAAATGGCAAAAACTGCATTAATAATACAACAATATTGCAATCTGGCTAAGTGTAGGACAGAGTGTGAGGCTGTGGTGCAGATTTGAGGGAATGGATGATGTATGAGGATGGCTAGACCTCACTTGCTTCAAGCTATCAGACATCTTAGAGAGTACTTTGGCTATTGACCCACATGTGCCTTTCAGTTTTTGAGGAATTGTGTTTTAATAAGTCATTTTCTTGGGTTCTGCCCATGTTTCCAATCTGCAAGTACAGTCATATCGTCCTGATTACTTGGTAATAACCTGGTGTATTAATGTTTTAATTGGTAGTGTCGTGTGTGGATCACTAGATGAGAATATTCAGTGTTAAGAGCTAACTGATTTGGTAGTTAATATATTTATTAGTGGTGATTAAATGTCCAAAATCAATTAGTAGGAAAAAGTTAAAAAAACTGGTGAAGTTCAAATCAACTTAAGAAATTCACTAAAGAAATTCACTCTGGAATGCCTAGAAAACTGCCTGAAATAATGTCATGGGCATTAGTGCTTATTGTTTCCAAACATCAGGAGATTGGATGAGATTCTGAAGGCCTGGAACTCAACATCTGCTTCTCAAAAGTGGAAAAGGACTGGCTAAGGGAGGGTTACAGGTCATCTAGTTTAGCACAGGTGCCAGGAAAAATATTGAAACAAGTAGATTATTTAACTTGAACAGTGACAAAAGGAGAAAAGGCTAAGACAGGTTAATTAATTATAGCTTTCCATTGACAACTCACCTTTTTTTTTCTCTCAAGGTAACAGTTCTTCCAGGAGGAGTGGAAAAGCAGTAACAAAGCTTTTAAAATTGTTCAGCTCAGTCTGTCTGGCCCCAGCTTACTATGAGAATATCATATGAGACTACATTACCAAGAATGATAACTTGCTGAAAAAACAGAGTAACAACAGTTATTAAGAGACTCGATAGATTGGAAAACAGATTTAAAAATTTTTAAAAAATTGTATTTGTCTATATTTAGATACTACTAGTTTGTGTTCTCTGTCAAAAAATCTACAAGTTAGAAGTTATGCTATTAAATTTGAAGTTAAAAGCAAGAAGCTGGAAAAGAGGTTTCAGTTCATCAGAAGACACTGGATTACAGTTCAGAAATATCTTAATGTATGGGAGAATTGTGCGTTAAGAAGGATATGAGTTTTAATAGTGAAAAATATAGAGCATGATGTACTGGAAAGAATAATCAGCTGAATAAATACAGGGATGATTACTGGCTGGGCAGCAGTTCCATAGAAGAGTTGTACAGAGGACAGTGAATAACATGAATTATGTCCCATTTTACTCAGTATTTGAAAAATTATGACTAAAGTCATGGTTATCAACTGGAGAGA
This sequence comes from Drymodes brunneopygia, assembly GCA_013400955.1. Taxonomy (NCBI): domain Eukaryota; kingdom Metazoa; phylum Chordata; class Aves; order Passeriformes; family Petroicidae; genus Drymodes; species Drymodes brunneopygia. The sequence continues at coordinate 183,480 of VZTZ01003487.1, read as the reverse complement.
GCTCATAAAAGAGCAGTGTTCTAGAAAAATACGGCAACTAACTTCACATGGGGGAGATTGAAGAGACTCTGGTCAACAAGATGAGTCTAAAGGAGGGAATCAGATAATGTTCCTGATGGAGAGAGGAGAGGGGAAAACAAAGCTGATAGAGGGATTAAATGTCCTTTTTTTCTTCTTCTTTTTTTTTGGGAGGGGTTTAAAAAGTTGCATGTTCCTGCTATTGATTAGTTTAAGGTGGCCTCCTGAGGCTTCGGCCCAGCCATGGATTCTTCCAGTTTCACTGGACATGTCAAAGAAGGCACATTCTGAAAAATGAAAATCTTTAAGTAATTAGAAGGACACTCAAGGATCATGTTCTTCTCAGCACTACTGTTCAGAATTATGTGCCTACTTTTTACTAAGCTGCATATCCTCAGTTTACATTATGGACACTGCCTTTTAGGCAACTATTGCTTGTAACTTGTTCCAGCTTTTCAGGTGACAGAAACAGTATTCAGAGGCACAGTGTTTTTCAGAGTATGAAGTGAAACCACAAGCACATAGTAGTTGACTGCAAGCTGTGAGTTGTTAGATCAGTGAAATTGTAGCGAATGTCATTCACTCTGCTTACTCAATATAAAATTCACTGTAGTATGTAATTAACAAATTACTTAGTTATCGATTACAGTGGTAATATGACCCTAAAGTGGTGTTTTTTTGCTGGTTGGCAATGGAATTGTATATCTCATGGTCTTGTCTTTTGTTACAGGTTTTGGGCTGGATCCGAAATGGAGAGTCAATGTTAAATGCTGGGCTTATCACTGCTAGTTCTTTGCAGGAGGCAGAACAGTTACAGAGGGAGCATGAGCAGTTTCAACATGCAATAGAGGTAAAAGCACCATTTTAGTGACCATAGCCTTGCTCTCTGTAAATAGCACTCTTAAATTCATGCTACAGTATTTTCAATTTAGGAAAAGCTGTTGAACTGATGGCAAAGAGACTAAAACACTTACTGAGAAGGTGGGTTTTTTTGTTCTTACTCATTCTGAAACTGCAGTTCCAGGTGAACATCTTCTCAGTGGCTTTTTGCATCTTTGAAAAGTGTTAGCTGTTCACAGCAATTTTGCTGAAAATAGTGTTTTTATTTGTTATTCCTTCCCTAGAACATAACCCGTAGTGCTAAATGTAAAAAAGTTACGAATAAATGGACCAGGAAGCATTAGTTTAGTGTATTCTGAGGTCATCCTTTAATGTTTCCATTTTCGTTTGAGAGTAGGTTTCACTGAATCTTGTGTGTGGTGGTGTGTCAATCCCCCTGCCATGGCTTCAAACTAAACTTAATCAGATTGGTCATATTGCTGCAAAAAAATAGGCAGTGTTCTTAAGATTGACTGAAGTGCAGTATTATTCATTTACATGAACTATTGAGTAACTTAGTGATAATATTAGCAATATTATGATTGTTTGGGTAGACTGTTTTCAGAAGTACTCTGCCTTGTAGTAACTCTTTAATGTTTGTTTCCTGTTTGGTAGAGTTTTATGCTTTTTCTCTCTTGATTTTTTTTTTTAATTACAGTTTGCACTATATGCACCCTCATTTTGAGAACTTTAATAACTCTCAAGTATAAAAATCATGAATGAGGCCTCTAGGTGTTTGTCAATTTAAGAATTAATGATGAGGAAGCTTAAAATTCTGTATTTCCTAGGTCATTCTTTACTCAGATATAATAGTACTTAGTAGCATTTACCCCCTTAATATTTTTATATTGCTTGGTTTTAGGCAGGTATTTCTCTGCACAGAGAAATACAATTAAAAAAATTTGCTTACAGTCAATAGAGAGTTGTCTTTTTCTATTGGTCTACATGCCTGCACCTTTCTTTGCTCACTACTGATGTGCAAAAGACTGAAGTTAAAGCTGTAAAGATTGCTAAATTGTCATCTTCTTTTTTCTCACTGTGAAGGGTAAGAAAATCAAACTGGAATTCATAATTACAACAACATGTACTGCAGCATAGATGCATCACATGTGGCTTAATGCTAGACAGTTACTGTTTGTTAAGAACTGCTACTTAGTGTTGATTTGATGCTAAATCTCTACAGGGTTTATTGCCTTTTGTATTTGCATGGAGAAGTCACAGTAACTAATATCAGACAGTCCCTTTTAGTTGGTGGGTGTTTGTGCATGTATATGGAAGTGTCATTGACACAGTGGAAATGTGAGCCTCTGAGGTGTTCAAGGGAATGAACTGAAGTGCTCCACTCAAGTCCTGACTTTTCTCTTGTCAGAAAACACATCAAAGTGCCCTGCAGGTTCAGCAGAAGGCAGAGGCAATGCTGCAGGCGAATCACTATGATATGGATATGATCCGGGAGTGTGCAGAGAAGGTCGCTTCCCACTGGCAACAGCTGATGCTGAAGATGGAGGACCGTCTCAAGCTTGTGAATGCCTCTGTTGCCTTCTATAAAACTTCTGAACAGGTACAGAAATGCTACATGATCTATGGTCTACCTTGGTTAATGCCTCAATGTGGCATAAAACAGCATTACTTGAAAAAATGGTTGATGAGGTTTGGTTGTATTTACTAATTGGATAGCTTGTTCTGGTTTTTGTGTGGGAGTCAGAGAAAAACCAGCTTAATCTGCTTGTCCACAGAAAGGTTTGGGGGAAGGTTGACAAGGTTACTTCCTCTGTAGTCATAACTTAAGCCCATCCAGAGCTATGCAGTCAGAGAGGCAGAGAAGGATGAACAATCTTAGGTACAGCCTCTGAGCAATTCCACATACGCAAGACAGTGCTTGCAAACATTCAGCCACAGTGTTTTGCCTTCTGTCATTTTTTTGACTGGGACTTAAGAGAAGCTAAGGGGTATAGGTAAGGGATAGATTGGTTTTCTTTTTTTGAGGCCTGACTTTTGATTTTTTGCCTTGCTGAATTGGTCTCCTTTTTCCTGAAAGGTGTGCAGTGTGCTGGAAAGCCTGGAGCAAGAATATAAGCGAGAAGAAGATTGGTGTGGGGGAGCAGACAAACTGGGTCCCAACTCTGAAACAGATCACGTTACTCCCATGATAAGCAAACACCTGGAGCAGAAAGAAGCGTTTCTTAAGGTAAGGTTGGGGATTTTTTGCAGTCTCCTGTGTCTTGGGAAGCATGCAGGCAAACAGTGCTGACATGGCTGTGGAAAGCAATGGTACCCGTTCCAAACTGCACAGGTATGTCCCCAGCTGCAAAGATGTGGGAAGTGGAGTGTTAACTGCTTCTGACAGTGATTAAGAGACTACTGCCAAGTGCATAAAATTGTAACCAGTTTAATAAATACATTTCCCGTTGAACTTCAGTAGATGTCAGATCTCCCAGTGTGACTGAAGAGGAATTGGAAGTCACTGCTTTGAGCAACTGTCACTCTAAAGAATGCTTAAAGGCTGCTGCTTTGGGAGAGAAGTGGCAGTCACATAGTGCCATTGCTGCCTGTGCATCAGAGCAGCTCTCAGATGTACTGGGACTACACTGGAGTACAGAAGAAGGAAATTGCTAGACAAGCATCTGGGAGTAGTTGGGCTTTGTGTAATAGTCTTCAGATAAACAAAATATTTTTGTTCCAACTAATGTTCTGGTGAAGAAGGTTATTGATCATACTGAATTAGATGTGTAATAAATGCTGTGCAAGCAGTGTAACTAACTCTGTTATCAAAGGCATTTTCCAGCATCACCATGAAAGACTACTAAGAGCATGAAACTTTTTGTTAAAAACCTTTTTATTCTCATTACACAGATTACAACACTGAAAAAATACTAACAGAACTCAAAGTATACTACCTAATAGATCCTTCTGCAGCTAGCATGAATTACTAATCTTTGTTTTAAAATGGTTTGAGAAATGACTTTGTGTCTTTGTTACTGTATCAAACCATTCTACCTTTATCTAACCTTTTAAAGTAGCATTCCATAAGTTGCATGTTAAAAATGAGGCAGCCAGCCCATATGTAGTATTTGATGTATGTTAAGATGAAGAAGACCACTGAACTGAGTGCTTGCAATATAGTGGCAGGGACTGAAAGCTCTCTCAAGGCTTTGCCTTAATATTTTAGGAGCAGATATTACTATTTTAGAGCTTTTGGTTTCACTTCAGCAGAGCTTTCACTTTTTGTTTAAAGTGCTAATGGATGTTTTGGAATATCCAGGTGGGTACATAAGTAGGTGCACTGTGTTTATGCAGTAAGCAACTTCGGGTGGCACATGACAAGTAGACTAAACAAACTTCTCTGGGAGCTCTGGGTCATGCTGAAAGCCCTAGAGCAGGTAATTCCTTTGCAGGTTCTTCAGAAAAAATGAATAGCATTTTATTTGGGGTTGTTTATCTGTTTCTTTTTGGCAGAAAAACTATTTTAATCATTAGGTTAGCTGGCCTTACTTGTAGAAAGATATAGCATGCAACACTTGCCAAAATTGAGGAGGGTGACAAATGTACATAAAGGGAGTGAGGAAGATCTTTAATCTCTTCTGCACGTGTATTAGTGCATTTTCAAATGAAGTTGTACCTCTGACTCTCTAGGCCTGCACGCTGGCTCGGAGGAATGCTGATGTCTTCCTGAAATACCTGCACAGGAACAGTGTCAACATGCCGGGGATGGTGACACACATCAAAGCACCTGAACAACAAGTGAAAAGTAAGGGGCTTCTTGTTCTCTTTCTTCTCACAGAATGTGATCATCATGTGCTATGCGACGTGTGGTGATGGGGTAGTGAAGCCTGCCCAAGTGGAAAGAGTTGTGTCAGGCTTAACAGGAAACAAATTATTCACCCACTTTGAAGGAGCTGACAGTCTTCTAACTCTCTTATACTCAAATGATGTTGTTTGGAATTCTTTTATCTGCTACTTACCTAATCTTCTTTCTATTTGAGACTCAACTGTGCTGCTTTTATTGAGACAGAGAGGTAGTAAATTTCCACGTGGTAATGTTTGGTCTGAAGCCAAATGGGAGCTGATCACTGTAAGCTTATTCAGTGTGTTGGTGTCATACATTCTGAAAGTTCCCCAGGAGTGCCAGAGTGATACAAGATTATTGCTTGTACGATGCCCTTGGGCCCTTCAGATAGTTTGAATCAGTGTTGAGGAACTTCATGTAGTATGGGATAACTTATATCATGTAACTAGATGTGTAGACAGGTAGTAGCTGAGGTGAAGCTGGAAAGAACTGCTACACGAGGCTTGGCTGTTGCTAAGATTAGTAATACGTAGTATAGCTTTAAGGTGTAATAAGCACTTTAGGGAATGGAGAGAGAGGGAGACCTGTAGGGCTTTGAGGGACAAAAGTGCAACAATTAATAGGGTATGCTTAACTGGATGGGTGTGGTAGCAGAACAGAGATCAGAGAGATTCAGAAATAAATACTGCATTTTGCTAATTTAATTGCCAGTCATATTCTACTCTGTGCGTTTTGAAGCTGTGACTGGACACTCTGGCCATGCTACAGTCTCGAACCCAAAGAAGTCTAATTTCTAATGAAATGCTGTTTGCACCTACCAAAGGGGAGTAAGGCATATGACGTGGCCAGACTCAAGAGGAACATAACAATAAGTCCAGAGAAGAAGTTGCAGTAAGGAAAATTCTGACTGGGAGAAAGTGTTACAGCAAGATGGAGTAGAACAGGTAGTAGGAGAGGTGATAGGATCTATACCCCTAAGAATTTTTAAAACTTTGTTGAACAAGCCCCTGAGAAACTTTGAAGTTAGTCCTGCTCTGAAGAGGAGATTGAAACAGATGGCCTCCAGAGGTCACTTCCGCTCTAATTTACTTGATGACTCTATTAGAAAAGCACATGTTCACTGCTTCACTTCAACTAAAAGGGGAAAACAGTTTGTGTTAAATTTACCCAGTCTGCTTATTGACAGTACTCAAGTCAAAGTCTGATGGTACTCAAATTAAAGATCCTCCTGTACTGAACTTTCTATGTTGGAAAGAGAATAGGGTATTGGCCATACTTTTCACTCCTTAGGAAATACTGGATTGTGGCAGTTGAAATTTTGAGTGTTTAGAGCTATGACAAAGGGTTGTTTTTTCCTCTGTCACCAAGACATCAACATTTATAGAACTGTACAAAACAAAATCTCAACACAAATGCCAGCAGTATCAATAACTGAAGCTGACATTTGTCACTTAGCTCTTCTCTTAGTAGTAGACAAAACAGAGCAGAAACAAGCAGGAAGTTGTGGCTACCACAGTTTTTGGCCATTAGACAAAATTTTTTAAAATTCAGTTTTGAAATCTGTATGGGAACAGTCATTCTGAGAAAGGTAAATGTGCTCATATGAGGAAAGAATAGAAAGAGATCTCTACTAATGTCCTTAATAATAATATTTGCATGTCAGAACCATAATGTTATGTGTGTGAGTGATACATGTTTGAAAAGCAACAAAAAATAGCAAAAATCCCCAAGCAGAGAAAAAAAATGAGCTATTGCTCTAATACTTTTCCCTCCATAAACCATGTAATATATGCTTCTGAGAATTAAACATGAGTTAAGGGAGAACTAGTGGAGGCTCCTTCCTGTTAGGTCTCAATGGTATGGTGGTAGCTGACCAAATGATACAAAACTTCACTCTGTTCTTCACATTCAAATATGCATGTCAAGAAAAAAAATACCTCCTTTCACCTCTTTTCTAAACAGAGAAAAAAATTGAATGTTTATTTTAGTGAAAGAGAGGTAACATATGTTCTAATAGAGCATTACACACCCAGATGTATGCTTGAAACTGGCAGACTGCAATCAGTATATAGTTTATAAATTAAAGCTTTAAAAACTTGTGGAGCCCTTGAGTTTCTGCAGAACTGCTGAACAATTTTCAAGAACCTCATTCAGTGGCATACTTGATCCTTATTCCCAGATGCAGATTGTTATCTAGAAAAGTGATATCTTAATCTAGGCAAAGTTTAGCTAAGCACTTCCTTCAAGGGGAACAGGAATTACAGGGGTACTGAACTCTGAGAGGTGTCTTATGTCCCTGCATACCAGCATAAATAATTTCTTTGATACACAGTTAAGAGTACCCAAATATTGTCTCATTTAGGAAGGAATTGTGGCCTAAAACTGTGCTGTGTCAATTTGTGGATTGAGTTGGTGATAATTCCTGTGAACTCAGAAATGAGAGCATCTTCATCTTTGTTGCAGCTGCTAAGTCTGTGTTCATCTCTGTTACCTATCTCTGCTGTACAGGCTGCGACTGAGCGCGGTTCAGGAACTTATCTAATGGTGCTTATATTTTTTGATAGGTTGGTAGAAGGGACCAGGATGCAGAGAGACAGCTGAGAGCTCTTTGGGCCTGGAGAATAAGCTGAAAGTTCAGGGAACAATACTAAAAATGTTGGAATCAAAATAAATGACAACAACAGGGACTGTGCTTCAGGTGGCTTGAGATACAGAGATGCTTTTCCAAACCTAGTATTAAATATTGATGTTCTATAACTTCCTGAGAGTAGTTAATAGAATATTTTTTCTCTTCTTTGTCAGTCCAAGAAATTAATGGCACTAACACTAACAGTGCCCAGCCAAATATCTCTCACTGCCTTGCCATCTGTATCATGTCCTGACAGAACAAATGCTGTTCCAATTTGCTAAATTCACCTCGCTTGCTCTTTGTCAGAACTACTTCGCTTGCGTCACTATCAAGATGTCTCTTTTTATATGTTATGTCCAGTTGGGTGTGTTGCATTGTATAATGATAATTGTGTCCCACCCACTCCACCTCCCTGCCTCTTGAAATCTGGCATAAATTCTGAGCAAGTGTTTTGGAGGTGACATAAGGCAGAAATAAAACTGAGAAAGCAGGGGAGGCTCATAGCAGATCAGCTCATAGCTTGGCTAAGGGACAGATCAGCTGAGGCATATTTGAGGGGAGCCTGACCAGCAGAAAATAAAACCTTGGCCACTGTGACCACATTCCAACCAAAAGCAAGTTCTGGGTGATCTCAGCACCCTGTGGCAAGTGGGAATATGGTGCTTGTAAGCAGGAGGATGTTGGCAGTGATGCAGACAGGTTTTGTAATACTCAGGGAGGCTGTCACAAGTGACTGTGTTTGGTCCCAGATCTCTGATGAGGTAGACAAAGATGCATTTCCCTTCAGGCTTCCTGTTATTTGAGCTTCTCTGTCAAACTGTTTCTTGGAGTTGTTAGCTTTTGGGATGTAAAGCACAGTGGACCTGCACAGTGGGAGAGCAGAATGCAGAGACCTTAAGACACCTAGCACCTGAGAGCCTCCACTTGTAATTATGGAAAATAGCTGTTCTGGGTATAAGTAGAAAAGGAAGTGAAGTGTTGATATAAAGAATGAGTCCTTTTTGTGGTCTCTTCTGCTTCTGCTGGACCTCTCGTTTGGCTCTATGCAATTCCAACTGAATCACCTGTTGGAGACATTGGGTGTCACCATTCTCCTGTGCTCAGCTTGCCCTCTGGGTTTGCAGTAGACACGAAGTCAAGTGGGACTGCTGCTCTGGAAGCAGCAGTGGGTCAAGTGAGCTTCACAAGAAACTGCTAGAATTTCTTTGTTTGATGGAAAAAACATAAGCATTAAAGAAGCAGAGTTGAGGTAAGGTCTTCTGCATATTGTAAGCACAAGGTCTTTGCTAAGAAAAATTTAAAATATTGTACATGTGTGATTTGGATGTGAGTTTTCTGATACTCAGGAATAAACTCCTCAAACTGTGGAGTTAATTACTTGGTTACCTGGAAGTTCTCATAAGGTTCAGTGAACATTCATGTTTAACAAGTCAGCTTACTCAATTATATATTGCTGTGTTTGATTTTATTTTTCAATAGCAGATTACAAACTTAGTAATTACCTATTTTTATTACTTGGGTTTCTGTACACATAATGTCTGCTTATGTTGCATTTGATCTTGTGGTGACCTGAGGTTGTACATTTGTTCATCTGTATTAAATCGTTAACATACTTCATAGGAGACTGATACATTAAAAGCTTCCTTTCTTTACTTCAATTAATATAATATGTTAAGCACGTTGTGATTACTTCTGCGTGCTCTTCTTTCTGAGGAAACCCCATCAAGAGCCGTCTTCATCAGCCTACATTTTCAATCCTGCTATAAGCAGTGGTGATCCCCTTGAGAAAAATACTTGAGAGAAAAAGGTGTCAGTAATAAGTTTTAATTGCATCTCTAGTTTCTTTAACCAGCATTTCTGTAAGTGATGAAAAAGGAACACTCTGTGTTTCATGAATATCAGGAAAAAGCAAAGACTAACAGAAAGAGTAAGTGTATAGTAAATTCTACAATGTAAGTAGTTTATTCCCCTGATTTTAGTGTGATATTTTTAATTTGGTTGTCATAAGCTCTGTTTTCGTTTCTTCAGATATCTTGAATGAACTCTTCCAGAGGGAGAACCGTGTGCTGCATTATTGGACCATGCGTAAAAGACGCCTTGATCAATGCCAACAGTATGTGGTGTTTGAAAGAAGTGCCAAACAGGTGAGGGTTTTATAGGAAAATCCTCTGTGGTGGGAGCAAGAGTTGACATACACTGTCTTCTCACAGTGATAAATTTGTCATTGTCTTCAGTATTTCAAATGGCTAAAACATCAGAAGGATAAAAGTAGAAAATTGAATTATTTGCCTTCCCTTTAATACAGAACAGCTAAATTTGGTGAAACTGTGTGTCTGTAACTGTTGTAACTTAAAGGCGATGTTCAGCTTCTACCAGCTTCATCTGATACTGGCAAATCTAATTTCTGCAAGCTTGTGTTTGACAAATTGTTATGCTTGTTAACTTTTACACACACCTAATTTGTCTGGGGAAATTACAGGCAGCAGCATTTTTCTCAGATGTTGGAGGAAAAATATCTAATTAAGTTGATTGGCAGTTCTGGAAATCTGAGAAGTTGGATAACTCATTAAACAATAATAACTGAATTACTTTGGTTTTTCAATTCTTTGTGTATTTGGTTTCATGGTTTCCTGCATGATAGATCCACCTCTTGGTATTTTGTTGAGTTTATCAGTCTGGAAAGAATTATTAAGTAACTACCACACACACAAAAAAAATCTCCTTCACTAATCAAAACACATGCCTTAAAAATAAGTAGGGGGTTCAAGGCTGAAGTGGTAAGTAGATTGATCTGTGATGGTTTTTTACTCTCTTTTTTTTTTTAACTGGTTATAAGACAAAGAAAGGAAGCTATCTGTTCCTGTTCAGCAGAAAAGCACACAACGCCCATAATGTAAAATATAGTCAGATCCTCTTTAAAGGGCTCAAAACCCTAATTTTTTATTTCTTTCTGAAAGCTAATTTAGACAGGAGTTTAAATACTATTGGTCTGGTATGCTCTCTTGAAAGAATTCTCAACTCTGTCTTTCTTTCACAAAGAAATTAATGCAAGATGAATCTTGGAGTGAATTTGAAGACTGATACCTCTTTAAAACAATACCACTATCCCTTCCCTGCCCCTCCCCCCTTACTTTTGAATAACCTTTATTTAAACCTCTGACAAGCACATGATCTACTTGTTTTTGTATAGAGATTACTAACTAACAATCAAACACTGGAGATAAAGATCTGTCAGCATTTTCATTGTAAATCCCATTTTTCAGCAATCACCAGTTCAGTCATTGAAAAGTAAAGCGAAGCAAACCATATATGGGACTCCACAGTGATTAGCCAAAAAATGGAAATGTTGCTTTCTCCATTTAGATGTCTTTTTGGAATTTGGAAGAACCTGTTCTTTGTGCTTTCAGAACTTGATGACCTTGTGATGGAAAAGATACCATAGTAGTTTGCAAGGACAATGGTAGATTCTCAAAGTCTTTCAGAGTTAAGGGCTTACCTGATCCCTAAACTGATTTCTTCAGTTCTTGTAGTGATACCTCACATGCAATGAAAGCTGATCTAAACTGTAGGAATTAAGATAAAGTTGAACTTTCTGTCATACTGTGTTTCTAGGGAGCTGCCAGCAAGTTATGAAAAGACAGCATTTCATTCTCATGGCAGGGGCATTGGAACTACATGATCTTTAAGGTCTGTTCCAACCCAAACTATCCTATTATTTGGGAAGGGGAAGCTTTTTGTTTATCATTCATTCCATCATTGTGTAATAAACCCACTAAAAAAAGGCAGAAGTTAAGAAGTTAAAAGCAAGAAGTATTAAATGTTGTTGATAATACCAGTGGTGGCCATGCTGCCTGGCTCTATCAGTCTTCACTTGCAAAGATTGACATTAGAATAACAGCAAACATCATAGAGGTGGTTGGTTGAAATGTGGCTTTTTTGACAGAAGTGCAAGAGTTGTTGGTTTGTTTCCATCAGCAACTTTTAAAAATACAGGCCTATCTCATCAGGCTTGCACCTGCACTAGTATGTGACTAACAAAATGGCATCCTGGCATTCACATTCTGTGTTGAATTTTGAAGGCTTTCTACTCATGTCAGGTTTTGCACCAGGAAGGAAAAGCATTTGAAGTAGAAGTAAGGGAAATCAACATTGTTTCATCACAGCTTTGATGAGCTTAAATCATTGGTGGAATTATAATACAGACAGTGCCTTTTCTGATTCAGTGTAAGGTTATGTGTGTGAAACATACATATCTACTGTCCACCAAGATAAATATTTTCCTGTTCATACTAATGTGGATAGATAATTCTCATAATTTCAGTTTATCCTTTTAAGAGAAGAGTGAGGACCTACCAGCAATCTACTACTTTTTCTCTTGGGATATTAAGTTTTTGTCTGGCGTTCTGTGTATTTACAGAAGATACACATGCATTTAGTCATAAGGTGGTTCTAAGCAAGCTGTATGAAGCTCTTTGAGCATCTGCTATTGGCTTTGTCAGAAACGAGAAGTTTCCAAGCTCCCGTCCCTCTGCATGCTGCTGTAGGAAGCCTGTATTGAGAGCTGCAGAACAGCTGTCAGTTAGATTTTTACTGTTATGGAGCAGTTGGAGACAACTCTTGCTTTTTCCGGGAGCCAGAGATTCCTCACGACCACTGAGTTATGCTTAAAAGGGCAGCAGGTAATGTGGGTAGAGCATAGATAATTACATGGATCAGCATTTTTCATAATAGTGAGCAAATAAAGTGTCAGGATGTGGAAGGGAAACAATTTTAGTTTGCAGTTCTTCGTTCTTGTTTTTTTCCTACTTATACATACATAAATCTGTTTAACTGAGATATCTCACCCTTCCTTCTCTGCTGCAGGTTTAATTTCTAGGAGCACAGACCACACTTTGTGAGGCTGGAATACATGCCAGCAAACGAGTGAGGTGATAGTTAAATCTTACATGCTTGGAAAGTTTAGCCTACACACTTGGCAGTCTTATGTACATTTTTACTAGTTGGAAAATGTATATTTCTGAGGATAGCTCTCCTATGTGGCACTGAAAAAGTGATTTTTTTTCTTTTTCCTCAGCTGGGGAATATACTACCAAAACTGTGAACACAGTTAGAATCTTTCAGTAGTGGACTGCTGTAATCCTGCAGTAGTGGAGTTCCCTGAAGTGTTAGGATTGATATGCCATTTTTAATTTTTTAAGCATTGCTTCATAGACTTAAGTGAATTATTTCAGAGTTATGAACTATTTGATGTTGTAGAGATATTAGATGATTGCCACAAGTGACATGAAATAAAATTCACCTGTGGCCAAACTGCATGTGAAATACTGATTACAGATGGGTTCTGTTGGCAAAAATATATTGCCTTTTCTCTTACTTTCCTTCATTATTGCTTTATTTAGGCTCTGGAATGGATTCATGACAATGGAGAGTTTTATTTATCCACACATACTTCCACTGGTTCCAGTATCCAGCACACTCAAGAATTGTTAAAAGAACATGAAGAATTTCAGATCACAGCAAAGGTAAAATAAATTTTAAAAATTATCACCAAATCACAGAATACTTAGAATTGGACGGAACCTCTGGAGATCACTTAGTCCAGTGGCCCTGCCAAGGCAGGGTCCTTAAGAGCAGGTTACACAGAAGTGTGTGTCCAGGAGGGGTGTCTTCACAGGGGAAGATTCCATGACATCCCTGGGCAGCCTGTTCAGTGCTCTGCTACCCTCAATGCAAAGAAGTTCTTCCTCATGTTGAGATGGAACTTGTGTTTTAGTTCGTGGCTGTTAGTCCTTGTCTTGTCACTGGGCACTATTGAAGAGTCTGGCACCATCCTCCTGACAGCTGCCTTTGAGATACTTTATATTTTGGTGTGATCCCCTCTCACTCTTCTCCAGACTAAGCTGACCCAGCTCCCTTAGTCTCTCCTCGTTAGAGAGGTACTCCAGATCCAAAACCATCTTTGTGTTGCTCTGCTGGACCCTCTCCATTAGTTCCTTGTCTTTCCTCAACTGTGGAAACTGGAATTGAGCACAATGATGTGACCACAGCTGGGGCTTCATTAGGGTCGAGTAGAAGATCGGGATCATCTCCCTCCACCTGCTGGCCACACTCTTCCTGATGTACCCCAGGATACTATTGGCCCTCCTGGCTGCAAGGACATTGCTTGCTCATGGTCATCCACCAAGACTGCCAGATCCTTCTCCACAGAGCTGTTACCTAGTAGATCTGCCCCAGCCTGTACTGGTACTTGGGGCTATTCCCCCCAGGTTGCAGGACCCTGCATTTGCCCTTGTTGAACTTCCTAAGATTTCTCTGCCCAACTCCCCAGCCTATCAAGGTCCCACTGAGTGGCAGCACAGCCCGTCCCTCCAGTTCCGTATCACCAACAAACTTGCTGAGGATGCATTCTATTCTTTCATCGAGACTGTCGATAAACAAGTTGAATTATGAAAGATTTGAAACAGAATAAAGCAACTGAATTCTCCCTGCCCATCAAAAAAATCCCCCCAAGGATGTGTGTATTAAGATCTGTTTACTTACAGTGACTTTCTCTCTGTACTTCTGCTGAGAATAGAATAAATCAGAAGATAACGGGCAGATAATCATTGTTGCTGGAGCTCCATGAGCCCTATGTGCTGTTGATTTCTCATGACAAAATCATAGTGAGGTAGTCTAAAAATGTTTTCAATACCTATAAACCTTGCAGGGCCTTTGCTTTCCACTTTCATATCTTCACGATTGTGAATTACTGAATGTTTATTTAGGATATAAAATACAAGAAGTTTTATTATTATTCAGCTTATTATTATTAATTAGGATATAGTAGAAAAATTAAAGCTTTATTTATGAGGTAATTCATTTTATTAAAGTATTCTGAGGTTCTGCTGTAAACCTTTTTGAGTCAGGCAGCACAGTGTAATTCTGCATCTCTGGAGACCTTTACAGAGATGCAGATGTCACTCCTGAGGCTCACCAGTTTTCACATGTGAAAGACAGACAGTCAGTGCATGACTGAAGTACCTGAGTTTGTAGCCTTGTCTGTCTCTCTGTTTTGTTTTGCCACCTGTTCAAACTGTCACCTGTTTCTCCCTCTGTCTCTCCAACCTTCACAGAGAAATAACAGAGCCCATGAAAGTAAGCAAGTGTTCATTTGTCTGAAGGATCACCCCAGAAGAGACTTGGAGATTGTAGTGGTTTAGTTTGCCAATTCAAGCTTCTGGCTAAATGCCAGCACACTTACCAAATTTACCTGATGTTTGCTGTGAGATGAGGATGAGGAGTAGGCAAAGCAGGCTCAAACTTCAGGGAATACAAAGAAAGTTTATTAATAAACCTAAGACAAAGGAAAAAAACAAGAAAAACCAGAACAAACTTCTCAGACCACCCCTCCTCCCCGACCTTTCCATTTCTTTCCCCCTGACAACACATAAAAAGATAACACTTTGACCTCAAGTCAGTTTACCACCTCTGAAATAGCTTTTGTCTTAGTTCATTTAGGGAGAGAAGTCTCTTTTGCTTATACCATGGATTTTCTGTAAGAAAATACAATTTTTTACGGGTCTTCAGCTTCTCCACCAGCTGCTGCCCAGGAGAAAAGATCTGCTTGTGGAGGAAACCCTCCCCCCCATATCAGTAGCCTTCCCACAGCTACTACAGGGGGGTTGTGGCAGCCCATGGGGTACCCTTTTAAGGATGAGCAATTCTATTGCAGCAGTGAAGAAAATCCCCTTCTTCTGTCTAGCAACACAGGTTCTTTTGGCAGCACAGGTTCTTTTGGCAACACAAGTTCACCAGTATTCCCCGGGGCTAGGGACGGTCCACAGCGTCTTCTGTGTCTCAGCTCAAGCTTCTCATCGGGCTGCACTTATTCCAGCACCCACTCATCTCCACTCAGGTGTTTTGGCACACTGGCTGCTGTTAGAACATCACATCCCCCCTTTGGACTATTCCGTCATATCTTACAGGGAATTTACTAGCTCAGTCCCAACCATAGTTTTACAAAAGAATTTTCAGCTTCATTCTCGAAGCACTTCTCATGCACCTCCCTCTAGACATCAGTTCTGCTTTCCTCACTGACTTTAAAGTCTCTATGCTGCATTTATGCAGTTGTCCTCACTCGTTCCTCTCCCTGTGCAAGAGAAGAGATCTCCAGGATGGGTGTCTGCAAGTTTAGTCCAGGCATGGAAAAAGTTAATCTCCCTCTCTTGGGCAGTGTGACGATCACGTGGTCTCTGCCGGGCTGTTTGAAAAGTCCAAGCCGGATGGCAGAAGCACTCAGAGTCTCTGTGGCCTGGCTCTGCAAAGCTGGCTCGGCCCGGGGTGACAGGGCAGGGCCCAGCCCGAGCTGGATGGAGTCTGGGCCGGCCCCTGCCTGGCCTGGAGCAGAAGGACCCAACGCTGCCCTCTGTGGCTGACATATTGGCTCGGCTGAATTGTATCTGTATAGAGCCCGGCCGGTTCCTCCCCCATGCCCAGCTGCAGCTGCACAGCCGCTCTAAACCTCCCTTTCTCCCCCCACCCCCCCCTCCCTCTAGGAGAGGGGAGGGGAAGGCCCAGCCTTACTGGAGAGAGAAGCAAGGTGATGCTTCTCTTTGAGCAGCAGCAGGCAAATGAGGAAGAGGTTCTTTGCTTATATATGGTTGTTTTTTTTGGTTTTTTTCCTCGAAGGCGGATCAAGTTTTAATTGATTTACCTACATATCAATACTTAAAACTACCTGGTTATTGGCTCTCTCTCTCAGGAAGGAAGTTGTACTACTTCCTGCAGCATGAGTCACTTCCTAGATTATGACCCCTCCTGCCTAACCCAGGACAGAGATGGAGTTGGTCAGGGGACAAGTGGGAAGGGAGAAAAGAGGATCCAGAAAGAACAGAGATTGCTTTTGATATTCAAACCTGGATTTTCTTCTGTCTGAGCTTTGCTCCAGACTTTGATTTGCGGGATCCCTTCCAGTGTGCAGAGCACCACTGCTCCTCCTTATTTATTTCCTCTGTTAGCCTGCAGATGACATTGGTGCCCCTTTTGAAAGGATGTTGTTTGTGTCACTCCCTTAGCATTTTGCTTCCTGCTGGGAGGATATGTTAGCCCTTGCTAATTCCATAATGAAAAGAAATACTTGGATAAGGGACCATTAGAGAATAAAAGAAATTTTAAAAAAAGAGGACAAACTTGATTTTTTCAATTTGTGTAAGAGTCAAGTTTTTCTTGACTATTTTGCTTGACTCCCTGCTAGCAAGGGCCCTGACAGTGCACTTCACTCATGACAGAGAGAGGTGAATGTATAAACTCCTCCATTGTGGATGACTTGATTTACATGAAGGAAAGTACATAGTCTTAGGCAACTTGTCATTTGGGAAAAGCACTTACAGATTTGGTGTTAACTACTTGTTCTCATAGTTTCTCTCAAACAACTCTGTGCCAACAAAGCATAATACAGAAAAGATTTTAAGAATTTAGTCTTAATCCATTGAAGAGTAAAGTACATAAGAAGACTTGCTTCCATCTCAGCATTTCAGTGGTGTCTAAAGGAGGTAGATTCTTAGGACTGTGGGCCGGGTCCAATACCAGTGCTTCAGTGGTAATGGACCAAGTACCCTCTTTGGCATCAAAATGCCTGTGTATTGATGCAAGAGTACCCATGCTGAAAGGCTTGCCTAGCAGAATTTAATCTCTGGGCTGGATATGAAGCACATTTCTCAAAGAAAAATAAACAATCTGCTTCTAGTCATGTAAAAATAAAGCCCAAGGAAACCTACATTAACCTTGTCCTATTTTTATTAAGTAAAAGGTATCTGTTTAAAGGAGTTCTGGGAGGAGAGAGGAGGAAGATAGCTCCTTCAATTCCTTCTCTAATTGCACGTAGTAACAGTTTAGCAAAATGACCCCCTGCACAACAGGTAGAGCTTGTAACTGTTCGATATTTTCCTGTTTTCGTAGCAAACCAAAGAGAGGGTGAAGTTGTTGATACAGCTGGCTGATGGCTTTTGTGAAAAAGGGCATGCTCATGCAACAGAGATTAAAAAATGTGTCACAGCAGTGGATAAGAGGTACAGAGACTTTTCCCTGCGCATGGAGAAATACAGGACCTCTTTAGAGAAAGCTCTGGGTATTTCCTCCGATTCCAATAAATCGGTAAGAGAAATTTGAGTGTGATGACAGACAAACAAGCTTTACTTGCATTTGATTGAGCTACTGTTTTCTCCTGTCTCCTTCCTTAATCAATTCTTCCTTTCTTTAATAAAGAGCAAAAGCTTGCAGCTGGATATAATCCCAGCCAGTGTCCCTGGGTCAGAGGTGAAACTGCGCGATGCTGCTCATGAGCTTAACGAAGAAAAACGAAAGTCTGCCCGCAGGAAAGAGTAATACATTTATTTATTTTTAATCAATGAGAATGCATAAATCAATCCTGGTAATGAAACAACTGTCATGGATTGTCTGGCAGCTTAGAAATCATATAAATGGTTAAAAGGGAGTGATAGTACTCAGTATTTCCTCTTGCCATTTATTCACATGCTTGTTCTCACAAATAATTCTAGCATGACAGAATCTTAAACTTTCAAAACTGTTAGACTTCTTTTAACATGCTTTTTTCCTTCTTAGAAATAATGTGAAATAAATGTGTAAGGGGAGGAAGCAAGACAAAAGTTACATTATGGTAGCAATGAAAAGTGTTAGAGAAGAAATTCCATCTCCTTCCCCTTTTTTTTTGTCCTGGTTAGTAACAGAGGGATGTTACCTCTTAGGTTTCCTTCATCTGTTGTCTCTCTTCACATTTCAGTTCTCAGATTTTTCTTGCTGCAGAGGAAAAGCAAAAGCTGATGAGGAGAAAGATGTATTCTGGTTATTATGCATTCACAGTGATCTAACAGACTGAGATTTGATTATTCTTTCTGTTGTCACCTAAGGTTCATTATGGCTGAGCTAATTCAGACAGAAAAGGCTTACGTAAGAGACCTCCGGGAATGCATGGATGTGAGTTTTCTTTTTTTCACTAATCTTTGAAGGCAGGATTCAATCCGTCGCTTTCTGTTTCTTTCTGATTTTAACAGCTGAGCATGATTGGTTTGGAATCATAGGACCAAATGAAGTAATTTTACTGCTGTTAAGAAGAAACTTAGAATTACATCTGATAACAGCCATTTCAGAATTCACCCTATATGTTTTGCTTTTGTCGGTACTGAGTTTTAGTGTTTGTTCCGTTCCCAATTCATAATAATGTGCGGGGTTTTTGTTTTAGAGAGAGGAGGGAAAAAGGAGGGGTTTACTTTATTTGCTTTGCTAGGCATAGAGAAGAGCTTGTGCTAATTCTCTTATTATCTGTATCACATGTTCTGCTACTAGCTGACTTTTTGAATAGAAATTCAGTGAGATTCCATGGAAAAATGCCCAGTAATTGTTGTGCTGAAGCAACTAATGTTCAGTGGTAGCTGTTGCATAAAGCATGAACTTCTAGACTGCAGACATGACCTTGATAAGGAATATCCTGAAGCATTAGAAGTTGTCAAGAATACTGTGTATTTTAAATGATGAAGTCTCAGGGACTATGTCAAATTGTCAGTTTTAGAACTTGCATTTCACTGTCAAAATCACAAGGTATATTTGACACAACAGGCACTGTCACAATTGGAGATGCTGCTGCTGTGTGATCTTTGCCTAATTTCTCTCCAGGAATGCATACTTACAGATACCTGACTGCGTCTGTTGGGAGTTTATCATCACTTTTCACATATCTTTTTTTTTCTGGGCAGACATATCTATGGGAAATGACAAGTGGAGTAGAGGAGATCCCACCTGGTATTGTAAACAAAGAACACATTATCTTTGGAAACATGCAGGAAATTTATGAGTTCCACAATAAGTGAGTGACTTATCTTCCATTTCCATACTACTGCTAACTCCAAATGATGACCTGAGGAATTTCCTAATGAAAATACTGTGTATATCAATAATGAATGCTTTTCCATTTAAAAAAACCAAAAGATTTTCCTCTGGCATTGCTAAATTATTTCAGCTGTTGCTTTTTGCAGAGAGGTAGGTACACCATTAGAAATTGTATTTTTCAGTCTTGGGCATTTTTCAGCATTTAAGAAATTCTTTGGATACACTAAAATTTTGTTATAGGTTTATCAATTGTTCTAAAGAGATGAAAACCACTGAACTCAATAAAACACAAACATAGCACAAACATTAGGGCTCTGTCATTCTTTCAGAGGCCTCATTCCTGATACCCAAGTGCAGCTGTTAGTGGGAAAGAGTAGGGCTCCCAGCTCTTTCTTGGCTCTTCATAGCTTCTGTGGAGATGCCCTAGCATCATTACATTTGCTTGCGTATGGAGCATGAAAGAGACTTGTCCACTCCATTTCTTCCGAGTAGAGTGGTTATTAGGGGGATCTGTGTACAGAAGTCTTGCTCTGAATCTTCCTTCTTTGTTATTTCCTGGTTGTGTACACATTTGTGATGTGTTATGATTCTTTAGAGTAATAAAATGTACCTATAATATTACAGACCCCGATTTTACAGTTCTTTGTATCCTTTGTGCTAACTTGAGAACTTGAGTATCCAAAAAGCAAAGTTTGGGGTTTTTCTAAATTGAGATGAAGTCTTTTCTTGAAACTGAAAACAGTAGGAATCCTTCATAGAGAACAACAGCAATTGCTAAATTTTTGTGTACTCTTATGTATTAACTGCATGTCTGCTGGTTCAGTTTCTGATCTTCTCATCAGAATTTTTATTTAATTATATTTTATATTAGTACTTTTATTACACATTTTTATCTGTTCCAGGTATCTTTATTTCCTTAACTCATACATTTGAGTTTTACAGAAAGTTTTCTAATGACCTTTGCTCACAGACAGCAGATCCAAAGAAGTTGTTGTAATGAACATGTTTCATGTGCTTTGTACTATTTGTTTCTTTTCTACCCGCAGTATATTTCTCAAGGAGTTGGAAAAATATGAACAGTTACCAGAAGATGTTGGACATTGCTTCGTTACTTGGGTAATGAAGTCAGACTTACATTTAGAAGTAGAAAGGGAGATAGGAGGCATGAAGGGATGAATTCTTGCTCTCAGATCCCTTTTTGATTTGTAAAAGAACCTCTTCCTCCAAATTTAAGTAAAACGTGCCTATCTTTAACTGAGACAACAATTAGGGCACTCCTGTCAGACACCAGTGTTTAGCTGCTCTTGAAGTGAATGTAAGTTTCCTAAACATCTCTGCAGATTTGTTTTGTCTTACCTTTGAATAACCTACTTTTATATACACTGTTGTTGTTTTCAGTCTTACTTGCCTGATGTATATTCTTCTGCTGCCTGTTTGAGTGGGAATATAATTCTTACAGCTCAGTTTCTTGATAGGGAAGATAAGCTCTCTGATAATGGTGTAAAAACCTTGAAACAGGAATGATGCTCTCTGATAACCTGTGCAAATTTGCATTTTGTTCTGCAGGCAGACAAATTCCAAATGTACGTTACCTACTGTAAAAACAAGCCAGATTCTACTCAGCTGATATTAGAACATGCAGGAGCATATTTTGATGTAAGTACATCATGTCCATCTTTAAAAGCATGCCTTGGCTGTTTGACTCTTGTATTTGCAGCTCTGCTGAGTGCCTGATTTGTTAAGAAAATGCAGGTTTCCTGTTAATAATGCTGTAACTTACTAGGCTGTCAGTGTAAGAAAATCAATCCTGTATCTCACATGGTTAGGTTCCATTGCTCAGTTGGTGTTACAGAGCTGTCAAATCAGATGTGAAAAGTCGCTGTCATGTATCAGAGCGGTTCAGAACTGGAAGCAGGTTCTAGCAACAACAACTGAGACATGAATCTTCAGCTCACACAAGCATATCCTACAAATCTTAGCATTTTGATGTGCTTAGTTTGCATTGTATGTAATAGAGATAGAAATCTTGGTTAAATTTTAGAAGCACTTTTAAACTGTAATTGCATGTAGTGGTAATTCAGTTGACTGCTGTTATCCAGAAGGGCTAAACTTCCTTATTCAGTCCCAGGGCTCCTTGGTCTACACATGTAGTATTCTGCATAAAAAAGCAACAAAAATATAGATGTGTTAGAGGTTTTAGGGAGGAATTTTGGCCACGGTGAATGAGTTTTGGTTGGATACATATTAACAGATGATTCAATTAGAATGCTCTCTTTCCATTTTTTTTCTCCACTGTGCTGAGCCACTAGCTGTGTAATGACACCACAATTTTTTTAGAATTGTTTGTACAAGTAGAGGGAAGTAGAGGAAATCCCTGAAGCCCTTGGGGTTAATCTCAAAAGTCTAATCACTGGGGAAATTGAGTTTCGAAACATTGTAAGGCAAAGCCTTTCTGTGAAGCCTCTGTTAAGTTTCCAGTGTTTGAAGAAGAGCAGATAAGTTACAGAAAATCAGGTAGATATGACCGAAAAAAACCTCCAATAAAAATTTAGTAAATACCATTTAAAAAATAATACAGGGTTCTGATAAAACTATTTGAAATAAATTCTTGACACTACTTCCTTAGATCCATCTGTTTCACCACTGTATCCAGAGCTCTCCATTCTCTAATCCACCCAAAGTATATTATAAGTGTGAAGACCTAATTCTGTGCACAGAACTCAAGAGCTTCCACTGATGACACCACTGATCCATGGGAAAATATAATGTGTATCCCATTTTGGGAATTTCTGATATTATAATCATGGTTAGAGGGCACATAGCTGTATGGCATAACTTGCTGTTTGAAATTGCTTGGTTAAAATACATCCAGTGCTATAAATAGTGGCAGAGCCTATCGATGAAGTTCAGCCCCGACCAGCACCTCATCTCATCTAGCGATCAGATAATTCTGGTTTCCACCTTTAGCTTCGTGCAGATAATTATTTTTTCTATTTGTTAGTGGCTGTTTTATTTTCAAGCACTTGACAACCTCTTTACTTCAGTCAGAAACTGTTACTCGATGCTCCCTCTGGTGGGGGATGAGGCCGTCTGTGGCACTGCAATAGCAGGGGATGCTGAGAAGCCTCCCCCTCAGCCTTCCTGATACTCCTGCCTCGTCCCTGGAACACTGCAATGTGAGGGCTTTTCCTCTCTTGCACGTAGCAAAAGAATACAGATCTTAATGTTTTTAAAAAGGTGTTGCCACACGTTCTGTGTCCCTAATTGTTGCTCTTTGTATTTAGGTTTGTTGAAACGTTTCACAAGTACTCTTGGAGGTAATCACCTTCTGTTTGTACCAAGTCAGCAGGCACATGCACAGCATAATGATTCACTGTGCCTGGAATATCTGGTCATCCTGGGTTTTTTTTATTTTTTTCTTGCTAAAATAGAATTTGTAGTTATTGCATATTATTGCATATCCCTCAAAGCAGTTTATACGCTGAGTGTTGGTGCTCACAGTCCTCAAATGTTTGCTTTTTCCATGTAGGAGATACAACAACGACATGGACTGGCCAACTCTATCTCCTCTTACCTTATCAAACCTGTCCAAAGGATAACAAAATACCAGCTTCTTTTAAAGGTCAGTATTAATTTGGGGTTCTTCATCTGATTGTGCTGTTCTTAAGAAGGCAAAGCTCGTTCTGAAATCCAGAGGGTTGTTCTACTCTGCTCCCTGAAACTCCAGCATCTTGGGCAGACTCAAATACTGCTGCAAAATTTCAGCTGAAAATGAAAGAAGGCATAAACAAGGAGCTTTTTGTCTAGAATTCTGTAAATCAAACATGATACCTGTATACTGATATTTACTTAGAAAATATAATTTGCATTTCCAGGGTAAGAAAGTAATTCATGGCTCTGTGGATACATTTTTGTAATGGTTTGTACACGAAATTTTGGCAAGCCGTTAGCTATGCTGATGGTATTAAATACTGTAAAATAGATCATGATTTAATATATTTATTTGTATATAAAACTATAGTATAAAACGTCTACAAGACAAATATATGTGTGTATCAGTAAATACATACACATATTGACAGTACCTGTAGAGCTGTTGCACAAAGAGTCATTATTTGTAATGTTGCCTGGAAATATCAAGTAAATAGTAGCTGTTAAAATAAGCACAACTTTTGGAGCCCTGAAGTTGGAGCTTTCACTCAGTGGACCGATGTCTTCTCAAGTGAACAGCAGTGTTCTTGGCCTGTGCTGGGTCTCTGTTAGGTAGCAATGCTTCTTTTGTTGTAGCAGCATACAAAAGCACTGTAACTGATCTGTGTCTCCCCTTTTTACTTGAGAACAGCCATGCGTGATTGCTTTTAAAATTTCTGAAAAACATTGGAGGCTATTTCAGGTCAGGTTGGGTGGAAACAAATCTGTCATTTTTGACTGAAGCTTGTCTGTTTTCCACTTGCAAAGAGTTGCAACTTAGTCAAGTTATAATTACAGAAATACTCCGGGCTGTACTGTTTCAGAAATTTGGAGGTATTAATTCCAACAATTATTTTTAATATTAATATGCCTTAGCCTGCTACATTATGGAAGTAGTGGGATGGATTGGTTTTACCAGTGTTTGCAACGCCAAATTTCTTTGCAGCATAGTAAAATGGATTTGTCTGGTTGTCTGGAGGTTGCTGAGTTTCTGGGTTGTCTTTTCTCTTTTTTCTCTTTTTTCTCTTTNTCTTTTTCTTTTCTTCTTTTTCGTTTCTTCTTTTCCTTTTCTGTAAGATAGATGTAAAGCATGGTAGGATTAAGAGCCTAAAACTTGAATGATAGATGAAACATTTTATAGGTCTGGAAGTTTCACTTGTTTTTCCAAATGATATTGAAGCTGCTCATCTTCTGTGCATCTGAGAGATACTTACTCTCACTGTTCTGTGGAGTTGTCATGCAAAATAGAAGTGTGATCATGTAGTGGTTTGCTGTGATGGTGGTATTGGCAGTTAAATAAAAATAAGGTAATGATGATAATAGTAGAAGTCACATGGCTTTCCCTTTAAAAAAGGGGAAAAGGAATTTAACCTGAGGAAATGAATTAAGTGGGCCTTTTGAGTAACAGAAGAAACATAATATGCCCTTTTGGTTATGTAACCTACATTTTATCCTGATACTGTTCAAATGCTTAAAAGCTGTGAGGAAATTTGAATATCTGCTCAGGCGCTGTTACGTTAAATCTGTGGGATGTTGAATGGGCACAGAACTGTATGTCCTGAATTCTACTACAACACTTCAGCATGTTCAATTCTCTAACTTCTGCCCATTAGTTAATGCTTTTTTGTATTGAAGAGTTTTGTCTGTGGGTTGCTTTTAACTGTATGAACACAGAATAGTCATTCCTGGAATACTTAGAATAAAACAATGAAAATGCTCTTCATTAGCAGTTTTACAGTGCAGATGTTTGGTGCAGTGGACCAACGACTGACATGGGAGGCAGGAGGGGTCTCTTTGTGTTGCCCTGCTTTCCACCATCTTCATGACTTGCCAGCCGCATTGTTCTGGGCCTTGATGTGGCACAGCATCTGATAACTGTGTCTGTGCTTATCAGAAAAAGTTTTGTTCTTAGCACAACTTTTAAAGATTTCTTATTAAGCAGATAATCCTGTTTAAATTAGAAGTGATTAACTGATAGCTTGGGCTGTTCCTCGAAGAACTGATCATGATAGAAGTAAAGTATACTGTCATGTCACTGGCAGAGTAAGAAGTTCAAAAATATTTTCTATGTCAAAAATGTTTTTTGGTTTGTTAGAAGTATTCTTCAGTTGTCGGTCATATTAGTGTAGAAATAAGTGATAGACAGTCCTGTTGTCTGCTTGTCTTTTGCAGGAGCTGCTCACGTGCTGTGAAGAAGGTAAAGGTGAGATTAAGGATGGCCTGGAGGTGATGCTTAGTGTGCCAAAGCGAGCCAATGATGCCATGCACCTCAGCATGCTGGAAGGTAGGATTCAAGTTGCCTTTCCAATTTGTTGTGTGCTGCAGATTAACTTTGTTTTGTAAACATGTTCTTTTCTCTTTTCATACCATTTTGGGGGGCTGTATAAGATGCAGACATACTTAGGAAAATTATTTATTACAGACAGCTGGTACAGTTTTGTTAATTTTTTAGGTATTCTTTCACCTTGATCTGTAGCTGTGCCACTGTAGATTTGACAAACATGTAGGCTAATGTCCACTACTAACCCAAAATGCAATGGGTGACTGGTCAGATACGCTGACTTTGACTACTTTTTCCAACCAGTATCCTTAGCTTCTTTGTATAAGGAACATAAATGTATTATTGGTGATTTTGCTGATTTATGTATCAAATATTTGTCTCCAAGAAGTTTGTCTTTTTCACATCTGTTTGCTGCCTGTTCCATAACAGACTTCTGGTTGGAATGAAATCTATCTTCTGGCAGTAAAATGTCAGCATAAGCCAATTTAGCCCAAGCCTAAGCCAGCATAATCATGTTCATGGCAGACAGTGGAGGTTGGATGTGTAATGCATCTATGTGCTTAGAAAAACTTTCTGCCAAAATCTGTTTTGCAATTGGCATGTTATCATGTTATAATGGTGCAATCATACATTTAGTAATAAAAGTGTTTTTCTTGGGCATTTAAATTTTTTAAAGAAAAAAGCAGGGCTCTCTTATACTACAGTTGCTGAATAAATACTTATAAGTGCTTGTAGTCAATATGCCTTTTCTTCCCCTCTGCCTTCTGATAGTAGTATGCAGCTTGTCGTGGAATTTCCAGTATTGTGCTAGTTACTGTAAAATTCGCCTTGGTTTGACATGTGGTCCTTGATCGTGTGAATGCTCCAAATCACCTCTGTTCCTTGTTTTTGGACAGTAGGGATGTTGGTCAGTTTACAGGATCAGTTCCAAATGTTGGTTCAGGAGGTGGCCTTAGTATAAAGGCTGACCAGCTTTGGTAATAATCTTTTAGCACTGGGAATGTGGCTCTGGAGAGTATCTTAATCTTTTACATAAGTTGGTTTTACAACAAATATTGTGTGCATTGTTGATTCATCCCATCTTTGACAAATAGAGTGAGTGAGCACATTTCCTCTTTATGTCTCTGGAGGATTTTGAATGAGCATCCTGACGGAACTTGCCTCTGATCCTCTCCATATTGTTGCCCTGTTTAGAACATGAGAACTGGCAAGCAGTATCTATTAAAAATACGTTTTGATGCCACTCATGAGAGCATGGTAGACGGTTTTTGTTATCCTCCAACTCTAAAGCTGCATATTAAACTGGGAGAACATGGTACCATTAAAATGGAAGTTAAATTGTTGGTATTCTCAATCTTCGTATTTTTTTCATTATGTCTCAATACAAGTGATCCAGCTGGTAATTACTTTATTGTGGATCGATTCTGGCATGACCAATGGCAGGCTGATGGTATGCCAACAGCTCCAAGCTGCCATGTTTTTTCATCCCCAGTTGGAACGCATTTCTGTGCTCATTGCCTACATGGGTAGAGAAGGTGTACCTCTAGAAAAGGTGGCATTTGGGAGCTTGCCACTCTCAAGTGCTCTGTGTCTTTGCAAGTTGCTTACTTTCTACAGTGGCAGAAAGCTCATAAGAGAAATCATTTTCATCACAGAAAAAGTTACCAGAAGCAGACAAAGACAGATCTGTCATTTGTTGGTAAAATACTGCCAGAAGAGTTGATTAAGTTCTTAACAGTTGGATGTCTAAATTTAGGAGTACATTTGAGCTGCAGTTACATTCAGTATATTGCAGTGTTAAAATCAAGTTTTGTTCTTGATACTGTTTTCTTGGAATCCCACCTTTTGGAAGTTGTGTCAGGGAGAAAAAAATCATGTAGTTTAATGAACAGAAGCTGTGCTTTTTATGTTACTTGTATTACCAACTTCTCATGGTGAATCTTCCCTTTCACTCTGTTTTTAGGCTTTGATGAAAATATAGAATCTCAGGGAGAGCTCATCCTTCAAGAATCCTTCCAAGTGTGGGACCCAAAAACTCTGATTCGAAAGGGAAGAGAGAGGCACCTTTTCCTTTTTGAGATGTCCTTGGTTTTCAGTAAAGAAGTAAAGGACTCGAGTGGAAGGAGCAAGTACATTTACAAGAGCAAACTGTTTGTAAGTATGGGAGGATAACTGATCATATTTACAAAACTGTCTAGATTAGGCTTCAACTAAGCTCAGGTGACTTAAGTGTGCCTGAAAAACTTGAACAACTGTTACAGAGCACTGAAAGAAGAGCTTTGGAATGTATAGGCTGAACCTTGCAACTTTGGTGCTTTGTCTTGCTGTAGAGGCGAAAGGATAGGCTCAAAGCAATTAATGAATGTGTCAGTCTTGGTGTGTCATGTCAAATGGAAATCAATGTTGGGCTGGGCTGGTTTTGTCTTAATTGTGTGTTGATTGCTGATCCTTTAATTCTTATTCTACTTATTTGTATAAAGGATGGAATATTTGTATAAAGAAGGATAGAAGGAGTTGATGAGCTGCCTTCATCAGTATTATTTACTATTGCTGTTAGGGGTTCATTTTAGTGAATATTCTACACATACTGATTGGAGAAGGCAAGAACTTTGTTTTGGAAAAGTTCATTCCAGAATGTTTGCTGAGACCAGTAGTCTTACAATAATGTTCTGCAAATAGAATTATGGTACTTACAGTCTACTGAAAGGATGTAAAGGTAGAAATGGTTTTCTTCCCATCTTAAAAAAAAAAAAAGAAAAGAAAAAACCCCCCAAACCTCCACTCTTGCTTTCCTTATCTCTACCCTGTGTGCTTAACAAAATATGACTCTGGAATTCACATCCTTACCTTTGTATCTTGTTGGATGACTTGGATGAGAGCCATATTCACACTCCATAGATTTAGGTAGCCAAGTGGCAAGACAGTCTTCCATAGCTTGCTCTGCATCTTTTAAAGGCAAGATTGGCTTTTATACCAAGTAGTTCAGTACTTTCCTTCTCAGAATCACACTGTAGAAAACATAATTCTTGTATTGACCCTGTTGGGATATCTGACTAAGTCTAGATGGTATAAATAAAGAGTATTTTCTCAGTGCTTCTGCTCCTTCTCCTTCATTCATTCCCTCTTCCCACTTCTGTGTCCAAACTGGTTCAACAGGTTGGTGAAAAAAAACCCTCTTTTTTCCATATCTTTCTTTGCATATTCTGTCACTTCATTTCCAACACTTTCTTTCCTTCCTGATACAGAATAGCTAGGAGGTAACACAGCTGCAGCTGTTTGTTGTTCACACCTTTCTTTGGTGCTCTTAAGAACCCAAAATACAAAAAAAATGCTGGTGTACTGAAGAATATTAATAGCTGCCAAGGGATTATGGGGAAGAAGGGACAGAACTGAAAAATCAGTCCTGTAAACTTGTCATGTCAGTTCATCTGGCAGGAATTTAGTAATAGCTTTAGGTCCTGGAGAAGCTGATGGAAATCTTCAAGACTCTCATTGTACCTCATTTTTAAAATACAAGGATTATTTTTGTTGTCATATTCTGTCTGGCAAAATATCCTGTAGTGCAGCTCTTACAGTTTGACCTTTAGAAAAGGCATGTGTTGAAAGCATATATGTTGATTTGAGCTAAAGATCTTTTTTGTATGCTATCCTATGACTTACTTCTGGAAGGTGGCTTTACAAAACTGAGATCCTTCTCTGCCTGGGGCATAATAGCCATCAGGGCTTCCCCTGCACAGGATACTCAATGGCACAATTTATATTTAAGTGGCACAATGTGTTAATGAATTCCTTTGACATGAGATTAAGTGTCCAAACACAAATGCCTGAGGAGGGCTGTGGCAGCCAGGCGAGCAGGTGTTAGTTTGACACAACACCAGTAACTGGCTGTTTGGGAGCTTCCCCATGTCAGTGTGGTTTCCATGCGTCCAGTAACCCACAATAATTTCTGTTCTGTGAGCCTGTCCTGGAGCCACATGCAGACTTTTAGCGTTGCCAGTGTCCTTTGCAGAGAGCTGTGTTGCTCAGCTGCCTGTTGGGCACAGGCAGTTGTGAGTGGAAGGGTAGATGTGCTGGATTGGGATTATTTTAGAAGAAAAAAAAACACCAAAAAAGCTTTCACCCACCAAAACCAAAAAAACCCACAAGTTGGCCTCCAAGAGAGACAAGAAACAAAGATTCTTTACTCAGGTAGTGGGTATCCAGAACCTCTCATGTTGAACTGTGTATGTGCTAATGATGATATCTATGAGGGGAAAAATACAGCGTCTAATCATGTGAGAATACTTAGCAGCTGTTGGGGAGTGAGGGTTCTTTTAGTTTGAGCTGTATTTCTTAGTTTGTGGTTCTTTTGGAACAGAGCCTGTTTGGATTGTTTTAAGTGGAAGCCAATTCACATGAGTGAGATATTGTTCCAGTCAGAAAGTGAAAACATTTTGGCTGATAATTAGCTATTAAGGTCTGACATTAGAACATTCCCAAAGACTGATTGTTCATGTAGTTGTCTCACAAAATTCTCTAGGGAAACTGCATTTCTGAATTATTTCATCCGTTTCAGAGGGATGGAAACACACTAGGAAAGGCTCATTTGACAGAAAAGAAACCAAAGTTTTAGAAGATACCAAGAGAATTCTTAAGCCTATCTTATCTGAGAGAAAGCATAAAAATCAGTAAATAGTGAGTGTTCTCCAATGGAAAGGAACAGGGAGAGAAGCCGAAACTTAATTTTTGCCAAGCATCTTCCTTAGAGTTTTAAGGCTTTTACTGTCAGACCAGAAAGCTAAAATAAGCAATTCGGTATTTAGATTGTGTTATTGTTTATTGTCACTTTATAGAAAAGAGGGTTAAGCTTGTAGTTCTTCCTTTTTTGAAGAGACCACACCACTGTCACTAGAATAAAGGATTCTCTCTAGCATATGAGTTAGCCTTAAGCTTCTGAAAATCTCTTTCAGTAGCAGTGCTCAGTTTTGTAGAATATTAGCATGCCTTTGTGGCTTCTGAGAAAAAATGCTGTGTGGTCCTAACAAATTTGTCTTAATTCCAGACTTCTGAACTGGGTGTCACAGAGCATGTAGAAGGAGATCCCTGCAAGTTTGCTCTTTGGGTTGGAAGGACACCAACTTCAGACAACAAAATTGTTCTCAAGGTAATTTTAGCAGATGTGCTTTTAGTCTATAGCAAGTCTTGTAGTTGTTGATATTTGTTGGGAAAGCAAGAAGTGATTTCCTGCTTTGAGAGGAACAGCTGCTGACAGATAATTTTCTTTGTGTTTGCAGAGGTGGTGGTGTATATGTATCTAACTCATGTGGCCTGACAGCAGAGGGGAATCTTTGTAGCCTACTGAAGGATTAGACAAACCTGCTTTCACAAGTAATAGTAGAGAGAGGTTTGATCCCATGGACTTCCATCAGCTTGAAGACTCCAGCAATTAGCTGACAGGGAGCTGGTGCCACAAAGAAATGATGGCATCGATGTTACTTTTCACACTCAAGTCATCACTGCTTGTTGGTGATGCTGTTTTTCATGACCTGTATTTTTATGCAGAAAACAAACACTGCAAATTATGTCTTCCTGTGGGCTACAAGTTTTTCTGAAGCTGCTTGCCTTTGGATGAAAGTGCACGCAATGCCTATAAATTTTGTGTCTGGGCAAGTTACAGGTGTCAGTAGTGCTCTTTGCCTAGCTAGGAGAATGGCTAAATCAATTTTTCCTGTGATTGTGGTATGTAACCTGGGACTGCTTCTCAACTGAAGAGCCTTTTTTGTAATACCATAAGCAGCTAATGCGTAATTTGGTGTATTTTGAGGAGCTCTGTTAAGCTGGAACATAGTTCATCTTCACATCTGTAGGTTAATGCACTTGTTTGTGATTTCACATATATTCATAGTGGGTACTCAATGCCACTTAAAAATGGCCACTTCAATTTACAAGACAATACTCAAATTTATATCTTTTCCTTGTGAATTACAGGCTAACAAAAGCTTGCAATAGCTTTCTGGCAGCAGTCAAGGAATGCAAGGAGAGTAAATATAACATTAATAAATACTAGATTTTCTTTCAGTTTTAATGTTCCCATAATTTCACAAACAATGCTTTGCAGCCTGAAATTATCCTCCCAGGATAGAGCAGAATAAGAGGTTTTAATTAAGGGCTCTCTACATAAGATCACTTTAAGGTGTTTCTGTACTGTGCTTTACTTCGTGCATAGGATATTTAGAAAATTTTTATGATACATCAAGCTCTTCAACAATTTTGTGGACTTTGTTTGTTTGTTTGTTTCTGAAGGCTGGAAACAAGCACTTTCTTAGCTCATTAATATTAGAAGTAAATTCCATGAAAAACTAAATAAAAGATTTTTTTAAAAGGTCGCGTTTAGCTTCTTTTCCTAAATGTTTTTGTTTATAAAAGAAGACAAAATTCTTTTTTCTACCTGTCCATCTGTTCCTACAATTTTCTTCATCCTTTTAGAATTCCTGGTTATTATATATTTATAATATATTAAAAATTTATAATATATTTGAAGCCAGTTATTTCAGAAGACAGCAATTAGGAGAAGTAGGAAATTATATATAATAATTTCTTTAGATCTACAATCTTATTTATATTTAGTGGCATTTCAGGTGCAGGGTTAAATTGGACTAAACAATCAGATTACTGTTTGGGCAGGTGGATATCAAGTAATTCCTGGAGTATTTCAATAAATAGATATTTTGCAGGCAGTAATTAAAATACAATCCCTAAATTAGCTTTCTGCCTCGAGATATGTATCAAAAAGTGGGAAGAGTAATACATGAAATGTGTTGCAGTAAAAGTGAATTTTTTTGCCAGTAATAGTAGATTATTATCTCAAGTTAGAATTAAGCTAAAATGCTGGCTGAGTTTAAAATACTAGTATTCAAGGTGTTATTACTGTAATTCTTAAAGTAAACCAGTCCACCCTGTCTCACATGAGATGCATACAGGGCTTTAGTCATCGAGTTACAAAAGTAAACTGAATTTAGGCTAAATTGTTTTTTAAATTACCAATATCAATTACGTTGAGAGGTGTAAAGTAGTGTTGGCGATTCAAAATGAAGACAGCCAGCTAAAATTTCCTTTTCTCCATTCAGTTTTTCAAAATTTTTTCACAAAGTCATTCTTTATGCCTTCCTCTTTGTGTTTATTGGCTGACTGTATGTGTGGATCTTCTCAGCCATAATGGTCCATTGTGGGGGTTTTGTTTCTTTTGCATATCAAAGGCATCCAGTATAGAGAATAAACAGGACTGGATCAAACACATCCGGGAAGTGATACAAGAAAGGACTATTCATCTGAAAGGAGCATTGAAAGAGCCCATCCACATTCCCAAAACTGCACCAACAACAAAACAGAAAGGAAGAAGGTAACTAGTATTTCAAATAATCAGAAATCTCTAGATACACAACAGTGTTCTTTCCTCTGTAGTGTTGAATTTCTAATGATTTTCAGTGAATTGGACAAACGCAAGAGCCATTTTGTCCGGCTTTATCTTATCATTAATTTACAGTTTCCTGCAATGCTGAATTTGTTGAGATTTCTGCTCTGAACAGTCCCTGACTTGTGTGAATGAGCCATTACAGAAGGGTTTGGAGCTGCAGTACAGGATAGCTGTACATTCTAGATTTTTGCAATTCTGCATGTGTTACTCAGGTCCTTAGTTTTCCTTTCACGAAGCTTGAAATGTGTGACCAAGTGTCCTCTTTGCTAGCTTTCTCTAAGTGACCATACAAGTTTGTTGCCATAGTTCTGGCTCACTGGTTGTTGCCTTAATTCTATGTGTTGTATGCCTTGCAAATGAATCTCTTCTCTTGCGGCAGAGAACAGGGCATTAAGTACTGAGTATTTGATTCTTGCATCAGTTAATTTGGTGTCTGTTGCCACACTAGGAGTGTCCACCTTCTTTAACTAATACATTACAAACGCGGCAGTACTCTCGTAATGAAAACTGAATTCTTTGCAGAGATGGCGAGGACCTGGACAGTCAGGGAGATGGCAGCAGCCAGCCTGATACTATTTCAATTGCCTCACGAACCTCCCAGAACACGCTAGACAGCGATAAGGTAAGTTTCCTGAGCATTGCTCTGTGCTGAGACCAGGTGATTCATCCCTTAGTGTGAATTAGCACCCAAGATTAGTCCTTAGTACCATCAGAGAAGAGGCGTGGAAATATTCAGTCTCTTAAAAACAGCTGTCTACAATAGAGAAAATACCTTGATACCATGTGAGAGCCAGAGTGATTGTTTAAATCTAGTAGGTCATGAAGAAATTATGTTTGTTCCAATCTGAAACCATTTTGGTCCCCTCTGTTCTGCAGTTTGCTCAAAGATTTGACCCAGTTTAAAATGAAAGTTTTATTTTCCATAAAATTTGATAGTGATGCACAGAATTTTTCTTGATGTTAGTCTCAGCCTTCCTGAAAGCATACCATCTGCTTTTCATGTTGGCTTGAGTCTGGTGATTGCCACAGAGTTACTGTTGTGAAGGAAAAGTACTCTGCAGTGTTTGTGGGTTAGAGAGTAGGTGTTCCCTTTCTGCATGAAAACTGATGGAATCATGCAGATGTAACCCAGAAAACTGTCATTTGGTACTAGTGCTGGTGTTTCCTTCATCTCTCCGTATAGATTCAGGTTGGGTTATACCATAAGGATATACAGCCAGAGTTTCCCTTGGGTGGAAGAAAAATAAGTGTCAGAAGAATAAAAATTCTTTAAAAATGTGTGTGTTACTTGGAATTGAAACAAGATTTTTGGCAAGTGAGAAGTGTTAGGACCCTGGAGGGAGGTAGAGATGGATAATAAAAGTTTATCAAACAGAAGAATGAATTAGAACGCTGAAGATGCCTAGCAAATTACTTTGGTTAGGTATTTCTGGTCTATTATGTCCTTGTGCAAAATTGTTCTGATGAGCCATTCAAACTACACAGATAAATAACCAGTATTCTTCAGGGTAGCTAAGTGAATGGGTTCTCAGAATAATATTTTGACCATTCCCATCATCACCTAAACTCAGTGAGTTTCCTGTATTTTCACATGTCATTCAAACTCTATAGTTTGATTTTTTCCATGTAGAGAAGTAGGCAGGAGGAGGGAAATATTAGGTGCTTAGGTTGCTCTTGTATTTGTCAAAAACAGCCTGTGTTTTGACCTTGGGCATTTGTACTGAGGTTGGTCTGTAGTTTTGGTAGTGGCTTCTTCTAAAGATACCTGTGAGAAAAATGGTTGGAGGAAGAAGAACTCTTTTGATGACTTTTGTTTTGCTCTCTTATTCTTATGTTCTTACTTAACCATTTACGGATTTACAGAAATAGAGTTTTGTAGCAAATGGTTCTTAAGAGAAGAGTTTAGGTAAGCTGTGACACTCAGAAGCAAGACATGCCCTCTCTGATTTCCCTGGTTGTTGGCTGAGACATGAAGCTGTGTGCATGCAGGTTAGAGGTGATGCAGTCCCCCCCTGCCATGCAGGGCCATCGCCCCTCTGCTCTTGTTTGTGTTCACTAGGGTGAGTAGCACAGGTTGTCTCCTGATGCCCTTCACAGTAATATTTCAGGCATCATGTGAGAATTGCTGAGAAAGGTGGCCAAGTGAAATGCCCTCAGGATTATTTTCCAGTCTGACATGAGGAGGAGTCTTACCAACAACCTGTTCAACAGGAGTTAAAACTTAAAAGAAGGAGGAATGAAAGGAAGGAGAAATGGAGAATACTTTTCAGTATTTTCCTGACAAATTAAATTTTAAGTGTGATTAGTGACTGTAGTGTTGTTTTTAAAGTATTTTTGAGATCTTATATTGGTATATAAAATTTTTGTTAGACTTTCCTTTGCCAAGAAAAACAAGCTGATGACTCCCTGGAAGTTACTTGTGCTACATGTTATATGTGCAAGGAAGGAATTTACTATTGTGCACTTCTAAAAAGTGTGTGAATTATCAGGGTAACTTTGTTTAACATTTCTATTGTATGCTTTGGTTTGCTAAATACATTGAGAAAATCTTTAACCTGTTTTAAAATACAAAATAAAATTATTGAGGAAGTGTAACAGGAAGGTGGCCAGTGAAATCTACAGGGTGTCTTAACACCATTGCTGAGTCTGAAGTAATCTCTCACTCTGGATGTTGAAAATTCATTAGCTGCAGTCGACTTGGAGTTTTAAATCGACTCTGTTTTCTTAGCCTAGAAGCTTGAAGTGTGTGTGAGTGTCTTACAGAAACAGAGTAAAACAGCTGTGCAGATTTAAAGTGCTGTTGATGTGGTTTGCCAGAGGAAGCAGTGGAACTCCTTGGTCAAATTTGGAGCAGGTACCCAACTGAGATGGGATTCCAAATCAAGAAACATTAAAAACATCAAGCAATTAAAAATAGTATTAATGAAGTGGTAGAAGTGTTTAGTGCTATATTACTTACTAAGCTCTTGCTGAACATTTTTCCATTCAGGTGTAGCTGTTATAGAGGTTAAGAAAAGACAACAAATATCAAACATGTCATATTAATCAACAGCCAAGTAAAACTATTCTTTTACTTCCTCCAATTATGTGTTCAGACAGTTCATTATTTTAAAATAAATGTTTTGATTAGAAGTGCTAAACTGTTAGAAAGGGAGAATATCAAGAATGAAGTCCTTTATCCAAATGTCAATATTCTTTCTCACCTCCTCAGCGATATACTTTGAAAGAGCTGAAAATCCTTAACCTTGATAGTTAGGGGTTGAATATTGTCCAGATGAACTTCTTTCCTTGCGTCCTGTTTTCTGACATAATTTGTATTGCCTTAACAACAGAGAATAACTTCATGATTAGCTTTTTTCTTCTCCACCCTTGCTTTTTAGTCTAGATTTGTAACAACTTCTTGTTGGCTCCACTGTTGCAATGCTGCTTTTCAGTAATGACTGGGATGATGCAATAGACTGTATGTTTATAAAGCTGACACTGACATCCTTCCCAGCTTCATGTCATCTGAAAACAGTGTTGGAAGGTAGAATTAGAATTGAGAATAATCTTGGCAATGGGAAAAATTAACTGGCAAAATACTGTGCAATTTAATAGGAACATCTTTGAGCTTATATGAAGAGGTGGAAATAGTTAAATCCTAACGGAAATAGTGAGAATCTTGAACAGTTTTTGAGAGGATGATTGAGAAGCTACAGAGGCTCACAAGATGTTTATTATTTAACAGTGTGATGCAACTGGGAGGGCAAGGGAAGCAGCAATATATTGGCTTGTACAAATGGGATGCTGAGGACACAAAGTCCTCATTCTTTACTCAGGACTCGTAAGGCTTTCATTAGATACTACATCCAGTTTTAAGTACAGAATTGTAGAAAATCAGTGGTCCATTGGAAGAAATCTGAGGGAAAGAAGAAAGACTGATTAGACGTCTACTAAACCTAACTTACAGGGCAAAGTAAAGAATTGGGACTAACAAGTCTAAAAGGAAAAAAAAACGCAGGAGGACGAACTTTAGGTCTTCAAGTGTTTAAAAAGCTACCAACACAGTCTTTTGCCTATATTTTAAGTGGATGAGATCAAAGGACTTATTTTTTAAAAAGACTGCAGTAATACTTCTTATGGGTATGAAAATGTGCAACCCTAGAGCAGAGTAATTGTGAAGTCTGGGGAATCTCCATAACTGGAGTTTGTTGAGAGCAGTTTGGATTAATGTTAAGGATTCACACAGAGGTGGTTGGTCATGCTCTAGAGGAAGGGAATTAAGTGGACTAGGCAGTTTAGGATCCCTTTCCAGCCTTTTTTTATTATCATGGGGTGTGTCTTCATATGGCAAGACATGCTAAATACATCAATAGCACAATCCTGAAGTATTGGAAGGTATAATGGAATCTGGAGTGAAATACAGAATTTTTGAGAGAAAGATTTCTACTCCATCAAAGAATCTCAATTTTCTGTATGAGTGCTCGTATTGTACCCTTCTCAGTAAATATTCTGCCCTTCACTTTTCACAGCATTCCTTCCATTCATATTCTGTAGATGTGTAGCCAGCATTTTAGGTGGCTAACAGATAAAAGGGATTCTTGGACCATTCATTTGGCCTTTCATCAACCTCATCTGATTTTAACATTGTCTTTTGAACTTGATGCAGTGCATAAGAAATTAAATAGGGAAGCTGAAAGAAACAATGTAGGTCTAATAGTTTTTTTTTTTCTTCTTCTATTCAGTGATCTGGTAGAAATTTGAAATAATCCAAACTAGTATTTTAGTATCTGAGAAGATGAGAGGCTTTTAGAAGCAGAGCTGTCATAGATTGCTATCCTGAACACTAGCTGCTGTGGGTGGTCAGTAGAGGATTATTTTATTTTTAAGGAATTGTCGTTTGTGCCCAGCTGGTAACACTTAGTATTACTGTCTATGTGAAGTTGTATTTCATTTTCAGGCTTCTTTAAGCTTGTGTGTAGTTCTTTGAAAAACAGAAAAAGGACTGAAGCAGGAGGAGACAACCAAGTGTTTAGTTCTGCTAGCTGAGTCTCCATTAGAGAAAATGCTCCCATCAGTAGAAAAAAATGTTGGTAAAAAAGCAGATATGGCTCTGAGTACACACCTCTTTTCAGAGTCAGAAACCATTTGGACAGCTACCTGGCCAAAGCAAAATGCTCTTTGAGGCAGAAATTTTGTGCTGTCCCATTTCTTTTCTCCCACAGTGCACTTGTTTCCATTTTAAAAGGGGATTAAAGATTTTCATGCTTGATATAATTGAGAAATCTTGTTAACTTCTCTTTCCTTTCGTCTTAATGTAAAATTACCATGGAAAATTCAATTTCATTTGCAGTCCTGAGAGGATGCTGTATGGCCTCATGTAAAGGCTCTTGAATATCTGGTCAGTCATAATGTTTGCAGATAGTGGTGGCAGATGGACTTAGTGTGGTATCTCTGACTTCAGCAAACCTATGCTAAGAATGTACTCAGCCAGTGAGTGTTCGTGTGTTTGTGTCATTTGATTTTTTCTTTCTCTCTACAAGCGACAGTGACTAAAAGGCCCCAGAGAGGTCTGGGCAACTGCAAGGCACTGTGTCCCATGATAAGCTGTTTAATTAAACCTTGTGCCTTTTTTAATCTGCAGTTCTGTTTCTGTCTGGATTTGTTTCTCATCTCGTCTCTGTCTCTCCAGTTTCCATGTTTCAGACATAGCATCATTTATTTTTATCATGCGTGATTAATTCAGTTTACATAAAGGGTTTCTTGAGATGGATGAATAAAGTATATAAAGCCTTTGTTCAGCCTAAATTTGGATTTAGATGGTTTGTAACTCTTTTCCCTTCAGTGCAAGTCAGTCTCCCAGTTTCTGCTGTGCCTCTCGCTCTTCCCTCCAGCTAGCCTGGAGAGCCTTGCCAAAGCTGTCCAACAACAGCTGTTGAGCAACACGCTTAATCACAGACACTCCCTGCTGTCCAACTGCATTTAATCAGTGTGAAAGATGAAACTGCTTTCAGAAAGTGTGTTGTGGAAAGAAATCGAGCAATGAAACAAAGAGGAAAGAAGTGTTTCCTAACCTAAGTGTTTCCTACTACTGTAGTAGGCAGAAAGAAGGGAAGTTAACCCAAAGGAAGGGAAAATTGGTAAATGCTTTTTTTTGCTCAGCTCTCCCAAGTGCCATATGTGTGTGCTGGGTACAGAAATCATTGTTTTTGGTGTCTTAGGCAGTAGTGGAAAAGTTCTGCATTAAGTTGCATGTAACAGCATAAGTGCATGTTTGAGGATGGTGTGGATCTAACAACCCTGAGCAAGAAGTGTCTTACATACTGTACTGAAGTGTGAAAGAATATGGAATTTCAGTGGAATACCAGCCAGCTAGGATATCTGATTCCCACACTGTCTGAAAGACTAGGAATTTTGTGTACTTTAATACTACCTAACATGGCCACTGACAGACTTCATTTGCTTTTTCATTTAGCTTAATATTGTATTTAGAAAACATGAAATCTGAGAGTCTACTTTTTTTGTTTTATTAGGGGAAGGAGAAGAAAGAACGTCTGTATTATCAAAACATGTGTCCATTGCACCAGTCACAAAAAATACACCTTAATCTCAATCTGTAGGAAATGAAGGATCAGGAAAGCAAACAGAGCACCAAAGATATGTTCCTGTAGGTATTTAGGAGGAAATATAAGAACAAGATGCAGTTTCTGGAAAGTGTCAGCCTGTTACTGTGCTTGCACTGGATGGGATATGGACTCCTGAGAAAAATTTGGTCTGCCCTGGACACCTTGTGAAGTCATAGTTCATCAGCTTTTTTGTTAGTCCCCATCAGGCATACAGATGGTTTCAATTGTTTCTGAGTTGGTCTGACAAAGGCTGTAACATAAATCAATACCAGAAAACAAGGGAAAGCTCTTTACTTTTTCCCCTTTGCATAGCTTTACATGGACTAAAAAAAAGAGTGTAAGGGAACAGGAAACATTTTAATGAGGGAGGAGGTAACACATTTTGAAGATGCACCCCCCCTGTAATTTGTATATTGGGGCTGTCCAAAGAGACAGGGTAGAAGCAATGTGATTAATTTTTAGCCTGGATCTAAAAGGGTACAACCTGATTTATCTTCCTTCAACATGAGATGTATGAGGGTTTTCTGCCCTTCTTGGCCCCAGCATTCCCTCAAGAAAACTTCAGCTCCTTTGTAAGCACACACAAGCAATGATAGCAAGTGAGATTAGCAGGCAGATACCATGGGAAAGCTCTGGAGTTAGTGCAGCCCATCTGCTAGGAGTTATGTTCTGTCATTTGCTGCAGACTTGAGGAAGAGATGGTTGGAATTGTCCGGTGATTCTTACTGGGATTTTGCTGGTTTTGTCATTCGCTCTGAAATTCTTGCTTGATAACAAATAGCGTTTTCCTAGAAAAGTTTCTGTCCAGTGTTTCCGTTCCAGGATTGTAATGAAAACTAATAAATAAAAAACAATGCAGTTTCTTATCTCATTTTTCTGAAGCTCATGGGCTGTAGCTGCCAGCCATGAAACAGTCAATAGCAATGTGGCAGCTCTGTGCAGTGTGTTGGTGCGGCACTTCCTTATAGACTTGATGCAGCTGGAACTCTCACAGGGTATTGGTCCTCCTTTGTCAGTGTAGGCATTGCAAGATTACCTCACTGAGCTGAAAGAGTTTACTGGCTTGGTTCAAAATTACTGAATTCACAGAAGTTGAATACCAGCTGAGATCTGATATGAATGCTGCACTGAAGCAGCCAGAGCTATAGAAATGCTCACACATGAAAAACTGAAGTAGCCTGGAATGCTGTTGCCGTAAGGAAGAAGGAATTCTAGGACTGCTCGCTTAAGTCGGATGGGTGCTTTGGCACTGAGCAATCTTGGGAACTTTGTAAAGTTCTGATAATTTTCATTTCACATCAAAGCAGATGAAACAATCAAAGAGAGGAAACTAAAGCTTAGGCAAAGTTATTCTAATGAAATGTTTTGAAGAGGGGAGGAAAACCCTAAACTTGCATGCTTTTAATTCAAGTTTTTGCAGTTTTATTTGGGGAAACCAACAAAAATGTGAAAGTTGTAAGCCTGCGTGAATTTTCTGTTAAATAATTAAGTATTTGGGAGTGTTATGTGAAGAACTTTACGCTGACTTTTATAATTGTGTATGATTTGTCCTGGATGATTTTGTGACCTGTGTATGTAAACTGTGTGAGTAGGGTGGGAATAAGTTAATTTGAAAAAACTCCCTCTTCTCTCCTAAATTTGAAAGCTGACAAAATTCATGAGTGACTGTATTTAGTAATATCTGACCTTTTTTTTGCTAATTATCACACATAAAATATATTCAGAAGTGACTGCTACTTCAGCTTTTGGGATAAGGAGCAGTCTAGCAAGAAAAGCTGCTTAAATCCTCCGCCCAGCACTGTCACAACCAGTGTGCTTTGAACAATAGGCAGAGACAAGCAGAGTTAGAAATCTGTTCTAAAACGCCAGAACTGCCTGATTTTGAAATGCTTTCTTCTTGATGTGGAAAGTCCCAGAAGCCTGCTATCTCATCCAAAATACAAATCCTGCCAGGAGTCCTAAATAGGTAACGGTGCGTGACGGACGGTTTGATAATGAGCGCTCATCTGGCTTCTCCTCGTTTTCTGCCCTCACAGTTGTCTGGTGGGTGCGAGCTGACGGTGGTGATCCACGACTTCACTGCCTGCAACAGCAACGAGCTGACGATCCGCCGTGGGCAGACGGTGGAGGTCCTGGAGAGGCCCCATGACAAGCCCGACTGGTGCCTGGTCCGAACCACAGATCGGTCCCCGGCGGCGGAAGGCCTGGTCCCCTGCGGGTCCCTCTGCATTGCCCACTCTCGCAGTAGCATGGAGATGGAGGGCATTTTTAACCACAAAGGTAAGGAATGATGGGCACAAAGTTGAGTCAGCAGCAGCATGAGTTTTGGGTAATGGAGAGTACTATGCATATGGCAGCTTCGGTGTTCCTGCACTGCCTTGTTTTCAGCAACCACACTGTCTGCTCCAAAATAAGCAGTTGGCAGTTCTCAGCGTTAAGGGAAAATGTGGCTGAAGATAGGGAAGAGCTTTAAGCAAATTATATCTTGGTGAAGAGTTACATATCATATTAGATCAAGCTGCAGTGATAGGAAAATCTGTACCTGAGAAGTGCTGAAAGTGGGGAGGAAAGAAAGACTCCGGCATGGGTTATCAATGTTTCCTGAGAAACCCTGCAGGAAAAAAGTCATGACATCAGATTCAGTGATGGAAAAGGTAAATACACTTATCCATATGGCCTGGCACAGGAATTTTTCATTTGGACTTCTGTATTTTACTTAACAGAGCTTTTCAGAGTAGCACTGGCTACACTTTTTCTCAGAGCATCTCTGAAATCTTACTTTGGTTCTTTTTCAGCTGCATGAAAGAATATTCCCCCAAAGGGTGCAAGAAAAATCTGATGATTTTTTGAAAGGTTTTAGGGTTTTAGTGTGCTGTAGTCTTTTGACTCTGTGAATTGTCCAAGCTCAAAGAGTAGATTGTTATTAGAGAAAATACTTGCTTGCTTCATTTGCAGCTACTTGAGTATGCAGGCTGTGAACAGAAAAGAAATGTGAACTTACAAAAAAAAAAAAAAAAAAAAAGGGGAAAAAACTAGAAAAATAGTCCATTAGAAGGTGTTGCATCACATGCTGTGCAAAAAGATGCATTTCAAAGAGTTTGTTATTGCAGGTAAGAGGATTACCAGACAAGTGATGTTGGGGAAAATTTGTCTTCCAAAACACAAAATTCTGGTTTTGGAAAGTTTTTCATAAATATAATGACAATTTTTTCAATTATTCAGTCCATTCCAGCTATTACAGTTTTTTCCATTTTTTTTTAAGACACTGTATAAATATTCTTGATTAAAACAGGAATGAGTCCGTGTTTCTTTCATTAGGTGCAGGCACAGCAGGAACTTCCTGAATGCAGGGTGATTAGGGGCTGGGGGGAGAGTTTGAAGGATTGAGCTGTTTAGTTGTAGTAGTCTTTTGTCATTTTGTGTCCTACAATAATTTGGATAGGGAAAGCTTGCAGATGTTCTGATGAAAAATCAGAAAATATAGTTGGGTAACACTAAAACTTTTCTTCTTGGACTAGGGGGTGAAATCTGCATTTTTTTTTTTTTTAACAACACTCACAAAACTGAAAAATTTTCTTTGGAGCTTAGGGACTTCACCTTTGGATGGAGAGAATTTTACTAAGAGAAGCAGATTGTACTGGAAAATATATATATATATATATATGAAATACCTTGAGCCTGTCAGAATCCCAAGGGACAGGCAGAGCTGGTTTTGTGTTTGAGAAGTTACTTTTATTAATCAAACCAGTGGACTTGACCTGTATTGCTTTTTTTTTGTTTAGCATTTGTTTAGGAAAATGGGGCAGAGCATTTCAAAGATACTTTAATTTGTTTTACATGGTGCTTTGAAGTAAAGAGCATTAATTAATTAGATTAATCATGGACACTGAAGAAGACGAGACAGCCATTGCTAGAATGAGCATTATTTTCAGGGTTGAATGCAGCCTCATAAGTGCCTTCTGTCCCTGCCACAGGCTTCCTGTGGGATGTTATGGTATGCCATCCTAATCCCAACTGATAAGAAGCAGCTGCTAATTGTTTATTCCCACATTGCTGGGTGTCAGACTTTAGGAGATGGATGTTTAATTTGTAAAGTTTCCCCTTCGTGACTGAAGTGAGTGTGAACTGTCTTGAACATGCAAGGCATTACATAGTGTTAAGTCGTCTGGAGGGGGGAAAAAAGGGGGCTTGACAAGGCACTGGAAACTACTGGATTTGTTTCACTTTAGTCCCTATCTTATCTTTCTGTTGCTTCAAAGAGGTTGATAGTGTTCATTTCACTGAGAGATTACAATAATTAAGCAAAACCAGTGGAGGGCTTTGATTTTATTTTTCCTCCATAGTCAAAAGTACCTCTGACAATCCCACAAACCAATTATTCATTCTCAAGTGCTGCATTTGATTAAATAAAGCATTGGGGAATATGCTAATCAGAAGAATGGAAAAACAATTAGATGATCTTCTCAGAATTGTGCATTGTGGGTATTGATTGAGGTATGAATTCCTGGAAAACAAAACAAAACAAATCCTCTAACAAAGAACAAGTGAGTGACTTACATAATTTTAAGTCAGTCCATGTTTTTGAGTGTATAAATTTCATGTACTTCCTAGACTTCTGGTACCTTATTCTGTACCTTCAGTCTTTATAATACAGATTTTCTTTTCCTTTTTTGACAATAATTCCTATTTTGACAATAAAACTTTCAGAGTTTTTGAGAGATTCAACAGATTAGGATTTTGAGGTCTGAAAATACATGTTCCTGTGCGAGGCTCACAGTGTGAGCATCAAGTCGGAGTAATTCTGTACAGTTCATGGACTAGGCCATGAGTCTCGAACTTTTGCACATCTGACATGACAAGCTGTTGGGAGAGGCTGAGGGGAGGAAAGGGTTCATGTATTGCAGGGAAAAGGAGGTGATCACCATCAGAAGTGGTGGGTTAGCTACTTGGATGTAGAGTGCTTAGCCTATACAGATGGCTTGCTGAAGAATTTTGCGATCTTTTCAGTATCTATGAACCCTACAGTTTTCATCTTTTCAACAGTGTTTATCAATAGCACC
This sequence comes from Drymodes brunneopygia, assembly GCA_013400955.1. Taxonomy (NCBI): domain Eukaryota; kingdom Metazoa; phylum Chordata; class Aves; order Passeriformes; family Petroicidae; genus Drymodes; species Drymodes brunneopygia. Next base: position 139,198 of record VZTZ01003487.1, on the reverse strand, counting down.
ACTTGCCAACAAAACAAGTTGAAAAGCCACAGCATATCAGAGGTGAAATGAGCTTCAAAGTTTTGAAATGGCAAAGCTCTTGTAATTGACAGCTGGTTCATAAGGTGTGTCAAACTACATTTCATCACTGGGTACCAAAAAGTTGGGTGATACTTAATGCCTTAAATAATCTCAAATTATTATCCAAAGCAGGAAAACATGCAAGATTATTAAAGCAGAAAATAATGTTCAGTGAAGCCTAGTTCTAACAGTTGATTTTGGTCATTCCTTGTCTGTCCACACATTATCTGTCAACCATGAAAGGTAATGTTGTTTTACTCTCATGTTAAAAGACAGCCCTAAAAATGACCCTCATCAATTGCCTACAAGTGTAGGTATTACTTCTCCTCTAAGGATGTGTTATCTAAAGCATCTTATGATCAGTATCATAGAATGATATGATAGAAGAATGATTCATTAGCAGTATGAACGGATAAAAGAAATACACATTTACAGTATTTCAATCTCTGAAATTTTATGATAGTTAAGGTAATAAACACTTAAGAGTATGAGGAAAGCATTGCATAGAAAAGACATTCATTACATGAATAGTAACTTAGGGGGAGAGTTGATTGCGGATTCCTGACCCCTTGCTTGCTCTGCTGGATATCAGATCTATTTTTGCAAGTTATTTAGGTCATTTAATCAATTTGATGTGTAGTTCACAGATGAATACATTTTTTAAAAATCTAAATCCCTTTTATAATAGGGGGAAAAAAGAAACAAGTGGGTAGTGAAGAGGCTGAATAACAGTTGGTGCACTCTACAAAAAATAAATCACTAGCTCTGGAAGAACATGTTTTTCACAAGTAATGCATAAGGCAACATTTTTTTTGCAATGATTTCCCACATGTTTTTGGGTGTGGGGGAGAAAGATTGTTCCTGTTGTTTTATTTGGTACTTCTCTCTTTTTTAACATGGGTTTCTTTTCATTCTATGGTGCATCCTTTTTTATAAGTGCAGTTTTCTTTCCATGGCATCTACACTGCCACAGAGCTTTGGGTAAAGGTCAGGGGACAGGATTCAGTGTAATGAAATTGAGCATGCAATTTAAAATTGTAGCTATTTAAAATTGTTTGTGAATGTCTTGCCTGTTTAGATCACAAGTTTGCTGTCTTTTCTGAATCCATGAGTACTTTTGAGGAATTTATGACAGTCCATCATATCCCTTCTGTAGAAGCTATGGTTTGGAGAGCTAAAAAGGCTGCAACTAGCCTTTGCTTATGAGGCTTACATTCATGTCTCCTTTAAGTTACAAGATGTTGGGGGAGACTATGTCTAATTGCCAATTCATGTCACTATCTCTTTGTTTCAAAACTTGCCCACGGAAGTCTTTTTTTTACCTGAAGGTAGAGTGTTTGCCGTCACATAATCCAGGGATCTGTATAGGTTTGTTCAAATCTGAGAGGTAGGTGATGTCTTAGTAACATGGTGCCAAACCACACACCACTCACATACTGAATACTGGCTTTTGATTTTGCTCTGAGGATACTGTCCTGACTGCAGCCATAAGCAGAGAAATGTTATTTCAGTAGTCTTTTTTTTCCAAATGGAGTTTCTCTCAAAGAATCTTAAGATAATAAGGCAGATCAAATGGCTTTGCAAGACAAAGGTTGACAAATTTGTTCGAATAGCTGTGTAGTAAGCCATTTTCTACACCTGCAAGTTGGGAAGGACTGATGTGGGGCAAGTATCAGAGCTCTTTTTGAACTGCTATAGGGACCCTCTCTTCAGGAGTTACGGACAAAAATTATGTGGGTGACCTAGAGATATTTCCCCAGGAGAGAGACAGATTTTTATATCTGAGGCCACAAAATGGGCTAAAACAGTCTTGAATTTGTTACATTAAGTAAGCTTCCTGTCACACAACTGGATTCTCTGCAGAATGCCAGTTTTCAATTAAAGGAGAAGGGGAGAGAGTAAAGGTAAAAGTCTCATGTTTGATTGAGAGCTTTGAAAGTTATGCTTGAGAAATAGAGTGTTTCATGTTGAGTCTAAATACTGTTCAATACAGGAAGAGGAAGCTCTATGTAGCAGCAGGAGAATTTGATCAAGCACAATGGGAATCCAGTTTGAATAACTGAAGAAGGACTCCCTGTTTGTAGTGGAAGCAAGGAAGGGTGAATTGGGCAGCAGTTGTTTGCTTGCAAGCAGAGGGAGGCTGTAGAAGGGGAGGATTTGCTGTTTGGAGACTGCAAGCAAGTGAAGCATAGGCCATGTGTGAGGAAAAAGGATCCCCACCCGTGGCTCGGAGCCAAAGCGCTGCCTATGAGACTGCCTGACAGCGTTTGCAGCTGCAGGAAATGAGTTACAGCCCAGGCCAGAGGGGAAAGTAACTCCTGACAATGAGCTGGTGGGGTACGTGCTTTGCTGTGCTGCCTTGGGGCCAGGTGGCAGAAGGTGGGGACTATAGTTTCCAGGGCACCAAACCAGGAGGGATCTGCTGCTGCACAGACGGATGTGATTGCATGCAGAAAGTGATACAGGGGAATATGTTAGAGTTGTACAAGACACCAAACCTTCATCTAAAAAATTCTGTTTCTTGATGAATCAATTACCTTCTCATAAAAATCCAACTAACAGCCTGCCCATCCAGATAGCCAGCTCATGGAAAGCCTTATGAGGAGCCCATGGGAGGCAAAGCTGAGCAGTCAGTCAAATTTGACACTCCATACATTTTAATTAAGAAGAAAATTGTAAAGGCTGTGCTGCAGTGTCAGTTCAACTTATTTATCAGGCAGACTTGAGCTTGAACAGAGATACGCGCATTTTAATAGCTGAAGTTCAACTTCACAATTACCAGTTGTTTTGAAAGGGTAATAAATCATAAATTTTCATTTACTTACAAATATTTTTCCCAAAAGCATTGCTAGACTAATAGTGGCAAGGATGGTTTGAATTTTGGTTGTATGTGTGTGATTTTTCAAACACGTTCTTATGCCTTAGTCCAGGTAAATAAAGTAGCTGGAGTATAAAGTAAAACAAGAATTCTCTATCCTGACTTTCCCACCTTGTGGTTTTAGTTTTGCAGTTAAAAAGATCATCTGAGCATAAGTAAACTTAAATAAAATGTCAGCAATTGACTGTGCTCCATTAGATAACAATCTTTGCATTGAGCTTTATAGCCAAACCGTGTGAGATAGTCAGAGTTAACAGCCAGGAGCCTTGATAAATAGTAAAGTCTCTATGAATTGCTTCCCTGGTGTTGTGCAATCTTAAACTAGACAAGGAGGTTCCGTGAATCTCACAATTTGAATTTCTAGACGAGTTCTCTGTAAGTTAAGTTCACATGTGCTCTGAAACATCATAGGATTGATTTCTGCATAAATCTGCCTTTAACTCCTGCATTATTCTTTTGTCATAATGCAGCCCAGGAAGACTTGTGAGATACATCAGTATTTCCCATGCTGACTCTGTGTGTGAGCATAAGTACTTGGTTAATTTTTCTCTGGAGTTGTCGTACATAGCTAATGAAAGGATTTTGCCCTGTTTGTGAGCTCAGTTTTACAGCTGAGAAAAAGAAATTTTTATAATACTGGCTTGAATCTACTTTTGGTCCCAGACAGCTGCCAAATATATTTCTCTTATATATTGTGGTTGGAAAGGAAATAGGTGCACAAAAAATATCTGCTTCAGAACAGATGTATTTGCACAGCTGACCTTTGGGAGGTAGAGGGTGGATATAAACCAGCAATTCTGATGGCTTTAGGTTTCCCAGGAGAACTGTTACTTTGCTTGCAATTAGCCTTTTTTTGACAGCAGTTCTTTTTTCTAACCAAGGTTAGAACAGAGTACAAACTCAAATCATATCCTGCAAATGTTGTTTCTGTCTTGCAACTGAAGAAAACATTCCAGAAGCGTTATTTGCTTTCCTTAACTTGTCCCTCTTCAGGTCCAACAAACTAAAAAATTTCTGAAGTGTTGAGAGTTACTTTGTGAGGGTGTCTTTGTTACCCATACTTTGCTTGCTTCATTTTTTTTTTTTCCTAAGGAGCAGGCTAGAGCTGATGATCTTGTGCACCTTTTGGGACATTCTCACGTTACGTTACATCACATCATCTGTCATCAACATTGCCTGCAGGTGGAACCAGCAGGATTTAGGGTTCCACTGACTTCCTCCAATTCTGTTTTTGTGAGGAGACTGCTGTCTTCTGTTGACTTCATTTCACTTTTCCTGCAAATAGTAAAATAGCATGCTAAACTAGAAATTGTGCATCACTTTTAACATAACTATCAGAAGCTTTTTTACAGATGCCCTTGGCATCTCTTAAATTGTTGGCATTATTATACAGTGTTTCACTTCTGATTTGGGTGCATATTCACTGACATAGGTATAATTACAATTCAGGACATGCTTGTGTTTTCTCCTAGTTTTGAGTTGAGTACAAATAGCAAGACGTTTTCCTCTATCTGAAACAGCTATTGAACCTAAATTCATTATTGTCCAATATGGAAGTTAAGCAAAAAAGTGATGTAATTCTTGGAGCAAACTGTGTAAAAGAGGCTGTTGTGATAAGTTACTAAAAATATTCAATGATTCCAGGAAAATGTACTGATAATGCTTTTCAGAAATTTGCAGTCTGCATTTTCTAGGATGGATATATCATGGTTAACCCCTATAGCAATAGAAGACATTTGCATAACTGACATGCAGGAATAAATAGTAAAGGTCATTTTAGGTAAACTTGATATCAAATTATCCTTGATTACCAAAATCTTGTAATTTTTCCCTCTGGTTGTAAACCAGCTGTGGCCAACCTCTACTGTTTGTTAGCCATTTACAGTGCAGTGGAAATAGTTGCTATTATAAGAAGAGCTTAAAAGTATGTCAGGTTTTCAAGAGCAGACTGGACAAAGCCCCAGGTATGCTGGTCTGATCTCATAACTACCCTTTGGAGCAGAAGATTGGACTGCATGGGTTTTTGAGGCCATTCGGAACTCAAATTATCATGTGATCCTATGCTAAAACTTAGTATTGCTAGCAGGGACTTGGTATGTTCTAAGTATCTCCTGGAGTCTCGGACTCCCTGTAGGGCCTTTGGGGCTATCAGAAGCACTGAAGATGTTTGTCCCCAAATACATTTATTCCATGTAAAAAATGGGAAGGAATCATTAAAAGTATTTCTCCTTGTGACGAACTCCAGTTGTGCTTGTTGCACCTTGCTGGGTGTGGTCATAACCTATTTTGGTGTATGTTCATTTTTAATATAAGCTTCAAAGTATCAGTGATACAGAGATGCTTTAAGCATGGAGTTCAGGAAAATCTAGCTGCATGTAAGAACCTGCAAATACGCTGGAGGAAGGAAAGCTGCTAGGGTTTAAGATCATCAAGCCCACCTGTTAACCCAGCACTGCCAAATGCACCACTAACCACATCCCACGAATGAAGTATCACCTCCCCAGTGGTGAATTGAACCCTGGTCTCCAGCATGACAGGCAGGGACTGGTTGACTAGATTGAAATATTCTTTAGGCAGTATTAAACAGAAAAACTTGACTGGTGACCAAACCGTTAACCGCATATCTTAAACTTTTTATATCAGTAGCCAGTCTATTTTAGAGAGTGTATTTGTCATGGCCTGACTTAATTGTTGGCCAGTTCTACTGTATTTCATGCTGATTTCTCTCATTGTCTCGGGAGTAACAAAATACATGTACTTTAAATGCTGGTTGATTTAGTAAAACAGGTTTAGGTATGTTTATCCTTTCATCCTAAAGATGTGGCAGGACTACATATAGTCATGCCAGAGTCAGTTTGGAAAGCACTGGCTTAGGGCTCTGTTTACAGTCTCAGAGTAACATCTAAAGAACTGGTATTTACAGCAGGTGGTACCCTGGAGGTGTGTGATGTGTTCTCTATGTGTCCTGGTTGCTTGCGTCAGTGAAAGCCCAGGCAGTGGGATCCAGTGCTCATTCACATCACCTTTGTAAGACTATGTGAAGTTACAGTCCTCAGAACTGGAGTAAATTAATAGTAGCAACATCTTTTGCTGTTTGTGGAATAACAAAGCTTTACTATATTATTGTTGACATTATTAGCAATCTAAAACTTCTACCATGATGGCATGCTTTGTTCAAGAGGAACTAGCTGGGACAAGAGAATGTGGGAAAATTTTGTGTCAATTATAACAACTTTCTGGCACCTGAATTTAGTTATGGTCCTAAAGGAGCATTGTTTTCTTAACTGAGTGTAGTAACTTACTGAAGTATCTGAAGTATAGACTTAGAGTGGCTATTTCATAACTTCATTTTTGCAGTTTTACTAAGGGGTGATGATGTAATTTGTAGGAAGTTTACCCTTTTCAGTTTTGTCAGCTGTGTGATGACGTTAATTTCTTTGGTTCAGAGCTAATTTTCTTTTAAAGGGGTAAAATACGTTCTGTGCAACCCAAACAGAAGTGTCTTACCCTTTCCAGGACTGAATTATGCTACATTTATAATTCAGAGACGATATAAAACAAATGTTAATTACAGTGCAGAAACTCTCACATTTGTGCAATTGTTTGACAATACACAATTTCAAATGTTTCTGTGTTTTATCATCTGATAGTCAATATATAATAACAAGCCCCAGTCCTGTGGATTTTTTGCTCCTCCTTTCTATTTTGCTCCTCCTCCTCCATTGTGCCTATGGTAAAGCTAGCCTCCAAATACACTTAAATGTACTTAGTAAGCGAATCTGTGTTTATAATTTACAAAAACATGACATCTGAAATCCAGGCTTAGAGTGAGACAGAAAATGCTATTTTCTGGTTTTGCTCTCCCTGTTAGATGCAGTGCGGAGGAATTGAGGAGGTTGCTTCATTTTGCTAAAGTATCTTTTAATACAGTAAAGGAAGATGTGAAAGTATGTAAGAGTTTTTTGTGTTAAATGCTTCTATTTGAAATCCACTCGGGGGCTTTGAGTGGCCATGTGCCTTTCTTGCTTTCTGAAGCAGCAGGGTGTTGGACTGTGGCTGCGCTCCATCTGCCACACCTAGGAGGACCCTGCGACTTAACCTGATATATTACAGGGACCTGTGGTAAGCAGGACTGAGCAGAGACAAAAGGAGGAGAGGTGGCAGTGAAGTAAACCTTTGTAACTAACCAAATAGCATTTTACAAACTGAACTTAGCAGAAGTAGAATAGGAGAGAAGTGTTTTGGTCAATAATACCAAGCAGCAGGAAGAAGTAATTCTTCCAGATGCATTTGTATGGAGCTTCAGCATCAGTTTTTCTTACAGGGAGTACGTGTCCTATTTTAAAAGCTTTGCTTTTGTTGTTTTGGGTTTTTAATGACCTGGTTTGACCTGGTAGAACTGTTCATTCTCCTTTTAAGTGACTTAAAAGAAATTAATTTTAAGTCAAGAACAATTCTGTATTCTGAGCACTTCTTTTGTCTTTGACTGCATGCATTTTTAGTTAAGATAATTACCTAAAAGATTTATGCTAGAAAGAATCCAAACCTCCTGTATGTGCAGCTAAAACTGGTTTGGAAAATTAAACCTTGTTTTGACCAGATTTTTTTTTTCATGCCGAAAGGCTGTTTCCCCTTGGGGAAATAAAGAAAAAAATGAATGATGAAGGGTGACTTGTATAATAAAATAATTGCAAAAAACTGGGTGTTTCTTCAATATGTCTCATTAGGACAGCGAATACTTCTCACTTGGAACACTTCTTGTGTTTTCTCCAAAGCAGAGACAACACATGGCCTATTCCTTCTCTCCTCCCACCCCTTGCTAAGTACTGAATGTATGTGAAACAGAATTCCTCACACTCATCCAAAAGATTTTGTTTAAATTATCTAAAGCTGGTTTGTTGTGGTTTTGCTGACAGTGGCTGGGATCCTTCAAGCTGGTTTGGCATGCTGCAGTGGTGACTGCTTTGAGGAGTCAGAATTTTCCCAAAGCTTTTCCAGATAAACAGAAGACTAGGGACACTGAACATTTCATAATTTCTTTGAAAGGCCTCTTCATTCTTGGGAGTGGTATATAGGCTCCAATCCCTTGGCTGCAGCACAGAACAGAGTTAAAAATTCAAGTAAATAATAGCCAAATGATTAAGATGGGAGATAATTTACTGTGTCATGTGCTTTTTGATATTCTTTCTTACTGTAGGCATGAGCAACACCTAGGGCATGTTCTGCAAAGCTGGAGACAGGAAGGACTTGTTTAGATCCTAGCCTGGGGGACTGAATAGTTGGATACATGGTTCATTTCCCAATACTTTTAATTAAGGCCTGAGTAGTTCAGTGTCTTGATATCAGTTGCTCTTGACAAATGCTTTACCCAAGATGTAGAATGGAAGGCTATAAATCACCCAGCCAAAAATACATCTCTTTCAATCAGAAAATTCTTTTCCGAGGTTTGCCAGCTAATGAGATAGCCAGTGTGTTTTGTTGGAGGTGGCTATTGGTTGAGGGGTTTTTTTGGTTTGTTTTTTTCGTTTAAGGGTTTTTGTTGTTGAAAAATACCAGTATTTTGAAGGGAGTTCTTGGAAATATCAAATTGAGGATGTTCACACAATTCATTGCACAATACAATTTCTGACTGATCGAGTTTAAAGTGTCTCTGGCAGCTGGCAGCAGGAGTAGTAAAGAACAGGAAACAACACTCTGAATGTTAAGTCCAAGGAGCCGCTGTTGTAATGATTCCGCTCCTTGCAGACTGGCAGTGTTATTTATCTGAGAGACTGAGGAGCAGTGAGCCTATTTTTTGGGAACAGGATGATCTTTGTGTGTGGAGCTAAAGAAACCAGATCCTAGTGGTGCAGCTGTACTGCAAGCAGTTAAACTGTGCACACATTGTACACTGAGGAAAAGGCAAAGTTAGGCTCCTTTCAGAATTTTCATGATAGTGTGGGAGCTCACCTTTGAAGATTCAGCCTCAGATTTATTTATTGATATGGTTTTGCTTTCTAAAATTTCTTGATTGTGTTAGAGTATTCTGGTGTGAGACAGAGTGCCTAAGCTGCCAAAGATAGCATTTGTATGGAAAGTCTGCCTGATTTTTTTTTTAAGCAAAATGCATATTATAAATAAAATTCCTGTTGATCTGTCCAGTGTTATTTAGTTCAAGAATTTTAATAGTTATAGATTTATCTCTGATTTTGGCTCCTAGGTCTGTGTGGTCTTTGGTCTAGCACAGTTTTAGAAGTCTGAATCTTTTCTCTCCCATGTGCAGAAACGTGACTCAAAATCGTAAGAACAGTGCAATACTAAACTGTGGAAGCATTTGTCTCATAGATCACTTCAAAAATTGTTATGAAATTGTGACATTTAGATGCTGGCAGAACTGAATAAAGAATTCATTTCTTCTGTTAATTTCAGTTATCTGTATAAGCTTCTCCCATCTTAAGATGAACAAGAATTTTTAAAATAACTTTGTAGTACTGATTCCAAAATCTATTAATTACTTTTTAAAATGGAATGTCAGGAATATGAGGGACAAGATTCCGGAGAGGACAGATTTAGTTTTGCTTGAGAAAAATATTGAAGCTGTTTTTTCTCATTCTATAATCTTTCAAACACAGACACCTCCCCACCCTGCCAGGACAGATATTAAGGAAGAAAGGTTGGCTCTTTAGCTTCTTGCTCTCGGGCAACTCAGAATAGGTATTTAAATTTGAAATATCTGCATTTTATTAGCTTCCCTCTCTTGTTTTGCTTGTTTTCACCAAGAAGGTGCAAAATGTAATGGGGCCTTACAAAGAATTGGTTGGAATGCTGTTTATCCTTGTTTCAATATAATTCTATTATATAATTCTATTATATATTTCTATTACCATGCAAGTATCATAGGAGTATGAGAAATGCAGTCAGCTTAACTCCAGTTGTCCTGTTAAAGGAAAGAAGGGATGAATGTTTCCATTCTTACATGCAAGACTATTAATAGAAGCCTCACACGAGGTAGCAGTTCCATAAGCAAGTTAATACAGTGGCAAATGGTGGCTGCAGATGCTGCAGTTGAGAGCTGGTACCTGTGAGAAGCTGAAGTTGTAATGAGCTAAATTGTTGACTGTCAGTGGCAGAGAATGGTGAGCTGTTACATCTGTGCTTGGGTGAGCTGGCGAAATGTTAACACCTTAAAATGTTTTTGGGAGGTTGACATTGTCCATCAGTGATCCCTGAGATTAATTGCAGGAAGTTGTTCCCGTTCCTTCAGTGTAGTAATAGATACGGGCATCTGATGCTCCATTTGCGTCTATCATACAAAGTATGTGCTACCTGATCTACTTGGGATGTGCAGGGAGTGCTTTTCTAGCTGGGTTCTTTTCTCTTTTTAGTTTCATTGTTTAATCGCTGGGATGCAGTCTTTCTTACAAAATGCTGCCTTTAAAATGAGTGGGCTCTTTTGCTGGGAATTCTAAAATCTTCATGAAATAGACAAAATTTTCACCTAGACATTTATTTTGTCCCTGTTCTAAGTAACTGAGAAATATCTTAAATTGCTAGAGGCCTAAAGGGCCATTGATACTTTTCTTTCTAATTTTTTTCTATCTAATTTTTTACGGATATTATATAAAATATATAACCAAGAAAACTCATTTCAGCTTTATGCAGGTAAGGCAAAAAATAAAACAGTTAATTTTACTTTAAAAAAAAATAAGAGCCACAACTACTTCAACTTTTGTCAATTGGCACATGTCAATATGTGAGCTTTTTCATTGGTAGTTTCATCAGAGTTTGTTTTCCTGTTGGTCTGTGGTCTCAAATACTGAGCAGCAGATGAAGCAGGGGCAGCTCACTGCTGCTGTGCAACAGCCTGTGCAGTCCAACCTCTTCTGCTCTGAGCTTGTGCTCTGTACCCAGCTGAGTTTTTCCTAAAGATGTTCTCCATGTAGACATATTCCTACCTGTGGAATTCAGATTACCTGTTTGGTTTGTAATTACCAAGGATGAGTTCCTATAAAAAACTGCTGATGCAAGGAGTTGCAGGAAGAGCTGTCTAGCAGACAGGGGTAGCTAATGCAGGATATGGCTTTGGAAGACAGAAAACCGGATGGAGCTAAAGGACAAAGAGAGCTTTGTGGTAGAGCCTGAAGTAAACCATGGAAAGACATTAATAGGCTGCCTGTTTGGGCATAAAACTACATGTATTGATACAGGTCCCTGTCTTGGAAACTGAGACTTGTGCTACATCTTGAGTGTTTAAAGCCTGATCTGAGGGGATTGGTACTGCATAATGTTCCCTGCCTGTTAAATTAAAAAATGTTGGGTTTGTGATATAGAAGTCATCTGCCTTTTGCTTATGCTTAGGAGAGTTTCCAAGTGTGAGCTGTCTGCCTTGGACCATAAGGAAGTTGTAGCTACTGTTTCAGTATATGCATTGAGATGTTTTTCAACCAAATTGTTACCTAACATGCCCTGTGGCTCTGCACCCCATTCATGTAGGGTCTGTTGTGTCCACTCCAATGTTGCTGTGAAGCAATTGCATTTTACAAAAACTGTGACATCCAAGACAATTGTGTATCCATGATACTTTCTTCTTAACCACGTAACCTGTGAAATATGATCCTGAGACAGTCCATGCAGTCATTCTCTCTCCTTTGCCACCTTGATTTGCTTGTCAGATTTTTCTCTGAGGAGTCAAAGCAAAACCTAAAAATAAGAGTGTTTGCTTTCAGTAGGAATGGAAGAACTTCTTGCAAAAGCAAGCTGCAAATGATATGGTTCCCAGAGCATTTATAATATTTTCCTGCATATATTATTGGTTTTATAAGGGCAGTCTACATGCAGTTAAAAAGCAAAACAAAACCAACCTAAAAACAGTTTTATGTATAAATCTTGCTCTCTTTTGGTCAGAAGTTTTCTTACATATGGAAATTACTACTTCAAAGTTGTATTGATAACCTGTCTACCTAGAAGTTGGTTAAAGGTGTGAGTGTTTTACTGCAACAAGAATGGCTGCATATTCTTGAGTGTGCTCAGTGTGCACGGGAGCAGTTGTGGGGTGAATGAAAGGGATTGTTTAATTTATTTTTTTTCTCACTCAACTAGAAACTAGAATGATTTTCAGATGTTCTACAACTTCACAAAGAGCAAACTAGCTTTAGTGGAAGTCTCACTATAGGTGGTAAACTATAAAGATCACTTACCCTGAAGAAAGAGGGATTTTTTCCTCTGCCTTGCCCGCCCCCCTTCCAGCACCCCCACCCTTAGGAATTCAATGTCATTTACAAGTTGTTTTGGGACAAAAGAAAATTGATCAAGAATCAGAATTAATGGTTTCATTGCAGGAGGGTATGAAGAAACAACTGATTCAGAATTTAGATTAGCTTTCCTTAGAAAGCAAAACGTTAATCTCAGGTGGAGGGATGACCATTACTCTTTAATAGTGCAGACAGGATAAAGTGTGTGTACCCAACTTGTATTACATGCTAATGGTAAGCTTTCTTTAACTCTGGGACCCTATAGACTCCCAGTTCCACCCAAAATTCCTTTTTATCCTTGCATTCTATGCATTTGTTTGTGCTGGTAGCATTGGCAACCCCTTCACAGCTTTATTTTCTTCTCACCTTCTCCACATGTTTATGTACTATATAGTATTGTTTGTTCAGTCTCATTTTTGGGCTCTTTTTCCCATGATCATGTAATATTGAAAAGAACTTCCTTTCTGTTTCTACAAAACTAAATTCTTGCTTTGGCTGTTTATCTATCTAGTGAATGTAGCTCCTTTAAAATTAGCTGATAATGTGTTCAGGAGAAGAAATCAAATGTCTTCTCTAGGTTTGCATAGCAAAAAAAAAATTGAAAATGTAATTTAATATTCATAGACAAATGCTTTTGTGGCATGCTAGGTGAAGAATGCATGTACAGAAAATAAAATACATGCAGTTTCAGTTTACTGAACAGGAAGAGAGCTTAATGAACTAGAAATATATTTTGTAGAGAGTATAAGCTCAGAGGTGAAACTGATCTGAAATGTAGTTTAAAACAAAGCAAGATACCACATTAATTTATCAAATGGTGTGGATTTTCTGGTATTGTGCTGTTTGGTTGGTTGATTGATTGATTGATTATCACAAACAAGGCTCAAGAGAAGGTGAAGGTTAGGACACAATCTGTTGTTTGTCAAGAAAAGTTTGAAGTTCCAGGGAAAGCACTGTGTGGTTTAGCTGGCCGGAAAACGTCCGTCTTTTTTGTATTTATGCCTTTACCTAAAGCATTAAAAACTAACTATGCAGTGTAAAATAAAAAGAAGTGTTAGAGGTTCATTTTGTGCATTCTGGTTACTATAGAGCTCTGTAGGGGTACTAGACTACATCTTTTCTGAAGGCTGAGAGGAAAACTTGTTGGTTTGCTGTATTTTTTAAGATCACCCTGAGCCTCAATTAGGGTAGTTACGGTAGAGTGTAATCTGCTGCATCTGGCTATTCCCACATGTGAATTTAAAGACTGGAACTGTGTTCAGTGAGTCAGAGGAGAGCATCCCTGGGAGAGAGAAGCTGCTCTGACGGCAGGCAGGGGTCTAAACCAGCCTGAGAAGATAACAGCGACTTCCTCATTCTGATGGCATTGCCTGTAACCTTATCTGGGTGAGCACCTCCAGGAGAAGCTGTGACCCATCCGGGGGTGCAGGCGAGTAGGTTTTTGGAAGCTGTGGGTATCGGAACAGCTGACTCCTCACCATGCCGAACAGGATTAAACAGCTTGACACTCTGGGATCTCTTCACTCAGTAAATCCTACCTGCTGCGGCAACGGGCAGCCGAGTGGCTGTAAATACTGGATCCTGGATTTAGGTACAAATATGTGCACTGCAGATACAATGGGATGGGGGAGGCAGGTTGGGTGGTTGTTTGGGGGATGTTTTCAAATCACAGGAGTTTAGTAGGGTGCTTTTCTTTTTCCTCCTTCTCTCTTTTTCTTGACTCTCCCCTCCTTCTGATCTGACCCCAGCCAGAAAACGCAGAGTATTACAGAAAGGACCTATTTGGGAAAGGGAGCAGCTATGGAATTAATCTTCTCTGTAAATTACTGAGATGCTGTACAGTAAGCTCTTTCAGAAAAAGCTTGTTAGAGGCATGTGCTATTTTATGGAGTTTTTTTACTTGTACTAGGGAAATGAGAAATGGTAACTCTGGCTCTGTGAAATGTTATTAATGGTAGTATTTTAAGAGATTAGTAGAAATTTTCTTAGAATGTTACTGCTAAACCCAAGAAATCAGATATTATTCAGTATATATCACTTCTGTTAAATTGTTGTTGAGAAGTAATGCTTTTGGGGAAACAGAGCTTGAAAAGAAAGGGCAATTGGGAAATCAGTCGGTCTGTGAAATTTGTTTAGAGGCAACATTGGTTCTGAAATGTAATATGAAGGTAAGCCATGCTCTTTCAGTCTCGACTGGAGGAGCACAGGGGTAAGGGTAGGGATGTTCATGTTAAACTTACTTCTTGTTGGGTCTACTCCCATTCCTCCTTTGTGATTTTTAACAGGAAACAATATTTGTGCTTGACATTTGATCTATTGCTGCTAAACAAGTTTGTATGATACGCATTAAAATGTTGGAAATATCTCCAGGACTAAACAGTGCTAACCTTTAGTGTCTGGAGCTGATGCACTTGTTGGGATGCCTTCTTACATACCTGTTGCTGTGTGCTGTGCACATATACCTTAAAAAAGCAGAAAAAAGCAAGTTATAAATCAGTGTTATTTGATAATGTGCAAACTGCAGTTATGGGTGGATGAGAGGAGAGGGAGGGTGATAGAAGGTTTGGAAACATGAAATCAAGGATGTAATGGGAATTAATCTTATCAGAGACCTCTGAAGATAGGGTCACGTGTCAGTGGATGGTTGCATCTCTCAGCAGTTCTTCGTAAGGTAACGGGGCATTGCAGTTCCAGCCAGTGGGTGTTAATGTTAGCAGGCTGTCATCTCTGATCCAGCAATAGAGCTGTGTTCTCAGAAGGCTGCTCTGTAGCCCCCAAGTGCTGCACAGTCACTTCCTTAAACAGCAGTTATTCTAGTTTTTAGAAGTAAATAAGTACAGGTTTACAGTACTTCTTGCAGGAAGGTGGGAGTGAAAGGAGTCAATTATAAATAGTAGTTGATAGGCAGAATATTCTGCAGCAAAATATTTTAGAGCAAGTGCTCACCCAGAGCTGTGACTACCTAGTCTGCTGGAGGTCTGTTCATGGCATGGCAGCAGTCTTCTCCCCTTCCTGTTGCTTTGATTTTTCTAGTCTTTGCTGTAGCTCCTTTGCTGCATTTTTAAACTCTTGGTGTTGCAGTGGTTAGTTTGCCTTCAAATAATTTTTACAAAGCACATTTTATAAAGTGCTGGGTGTAGTCGGTTCCTATCAGTGAGATGCTTTCCATTATGGCCGTAAATTAAGATCGTAGACACACATGAAGTCTTGCTTGGCAAACATACATGGTTTCACAAACATTCTTCATTGTTCCCTTACTGTGTCTTAAAAACAGATGTCCGTGCGCACAGACCATGCCCTAAGGAGGCTCAACAGCCTTTCATAATAGGGGAACAAAGCTTACTTGCATACCCCAGTATATCTGTAGCTATGCCATCTCTTGAACTAGAACAAATAAAAATTGTATCTGTAGTATCAGTGGCCACTGAAAAATTAAAACTGCTAACGTGGAGTTTAGGCTGAATATTCAGAATGTATTCTAGAGCATGATTTTATTTGTAGAAGATTTTGACATTGCTTAAAGATTTTTTAAGGAATTACAGAGTTTGATACATTTTTCATTAAAACATTAGAATGCATGTACAATTAAAAATTACGTATTCCTTCTTAATTAAATGATCTGAGTTTTTGCCCCACTTACGCATCAAGCCTGAAGGAAGAAAAACTCCTTCAGATATAGGGAGAAAGAAAATAGGGCTTTGAGTAATGAATTGCCAAGAAACTACTAAAACTAATAAGTATTGTATTTTTGCCTTTATCTGACATCAGTTGGAGAAAGCAGTGGTATTGGTAGGAGGAAACCAATTCTCATGGTAATTCCACCCATTTCTGTAACTTAAAAATGCTTTGCATATGAGACAAGAGAGACAAGATTAATATTAAAGTTGTTTATGGTTATCTGGCTGGAGAGAGTGTTGAGTTGTTTCAATCTGGAACTGAATATTGAAAACAACATGTTTTTTCAGTTACCTTATGAGCTGGAAGAAACAATAGCGTGTATGTGTTTTAGTCCCTAAGTGGATCATGTGAGTCTATATTTCACTTGGGAAATTTGAGAGGCAAATCTCGTGGATAAAATCCAAGGAATAAATGTACAACCCCCAAATTTATCCTGTATTTATCAACCATCTGGGAACTGGGTTTCGAAGGAGGAAAGGTGGTTGTAGAAGTAGAGAAAGAATAGAGAATTAGCTTTGGAGAAATATATTTATTACATGTGCTGTAGATTGCTTAAAAGAATGTATGTGAATCGAACTATCTTTCTTTTTTTCCTCTTTCTTAACATTTTATGTTATATCAAGCCTCAGAAATAATTCATCCATAAAACAGGATGCTTTTACTGTAAAGTAATTGTTAGCAAATGTTGTCCAAGAGAGGATAAGAATCTCTGAGGACTGAACTCAGAGGATGCAGTGGGAGAGTCCAGTTATTACTAATGGGTTGGTGTAATTCTTGGCATAGATTCACATATACACTTTGGAAGTCTATTCTTTTAGAATACAGATGGAAGCTGTTAAGTGTGTGCTGTGTGTGCCTTTCCATCTCCACAAAGGGCATGCAACAAAAATCCTCCTGAAACTGAGCTCATGTAGCAGCTATACAGTTACACGTGCAAAGGTGCTGCTTTCCTGACCTCTGCATCCTTACTCACTTGTTCTTGGGTTTTCCAAATCATTAGGCTGCAGGACTTGCCAGAGAGTTAGCTGGAGGTGCTGTTTCATGGTTAGTAAAAAATGAGCTACGTGTCAGGTACTGCTAGTATATTTACCCTGTGCTTGCACATATGATCCAGCTGCTTCTTGTGCATCAAGACTAGCAGTCACACAGCCAGACCTGGGAGTAGATGCTGCAGAAAATGCTACATCATTTCCTCCTCTCACACCTCAAGATCCCCCTAAAAAAACCACAAACAACAAAACCAGTAACAACAACAGCAAAATGTTACGAGGTATAGGGTTTTATGCAAGAAAAACACTGATGTCGTTTCATAAATGCCATCCCTGCTCGTGAACCTGAAGATTTGAGACAGGTTTTTTTGCTCTGAGTGAGCTGATGAGATCCATGGCTATCCACATTTTCATCTGAGCTACTCCTGACTTTTTTTCTCCTTTAATTTGGATATCTTGGGCTGGACTTGTCAACTGGACTAGACTTTTCAGTCTGTTGAAAAGGCCGTTTCTGTAGCTCTCAGGTGGGTTACCTGCTCTGTGAGCCAAGATTGAGCAGCAGTGTGGATCAGATGCGTGTATGGAGTTAGGCCCAGGCAGCCTTCTGCCTCTTAATTCTTAGAAGTCTGCTCCCTTCACTGCAGCACTTTCCACTCAGACTTTTATAAGTACTGCATGAAAGCGGAGTAATTTAAAATGCTTCTTTTAGCCCCAGCTCGTTCTCAAAGCAGCTACTCAGTTCTAATTTTTTTTAAAAGTTGTAAAACAAAAATAGATGCTTTCCTGAAGGAAATGTAGGTTTATAATACAAACTTCATGTAATAAGGACTTGTAACTCCATTTTTGTATTAAGAAGAAAGTGTTTATGTATAAGTATTTTTTTGGTTTTGCTAAGATGTCTGTATTCCTGTGTGTTACAACTGAAGCATATTCAAAATACTTAGTGAAGAATTTCTAGATTTTTCTTCAAAAACATGATGGAACAATGAGCAGTCAATATCAAGAGATTTCTGATTTCCCAGAGAGAGACCAGAAGGAATATTGATAAAACTTTGAAAAGAAGGGTGGAGTTTGATTTCATACCAGAAATGTGTTTGTGTCTTTACCTCCTTGTCAGCTGTCTCAGAGAATACCAGTTATCTAAGCATCTGATGCATATGATTTTGTATCATGGTCAAAAGTCTGTATTGAATGGGTGGGCTTAAACTTTCCGACTTAATTTCCCTCTTGCTGTGTTACAGCTCTCTTTTAAACAAACTACTTCAGTGAAGCAGCAGTGTAAGAATGGGCTATCACCTTACATAATGGAAGTTTCCTCTAGGTGCTCATTGCAAGACTAGTAATGAACAATATGTTCATAATCTGCTTTTGAGCAGAGCTGCAAGCAGCTGTAACAATCCATTGAATTTGCTCATCTAGGCTTGTGCTGTCTCTCCTTTAGGGGAGGTAATGAGAGGAACAGAATTTAGGTGATATGAGTATATTCCATCCTGCTTTGAAAAGACAACATCAGTACCATTAACAGCCCTCACCCATAAAGGTTGATTTTCCTTACAGAGAACAATTAAGTATGCTTGCTAAACTACTTAACCTATTTTTTTATGTTTCCTTGCATTTGTACATGGGACTGGACACCTCCAGTCAATCCTCTTGTGTGAGTGGTTACAAAACAACACCACCCAACATATAAATTACGTAGTTTGCCCTAAGACTTTCATAGAGATCAGCTGTCTAGAGGCATTGTAGGAAATGCTGGGGATTTGATGAAAAGAAGAAACTTTTTTTCAGTAGAAAAATGAATAGAAGCCAATTAAATTTCTTATTTTGTTTCCACGAGATAACTTATTTGTCCCTAAATTTAGTCTTACAGTTGAGTCTGTAACTTTAAAAAGTTTTGTAGAAGTTATTACAGATTTTCTTCCTTTCCTCTGTTTCATGTCTAATTAAAGCACGTAATAAGAATTCTGGTTTCTTGCTTTTAATTGCCTTCAAAAGAAGTTTATTTTTCTTTAACCTTTTTTTTCCCTTTTGTTTCCTATATCCAAACCTGTTTTGGACAGTTCTCCCATGATCTTATCATACCATTTTCTTGTGGCCACTGAGGTTATATTAGATGGATGGGAGCTGGGTAATGATTTAAGGAATTAGAATTTAGGTGACTGGGTGAACAAGGCAGTTCACAGCATCACCTTCCTCCTGAGGCTTTATTGGGAAAATTCAAGGAAACAAAACCAAAAAAAAAAGGAAAAAATGCATGACAAAATGTAGCTTTCTGTGTGTGCATTGTATGGGCTTGATCGTGCCAAATAAAATTCAACACTACATATGTTATTCCTGAAGAAACTGTAATCAAGTTAATGATTCTGTTTTTACTATTCAGTGTATTTGAATTGCACACTGAGGTAAAATGTCACATCTTCCATTTATTTATAGTTTTAAAATACTTGTTTTAAAATACTTTATACCAAGGAGTTATCTTTCCCCTTTTAACTCAGTCTGTATTCAAAATTGGTGAATTTGTGGAGGAGTATCTTCCCCTTTCCTAATCCCTTAAAATACTACATCCTGAAAAAGCATCTCTGCAGCAGATAGACATTGTGACTTCCAATAGCTCTCTGCTAGTCAACCTTGACAGTAAGTCTGTTTAAAAAAGCCCTTGTATTTCCAGTGTGACTGACCTTTATTAAAATCACATGTGTTTTCATTGTATTGCTCAGGTTACATTTCTATCTGAAGACAAAAAATATAAAACCAGTTCAGTTTCTAATCACTGTCACCTAAGTCTGCTCTTGATAATGTAGGTATTGAGGTGGGACTGCACGGGGAGGAAGTTGTCTGTCATCACCTACAGTCATCTTGTTTCGCAGTGGGGAGGCTGAAAGCAGTGACATGGCCACAAGGGCTCCAGACAGTGTGCGCAGCAGAAAGGTCAACATTTTATGGTGCAAAGTAATGTTTGTACAATTAATTTTTATCACTAATATGATTTAATTGGATAAGGAGCAAACATCCTTGTATAATGAATCTCTATCACAAATATAATTAGTTGGATAAGGAGGAAACATAATTTTTTTTCTATAGGAATTTTAGAGGACCCATTTTTATCACTAGTTTAGCCATTCCATCTTTGCTCCCAATTCCCTAAATTACTTGCTCAATGTATTTTTTGAGGGCTACAACAGTATAACATTTTGGTAAGAGAAAATGACCAAAGTTACTGTAATAGCCCCAAAGCTAAACAATATGAGTATATTATTATTATTGAGCTTATGGCAGAGTTCCTAACTTGAGATGGATGTGTTTGTACAGCTGTTGCTAAAGCTGTGGCTCTAAACAATTGCCAGTTGTTCTAATGAGCTCTTCTGCTTTGAATCCAGAGGATGGGGGGAAAAGAAAAAAGATTGTTAAAATTGCTGTTGGATTATTTTTTGTATTTAGGTTAATGTGTAACAGCAGTAGGTGGACAGGAAACAAGTATTTTTTTAGTACAAGTAGTCTAATAACTTGGGGGTTTAAAACAAATGAAATTTGATAAAGACATTATTTCCTTAGTTTCATTTGTTTTTGTAACTTAATACTAACACTGTTTACTAGTACACTTGAAGGTATACTTAGCAATTGTTAATAGTATCTACCCTTTGTGTTTTAAAGTGTTTGTTGACTCATCATATATGCTGTCAGGTTTACTAGAGAATTTTTGGGGATTTTCTCATGTGTTGGAATTTTTTAAGGCATTTTGAGAGAATAAAATGCATCTACTTTCATTTTCTAGAGGTCACACATTTGTAAATACATGGCAGAGGTTATGCCTGCTCTAATTTTTTCAAACTTCTGAACAAAAGGAAAAACATACTTTTGGCTCATCATTTATGCAGATTTTGGGTGGGTTTAGTTTTTGCCTTCATGACTGTGGGGCTTGTTTATATTGATTACATAAAGTGGTGGAAACTAATTTCCTCCCTATCTATTTGTATATTCTCAATTTGAACCGTGCAGCAGAATTGTGTCTCGCTATTTCCTTTTGAGATCAGACTTGCTGAAACTTGCTTTTGCAATATTTTAGCAATAAGCAGCCTTTTTCTTGATGTAGTGGAGGCTGTTTTAGAATCTGCGTAGGATAAATTCCTTCCACTGGGATGCCCTGCGTTGCTGAGCTTTTGCACAGGGAAGCATGGCATGTGTTGCTTTAAATAACATCTGAGATCATGATTCTTCCTCATGCAATTTCTGCAGACTTGCTTCCCTCCCTCCCTTCCTCCACAGCTTTCTCTGCTTTCAGCAAAGAAAGGGCTTGTTGAATGCATCTTTTTCCACCCCCTTTTGGTTGGCTATTCTGTTATCTCTATTGATATGGACATTTTTGTTTCATATCTGTTCATAATCTTCTTCTTCTGGACTGATGCACAAAGCATATCAGGGAGCTGCTGTGCTGCTTCAGAGCTGTATTTCTTGGACTGGAGTTTATTTTTATCCATTTCTGAGCAAAAATTTTCTTTACAGCAAAAATTAGAGTAGCAGATGATAAAAACCCTACAGCTCAGTAACAGATGAGCAGAATTAATTGTGCAGTTGCCCCAATTAAAATGTGAAACTGCTCATCACAAATCTTGTCAGGAGTGGTTTCCCATTCGTGGTATGTGACATACAGCTGTCTGCCATGAGCAGAGCTGCACGTTTGCTGCGGGCATCCCTCAGCAAGGCTCTTGGGAGGTGGGTTGCACGTGGCAAGCATGAGGCCGAGGGATTGTCAGCAGTCAGCTAAACTCTGCTGTATGTCTTCAGCGCCAGTGCTGCCTGCGAGGCCCAGGCCCAAAGCTTCTGCCTTCCTTCTTTTCCATTCTTTGCCTCAGATGTCACTTCTTCACACTGGGTGGCTGCTTGGTTTTGCCAAAGGCAGGGACTGCTTTGCCGTGGACCAGTTGGAAGGGAGCAAGTGCTGCCAGCAGCTCCCACTGCTTCGGTAGCTGTCTTGTGCCCTCCTCAGCTTCCTGTGCTGAGATCTTCAACTCTTCAGCAGCAGCAGTGCTTGGGAGCAGGCGAGAGCCAAGGGCTGGACACAGCTCCTCTCAGCTAAGGGTGCTGAGGAGCAGCAGCCCCAGTCCTGAACGGTCATTCCTGCTGCATCCCTTTCTTGTGGAGGGAGGAGTGGTTGGGCCTTGCCTTCATGGCTTCTACTTTGGTCATCCTGTAGTAGTTGAATGTATACCTGATACTAGGCATCTAGCTCAGATAGCATATACAGGTGGTTTAAAATATTTGTGTCTCTGTAGTAAAGCTCAAAAAATGCCCATGCTTAGAAAAACAGTAATGTAGTAGAGTCGTTGTGGAACTTTGAGAAATTTGATCTTAAAAGCTACTGTATTTAAAGCAAAATAGGGAAAATAGATTGCTACTGTGGGAAAACCTACTTGCTAATACAGAAAAACAGTATTTCTCTAATTTTCTATCACTGTTTACACTGAAGAACTTTCTCAACTATTTAATGAAAGAAGGATGTCACCTTAATTTTCTTACACTACATGGTATGTGTCAGCCTCTGTGAGGGAGTTGTTAGGATGTAACTTAATTCTGTCCCTGAAAATCTTGCCTATTGTAGGTCTGCAGAGCAAATAAGGTTCTGTGCTCCTTCACACTGATGTAAAATGATGTCGTATAAGGGGAGGCAAAGGTGAAGTGCAAGGGATAATTAACTGGGTGACAGCCCCAGTTGGTCCGAGGGAACTCGCTGGAGGCTGTGCACAGAAAGGAGAAACCTTTGCCTGAAAATTAGAACGGGTTTCTGTTCATTAGGTCTTGCATAAAAGCATGCAAGTGCCTGTGCAGTTAGTGGTATGGGGAAATGCACCCTCCCTTCCAGTGGGAGACAGTCTTATTAAAATAATCAGGCCACTTGCTTTGATCTGTAAAGAGGATGGCTCAATACACTGACAGAGTGAGAACTTGACTGAGAAACAGTGCTAAATTACATAAATCTTTCCTTGGCATGTCCTGCCAGGCACATGGATGTAGCTGTCTTTAAATCTGAACAAACAGGTGGCCAAAAGAATAGAGTTGAAATCCAGACACTGCCTATTAAAATGTAAGCTGCGTACAGGGAAGCTGAGGTTTAATCTGTTAAAAGCTTGTGGTTTCACAAACTGTGAAACTAAACTTCAGCAGTCTGTCTTAATACTTCCTACTTGTGACACAAAATGTATTTCTCCCCAGAAATAGGAGAGAAAAGTTATTGCAAAGAATGAAATGCTCCACAAAGTCCACTCTCCCTATCTATAGTGCTGCCCTGTGCTTCTAGCAGCATACAAGATTTAGATTTGAGGTTTTACTTCCCTGTAGTCTGAATTCCAGGGAGCACAAACAGAACTACATTTGTTACGTGGGAAGGTTTTTTTCTGGCACACTATCATGCCTTCTTCCTGCTTAAAAACCCCAAAAACCAACAACACAAGTGTGGATGCAAAGTTGTCCAGAAGTTCCAAGAGGAGGGTTTTTTCCCATCTGAATTTTGATGATGTTTAGCTCACAGACAGCAGTTGTATTTGCAGCTCTCTCTGTGTTCATGCTATAAGGCATGTGAAACTAGTTAGAAGCTTAAACGTAAAACCTTGGTTTATGAAAACTTGGTTTTAAATTTATGTGGTAGAAAGGCAGGAGCAGATAATTAGAAAAGATAATGATAACATAATAATTTAAGTGTATTAAACCATTGAGGCATATGTCACTAGTTTTTTAATTCAAATGAGCAGTGTATTCCTTTTGCTCTTACTCAGAGGTTTTCTTCATTCCTTTCTCTAGTGCAGTTGCAAATATGCCTGTTGAATGACTTTTCTCAGTATTAGAAAGACCTTTGGAAGTCCTTAAGATGAGTTGGGGTTTTTTTTAATTGCTTGTTGGGCAGTTTAGTATCTCATTAAGAGAAGCTGAAGACTATCGGGCCTCAAGCTTAGAATTCCAGTCTGTCTTATGTTAACAAAATCAGATTTTGATGACGTGGAAGAGTTAATTACTGCATATGTGTGAACCTAAGTGCTCTGGATTGGTGCCTGTATCAGTCAAAATTAATATAGATAATTTATTAATCATGGAAGATGTGCTAAGGAGTTGAATTCATTGTCTATTCACACACTGAAAAGATTACTAACTGGTATTTCAGCCTAGTGCATAACTTGAATGACAAGAATGGTTTGCTGACCAGAGATGAAGGCTCTGTTTGTTCCACTCCAGACACAGATGTGATTGAGGGATATTCTTTTATGTATTTAGTACTAGATTTCAGCATTTTGCGATTTTTAATTTTTTTTTTTTAAGAAACCAGTTTTATGTAAGTTATATTGCTCTACCTTACAAGTGAAATTCATGCTTCCCAAAGGGCATGGTGGAAATGCCCCATTTGCAAGCCTGATAATGCTTAAGCTGCATTGTCTTTAAATGGTAACTGCTGTTATAATGGCTCTTTAAAAGTTGAAACACATCTAATGCCTTTTGATGTACATTACAGTACTGGTTTACAAAAAATAGGCAGCGAGGATATTTTTAAGGGGCTACTCAGCAGAAGAGAAATAAAATTCCTGTCACATACAAAATTATCTGAATGGTCTTGTACATGACAGATTGGTAATCTCTTGCCTCAAAAGCAGTTCCCAGGCAGAAACTGCATGTGTGTCCATGACTAAACTAATCCTTGCACTCTTATTTTCACACCTTCCTCATCTCATCTAATAACAAGTGATCACTGTGTATGCAGGCAGGCTTTTATGAACTTTTGTCATTAGATGTTTGTCAACTTCACCTTGCATAGTAAACCTGAAAGTGCATCACCCATAGATTGTGCTCTCTGTGTTTGTACCAACAAACAGCCCTTTTCCCCAAACACTCATTATGTACCTGCAGCAGATCTTGTTGAGCAGCTGCTTGATTTCTCCTGATGAGTTTTCTTGGCTTTGGTTGGTTGATTGATTTCTTGGTTAGTTGGTGTTTTTTTGGTGGGTTGGTTGTTCCCTTAAGTCCTTGGTGGATGACAAATCTGCAGTGGCAGAGTGACATGCCAGTCAGGGTTACTAAGTTTGCTTTGCTCTATTTTTCAGTCTTTGCCCCATCGCTGTTTCACAGTCCAGAGACTGTGAAATGTTCTTATTTTTTATTTTGGAGCAATTTGTGTTTAGAGGTCCACAGCATCAAGCAGATTCAGTTTGATTCCCTAGGTAAAAGAGTCAGGGGTTCTGTATCCCCTTGCAGTAAAACTCGAAAAACAGCAATATGGAAATAGTTAATATGAAGCAGAGTCTTTCAAGTCATCAACTAGCTTAACATGGCTGATTTATTTTTTAGGGAAAAAAGCAGTTTATTAATCACAGATGTGCATGTTTCTGGTGTTAAGAAAGCTGGGACTAGAATGAGAATTCCCATTTCCCTTCCAGTTTCAAAAATTTGCCTGTTTGTTGGAGGTAACTTTATCTTCTAGTTTGAGGGGGTCAGAACCCATGCTGCCTGCCCTTTAGCTTCAAAAATATATTTATGGACTCTCAGTGAACTCTCTGACCTCACCACCAGAGCAACATACATGGTTTTTACTTTCAGGGAAATGGCAGTTAAATGCCTCCTTTTCTTATTGTGGCTATGAATTATGAAACAAAGCCCATCCATTAGGTTTTTTAAAGTTCTTTACTGAATTGCAAAACTTTCTCTACTTGAACGCGTAGTGGTTTTATTAAATTCGATGGTTTCTTGTTGGATTGGTGTTGCTGTGTGTGATCACTGTATGTGTGCTGGGTTTTTCTTCTCTCCAAGATGTCCATCTGTTTCATTTATCTTTTTCTAAAAGGGGAGTCTGATTCTCACTAGAAAGTTTACTGTACTTGAAACACATTGGGGGTTAGCATACCCCAAATTTATTCCATCTGTTTTGGTTTTAAAATTTCCTGTTGTTCTCGGTTTAATTTTGAATACTTCTTTTTTCATCTTAGCGTGTCTTAGTGATAAAGTATTCTTGAGCAACCCTAGAAAAGCAATTTTCTATGTAGTCATAAAGGAAACAGAGCCGATTTAGTGTAAACAATCCCAAGCATGGTAATCGATCAAACCAAGTCTGTATCCCTAATTATATAGATAGAAGTAGTAAGTAGTGATGGGATGGGGAGAAATGAGACACTCCTGTGGGGCTCTTCTCACAGTGAAGGTGAAGGGTCTTTCTGTGCTCTTGAAAATGCTTGTATTGGATCTTGATATTCCCTAATGCTCTGATCTGGCATTGCCTCTACATAAATACACGAACATGGGCACCTAGGTTTTGTACGTGACTGTGCTTTAGTGTTGTTACTGGGGTTCTGAGGAAATAGATGGAAGTAAGTAAGTGGAAAATCTGGATGCCTGTTGGCTGGGATGGGATGGGAAAATAAATGGTAAAGGGTCTCACTGGGAAAACACTGACATGGAATATTTCTAGTGAGTGTTAACTCAGCTATGAGGTTTTAGAGATGTTTTCTGCAAATTTAAGGAGGGACAAAAAGTCAGATCTGATCTCTGAAGAGACCTAGGGTTGGTATTCTTTTCAGGTTAACACTGGTGACTTTAAATCTCTATTTTTAATGCCCTATTTAAGAAAATTTGATGTTTAGGTTGATGCTTTTATAGCAATTAAGTATTTTTATTTATTTTAAAAGGAGGTATTATCAATGCAAACAAGTACCTTGAGGGTGGGTTTCAAGAGGATGGGATCAGGCTCTTCTTGGTGTCCAGTGACTGGACAGAGGGCAGTGGGCACAAACTGAAATGTAGGAAGGTCTGTCTGTATATGAGGAAGAGTGCTTTTCTGTGAGGCTGGCAGAGCACTGAAACAGTCTGCCCTGAAAGGTTATGGAGTCTCTTCCTCAGGAGATACTTAAAACCTGCCTGGGTGCAACCCTGTACACCCTGCAGTGGGCATGGTCTAGCTGATCTCCAGAGATCCCCATGTGATTTTCCTTCTCTCCGAGTTATTTCAAGCTTTGAAGAGCAAAGTGGAACAGTGCTATCATTTTGGTTTACTACTTACATTATGTCCACTTTTGTGATTCCCCGAAGCCCTAATAATACTTGAGTAAGGATTTCATATTAAGTCATGCAGAAGAGAAGATAAGAGGCAGTAACGTGCCGCATGCCAAATGAAAACTAATGTTGTGTGGGAGGATATGGCTTAAGTATGTGCTGTGGAACATGTCTGGCTTACATTGTTTTGTCTCTTAGATCCTCTCCACTTGAGCAGAGTGTACGTATTTCTTCATGCTCTTTTCCCTCCTCCTGCCCACAAACTCTTGGCTGACTTGGGTTATGAGTTAGGAGTGGTACAACAAAAGTTCAGTCAGACAAAAATACTCGTATTCCACAGTTTCAGGGCCTCTGTCCTGTACTTCTTGGTTTTACAAGAAGTTTTGTAGTTGCTAAGTGTAGCTTGTCAAAAGCATGTGTGAAAATCTAAGGAGGTGGAACACACTTTATAAAAAGAAGGGGTTTATTAACTGCAGGCATATAACATGCTTAGGAATAGGCATGTTTATGTCAAAAGTCAATCTTATGCAATCAGTTGCTGCACCACCATGCTGTCTTTTTGTTAGAAAGGAGTAATTGCAAAGAAAGAAATGCAACAGATACAAAAATACAAAACAGTACATGGTGAACTTCTGCGAAGGCTTTATTTTTTCTTCTTATGTAAACGAGTGAATGTTCTCTATTTTATTTGCATGGAAGGAACCTTGTATGAACTGTTATTGGGAGGAAAAATATATACAAATGAAAGAAAAACTTGGCTGAGTAGTTATAACATCTTCAATCCTGGGCGTTTTGGAAACAAGGCATTTAGTCTCTGCTTTAAGAAACTTACAAGAACACCACCGCTGTTTTCTCATCTTCTGTAGCTGACTAGCAGAGTAGCAGAAGGTTATTTATTGAAATACCCATCAGCTGATGTTTGCTGTGATTTCAGAAACAAGGCATCTGATAATAATTAAAATGCATGATACAGTAAGGGTAAAGATAAGTTTGGTGAAAGAGCAATCAAACTAAATTCTTACAGAGGTTTAGTAGGAGATTGTTTGGATTCCTGTGGAGAGCTTGCAGATGGTTGCGAGTTTTGTTTGGAATTTTTTTAATAAGCAGATCAGTTTTTTTTTAATAAAGTTAAAAATCTGTCGTGATGTGGATGCTGATGGCTAGTAGGCTTGCTTTTCTTGCATGTGTGCTGAGAACCCTTAAGCAGTAATCCCGGTGCCTTGAGGGATACTCAGATTGCAAGTTGAAAACCATTGTTATAGATAATTAATTTCTTCCTTATGCTTTCTACTTCAGCAAGAAAATAATGTAGCAGTTCTCAGCACTGCTATCCCAAGATTTAGAGACAAAGACAACTAGTGTTGCTGTGCATCTGCTTTTTTGCTAATACCCATTACTTAAAGCCTTGAAGCCAGGTTAATGGCATCATGTGAACTCACCTGTGTGTGCAGCAGCTACAGCTGTGGCTGAAAGATAATTCTGCAGATGTGACTTGGTTTAAAGAGTTAGCAGCTAGCTTGTTAGACTGTCAGTATGCTTTATAAAGTTTGTTTAGCTTCAGCTTTATGGAAACATGATGAAAGTGGTGGTTAGCAGCAGTTATTATGTATGCGTTCATACAGTATAAGCTACAAATGTTCTTGGCATCAGAGCTGATGTGTCTTAATGGTGACATGCCATGAGTTTTATTGGAACAGAGGAACGGTTTCATAAACAGCATGATAGATCATATTTTGGATTCCAAGGAAAGGGTGCCCTTTGTGAAACAGCTTGAACAGTGAAGGAAAAATAAAAAGTCCTGGCTTTTTATATCCACATTTTATGTCTCTTTCCCCATCTCCATTCAAAAGCATCGTTTACACTTAGTGCTCTGTGGAAACAGAATAGCCTCACATACTTGTGTGTCAATCCAAGCATTTGGATGTTTATGATGAAATGTATTGCTACATCAATGTGACCATATTATTCCACAAAATTAA
This sequence comes from Drymodes brunneopygia, assembly GCA_013400955.1. Classification (NCBI taxonomy): domain Eukaryota; kingdom Metazoa; phylum Chordata; class Aves; order Passeriformes; family Petroicidae; genus Drymodes; species Drymodes brunneopygia. The sequence goes on along the minus strand of VZTZ01003487.1, from coordinate 110,364 downwards.
AACTATTGCTGGTCAGACTGGCAATACACCTCTTAAGAAAAAGCTGCCAGAAGAGATGACCTGAACATCTGTGTCAAGCTTCAAAAAGGAACACAAGCACTAGATTTAACTCCCAGCAGTAGAAACATTCAACAAAACATTATTTATGTCATTCTTACATAAACTATCTGTCTGCAAAAGTGCACACATGGGGGAAAAAAACCCCATATTTGACAACCTAGGATAGTCTTGCTAATACACTAGTGCTAGATATTATTTATAGGAGTGGTATTACATTAATGTTTCCAGGCCACCCCCCCTTCACCCCTCCCAAAAAAGGTATATTTTTAGGAAAAGAGAATTGCTGGGGAAATAGCATTGAGCTGCATGGGGTAAAAAAGAAGTCTAGTCTCACAATAGCTAACCAAGTGGGTGTTCATCATAAGCATACAGTCCTGGTCAAGTGACAGGAACCTTAGTGGGAAAGTGTTTTTGACCTCATGCACATTTAACTACGGCTTGAGAAAAGTGTATCCTTTATTTCATTACAGAACTTCAAGCATGTCATGCTGAGAACTACTGCTGATCCTGAGATTTCAGCAAGTAGGCTTTTAAACATTGCTTTGTGCCTTTTTAAAAAACAAACAAACAAAGCCAAAACTCTGAGAAAATTTAAGCAAAAGATAAATATTTAACTGTCTTCTGGTTTTTTCTTCCTTCTATCCCAAGGGTAGGGGAAATATATAAATAATGAAAATAATTGGAGCATTTGTAATTAAATTTGGCGTTTGAAAAATGATTTTCTTATCTCATTGAGGCAATTATTATTACCCTTTATGTCTTTGCTCAAAGCAGAAAACACTAAAAGATAAAACAGGCATATCTTTCCATAAAGTTCCATGGCATATGGAAAGTCTAATTCACTATCAAATAAGTATCAGCAGTGGGAAGTATGAATTATAGTTGAGGCAGGAACAACTTAATGAAGCTTGACTGTTCTAAGCACATCAGTGGTGCTTGTGCGTGAACGGCATGAACACTGATAGCTGCAAGTTACCTCAAAATAATCTCATTGATTTGTCCATAAATTCAATTCCATATCCATTATTACATACTGCCATTTGCCTTGTTTCTCACTTGCTGGTGCTTCAGCTTTAAAATGCTCCCCTTGTTCTTTTTTCCAGACTCCCTTTCGGTCTCCAGCAATGATGCCAGTCCTCCAGCTTCTGTAACGTCACTTCAGCCCCACATGATCGGTGCTCAGAGCTCCCCGGGCCCCAAGCGCCCTGGCAACACCTTGAGGAAATGGCTCACCAGTCCTGTGAGGCGCCTTAGCAGTGGGAAAGCAGATGGGCACGTCAAGAAACTGGCCCACAAGCATAAGAAAAGCAGAGAGGTTCGTAAAAGCGCTGATGCAGGCTCTCAGAAGGACTCTGATGACAGTGCAGCAACCCCACAGGATGAAACTGTTGAAGAGGTAGGTGCTCAAGGCAGCTTCCAGAGACTTGTTTGCATGTTTTTCAAAAAACTAAATGTTGTCAGGTGAAGGTTGTCTTCTCAGCTGACTGTCCAGCAGTGGAGCAAAGCATTATGTGCCCTGTGCTCATCCTTGACTGCTGTACTCTGCATCAGTCCTGTGCCAGAGACAATTTGTGCCCTCTGAGAGTTAGTGCAGCTCAATTTGTGCCCTCTGAGAGTTAGTGCAGCTCTGTGAAGTGCCTATAATTTAAAAAGAGAAACAGGAGAATAAAAAGTTGTCCTTTGGCTTTACTTTCTTGTGCTAATTAGCAAAGTGGCTTTGTGAGTAATGGTGCTTCAAGGTCTGGGAATAATCAGGTCATTTTGTATTTCCTTTGCTTTTCTTGTTGATGGATCAGGGAATGTGTAGGCAATGCTGCTTAACTGCTTAAAGCTCTAATTGCACCTTGCATAAGAGTCAGAGCACAGAAGAATTACCGGCTCTTCAATGCAGGCCATTTACCAGCAGTCAAATAATATGCATGGCAGTTGTCGTTGGAGAGAAGGAAACTGTGAACTGTTTCAAATTTTGCCACCAAGGACGTCTACTGAGGACTTCCCTTCTTCCCACAAACATGTGCCTCTCCTTCAAAGTCTGAAGCTCATGTATGAACAAAGCTGGCCTCCAGGCAGGAGCAGACAAGAGCCAAATTCTCTGTTACAAACCTATGGCTCAGGCTGAAACGAATGTCATGTTACTGCTTCCAAGGGCTCAGCTGGGTGCATGCTATTCCCTTTTATTAGATTGACTCTGACTATTAGTTTTGGTACTTACCATACAGAGAAGTGGTCTCAGTTGCCCAATTTTTTATTTATTGCTGCCTTCTTTTCTTTTCTTCCTCCCAACATTTTTTTCTACGAGTTTGGAACGCTAGTGAAGTTCCACAGTAAACGTAGGGACAGGAAGGACTAAAGACTTGGCAGCATGATGGATTGAGAGACATTGTTTGGGAATGAATACTGGCCTCTGACCTTGAATGTCAGGCTGTAGAAAGAGACCCTCTGTGCTGCAGTTGTAACATTGTTTTGGCAGTATCTGTTCTGTGAGTGAAGGGAAAAATCTAAGGCCAGTGCCTTAAAGTCGGGAAAAAGAGTAAGTATCTAGGCTGTCTTCCTGTAAAGGTAAATAAATTATCCTGGGAGATCGGTACATTAAACTTGGATACTTGAAATCATAGTTCCTTGTGGGGGACAGAAAGGATAATTGATAAAATACTTAATGTTGTAATAGGGAGTTTCTTATGTCCTCTGGAAGCCTTGTTGTGATACATAGCAAGATAACATCTTTCAGAGGGATACAGATTTCTCTTTATAGAATTGAACTTGGAAAGCAAGCATGGCTTTGATAACACGTTCCTGTAGTAAATTTCAGATGAATGTCTTTTTCCTAGTATTTGAATTCTTTTCCTTTTACCAGACATTGAAAAATATCTTTGGCCATCTGCATTTTCCCCCTCTGTTAAGGAGTGTTTGCAGGAGCATCTTGACTTGTTGGGAGAGGGCTGAAACTACAGAACAGACTTAAAACGAGCATGTGATAACAAGCTTCATGCTGTTGAGATAAGAGCTTGAACATCTTGATGTTACTTACAGAGGGGTCGGAACGAGGGGCTGAGCAGTGGCACTCTTTCCAAGTCATCCTCCTCAGGCATGCAGAGCTGCGGAGAGGAGGAAGGTGAAGAGGGAGCAGATGCTGTGCCGCTTCCTCCTCCCATGGCAATTCAGCAACACAGTCTTCTCCAGCCCGACTCGCAGGATGACAAGGTAGGAGCAGGACATGGGGGAGGCTTCACATGGCAAGGTAACCTCTGTTTGCAGAATTTTTCTTCTGCTTCCAAAAGTCTCCAAAATGTACATAATACAACTTCATGGTAGACAGAAGTAATCGCTATTTCCCTTTAGACAACATTAAAAGGATGTTCTATGAAAAGAGCATGAATTAAATGCTTTTCTATTTTAAAATTACAAGGGTAGAAATTTTTCTGCTAGCACTTTAAATGTGAAACTGGGGTGCTATGTGTGCTCACAGGATAATTTACATCACTTTTCCTGATGCCATATTAATGATTAGAGTTTAATTGTTTTATAACAATATCTTTTGTTATTCTTGGTCTTTTCTTTTTGGGGGGGAATTGGGAGGGGATGGCAGGGAGGAAAGGGGGCAATGCCGAAGAGAAAGGAGTAACCAAATAAGGGTAATAATTCTTATGATTTAACCCTAGCCAGCACACAGTCACTGTTCCCCTGTCCCAGTGAGAATCAGAAGGGAAAGAGTGAAAAAACTCTTGGGTTGAAATAAAGACAGTTTAATAGGTAAAGCAAAAGCCATGCACACAAGCAAGGCAGAACAAGGAGTTCATTCACCACTTCCCAAAGACAGGCAGATGTTCAGCCGTCCGCAGGAGAGCAGGGCTCCATCACGTGTAGTGGTGGCTTGGAAAGATAAACGCCATTGTTCCAAATGTCCCCCTCTTCCTTTTTCTTCTCCCCAGCTTTATATGCTGAGGACAATGCCATATGGTCTGGAATATCCCTGTTATCACTTGGGGTCAGCTGTCCTGACTCTGTCCCCTCCCAACTCTTTGTGCTCCCCCATTCTTCTCGTTGTTGGGGTTGGATGAGAAACAAAAAAGGCCTTGGTGCTGTGTGAGCTCTGCTCAGCCATAGCTAAAACACCCCTGAGTTACCAATGCTGCTTCCAACACAAATCCAAAACATGGCCCCATACCAGCTACTGTATAAAATTTAACTCTGTCCCAGCCAAAATCAGCACATAATCCATCTGTTTTTTACAAACAAAGGCACATTAAAATTAAAGGTAAAAATTTTGCGTTGGTAATAAAACTTTGGATGTAGGTAATAAATGCATGAAGAAAATCTTACTTGCCTGTGATCTGTTTTTCTTTAATGTTATGATGTTCATATATTGAGAGGGTTTATTTCAATTTTGAACCTGGATCAGACATTTAGAGGACAAGTATCAAGTCTGGAAATACAGGGGTTTAGAATGGAAATAATCTGGACTTGTGCAGCAAATATGCACATTATTGTTGCCATTTTGCTCCTTACAATTTTTAACCTTTGTAATCTACAGCACTGAATATTGTTAGTGAATTTTGCGACTGTTTGCTCTCTGTTCTCAGTGGTGCAAGTGTTATTCATAACTTTAGTAGATCTTACTTATTTTTTCTTTTTTTTTTCTTTTAAAAACACTGCCTTTCAGTGGGAATCTCACTCATCCCTGAAGCTGTTGTTTGTAGGATCAAAATGGTTGCTTATTATGCTCTATGTATATTCAATTTCTACATGTTTTCTGAATTGACCAAGTGTAACATATGAATTGAAGATTTAATATATTGGGAAATATTCCTGAAACAAAACAAGCAAAAATAGGCCAGCCTTCAGAGCTGAGAGAATGTTTTCTTGCTAGAATAATCTCAGTTTTAGATTTAGAAACAAGATGAAAATTATCTTAGTGAAAATGTGTTTAAGCTCCTGCTGGTGAGCTGCCATATTTATGGATTCCTTCAGTGACAGAAAAGAATTGCTACACAAATATTATAAAAAGATACTCTATGAGTAGCTTTCCATCTCCAGTAAATTTTATTTTCACTTCTGTTGTGGTATAACCCCAGCCAGCCACCATGTACCACACAGCTGCTTGATTACTCCCCTGCCAGTGGAATCAGGGAGAGAATGGGTCAAGTAAAAAAACACATGTGGATGGAGATTAAGCAAAAACCATGCACACAAGCAAAGCAAAACAAGGAATTGATTCACTGCTTCCCATGGTTGGAGAGGCCATCTCCAGGAGAGCAGGGCCTCATCAGGTGTAATGGTGACTTGGGAAGACGAATGCCATCACTCCAAATGTCCCCTGCTTCCTCCTTCTTCCCTCCACCTTATACACTGAGCATGATGTCACATAGTCTGGAATATTCCTTTGGTCAGTTCGGGTCACCTGTCCTGCCTGTGTCTCATCCCAGCCTCTCAAGCACCCCCAACTTCCTCACCAGCAAGGCAGTGCAAAAGCAGAAAAGGCCTTGGCTCTATGTAAGCCCTGCTCAGCAATAACAAAAACATCACTACATTATCAACACTTCTTTTAGCACAAATCCAAAATGCTGCACCATATCAGCCACTGTGAAGAAAATTAACTCTACCCCAGCCAAAACCAGTACAACTTCTTAAAAGGTTAATATGCACCCACTTCAGTAAAAACATGTCAGGACAGCTTTTAAAGTAGCTGAACCTACATTTAGAGAAGACTTCAGAGAAGTTAAAATTTGGTAAAGTTGATATTCTGCCGTAAGTTTTCAAAGCACGTAAAGAGTGATTCTTCTGCGATGTGTTGTTATTGTGCAGTATTTGTCCTTCATGGTGAGAAGCGAAAGGGTTCCCTCATGGGGCATTGGGGGAGGTTGTGTGTGCCTCTCTCAAGGCCACACACCACCAGCTTCTAGCACCTAAAGTAAATGCTTCATTGGAACACAGAAGTGAGAAGCCAAAGCAAAGTTTTACCCAGGAGAAGGTAGTTGGCTCTATTTCTGGAGTTACTGATTAATAAAAGGCTTGCAAACAAGTTCCCAGTTGTCTGTCTTCTGGGTGGAGTCCTTCTTCACATTCCTGCCCTGCTGGGTGGTTTCTTGGGTGGCTCAGCTACTCCGGATCCCAAGGAATGTCTCCTCCTTTCTGTGACCTCAGAGGCTTGGCATTCATCTCTGCCTCCCTGCAAGCATTTCTTACTCTCCAGAGCTCCTGCTCAGTGCTGGAAACTCCCTGTTTGCTGGGTTTCTCCTTCCCTTCCCAGCCTGCTGTGGGCCCTTAGCAGCATCTCATACCTGTGTGAGCTCAGTTGCTCCTTCCATCTTTCCCTTCTTATCTGGCCAAAGGGGTGTATTCTGCTCCCAGAGTACATCACCAGGAAAGTCAGCAGGGAGTTTTATCTGTGCAGCTCCTTCTTTTTCACAGAATATGTGCTATAAGCACAGGCCCTGGAAATCACAGTTCTGAAGTTCTACCTCACCTCCCATATACCCCAATGAGACAATAAAAGAAACCAGAACCAGAACCTGATTCCAACACTGACAATGTTTTGTAAGAGTAAGCTGAGCTCTGCATCCAAAGTGAAAACCCGCATACAGGCACAGCTTTGGAAAACCTGGTCAACAGTCAGATGTCAGGAGCATGTAAATTGCCTAAAAGACAGGCCAGCTGTGGGATTGCTCAGTTTTTGGTGTACATGTAAACATCATGTGCTAGACCGTGCTGATTTGTCTGATAACACTAAATAACACAAGCGTTTTCTCCCCTGAGAGCTCATCTATACACTATGTGCATTCTTCCATTCAGCAGAATCATTGCACACGTCATGGATTTGCATTTGGTGTCAGTTTACAAGTTGTTTGCATTTAATTTTTGGATAAGCATTATTAAAGTTTCAAGATCAGTTGTGTTAATATGAAACTAATTATTTTCGCTTTTTGTTTTCTCTTTTTGTAAACTCTGATGTAGCATTATGTTGACTTGTGTTCTGTCTCTGCTTTGGCTCAGTTCCCATATCTTTCCGTTTAAAGTTATCTGTATTTCCTCTGCTTACCCAGCCCCTGTTTTCCTTTCCAAATAAGGCAAATACAAGGCAAACTACCTAAAATCTGTATTTTCTTCCTTTTTTTTTTTTTTTATTTACTTATGGGGAGTCTTGTTACACCCGTACTTGATTTGAGCTGAACCTCTTGTGTTGAGTCATTGTTCATGCCGTTTCTTTGTCCAGTTTGTTGGAAACATTTGCAGGACAGCTTGCTCTGTGCTGCATGATGTTCACTGCGCTGCTCGTAATATGAAGTACGGTTCATATTACACCCTGTTTCCACTCTCCAGTTACTAAATGATAAATGTAATATGCAAACAGCTCTGTTTGCAAATTACTGAGGCTGAATTTAATGGCCTTCTCCCAGAATCCTTTACTGTGAACACCTTTTGCCTTCAGTTGTATCTATAAACTGGCATTTTATAGCTTATGAGGCCAGAGATCTTCTGTGCTCTACACATACCATTGGGAAAAATGGATGGCACAAGGAATGGTGAGCTCAATTTCCCATCTGAATCTGGGCAATATACCCCAGCTCCTTTAGAAAAGTAAATGCCCCTGAGTTACTGGTGTCTTTTTTCTTAACATAATAATGCTTCCTCCTTTATTTCGAGTCTTCCTGATTTTACTTACTGTTCTGCAGTTGTTGCTTTGTTTAAGCAGCAGTGAAATAGGTTAACAAACTGTTGTCTGTTGGGTCAGCTCAGGCAATTTTCATAGCTATTTGCCAAGAATTATCAGCAATTATATTTCCTTGACTTCTATTGCATGTAGGAACAGGAATTTTTATCCCAGCATTTAACTTCTGTGGGGTTTACTTGAAACTTCCAGCTCCAGCCTAACTCTGGAATTCTCCTCCCTTTGTGTCATTGCACAGACATCTTCTCGATTGTTGGTGCGGCCGACCAGCTCCGAGACGCCCAGCGCTGCAGAACTCGTCAGTGCAATTGAAGAGCTCGTCAAAAGTAAAATGGTGAGACTGACCAGCAGGTGCATCTGTCTAAAGAAATTGTGACTTCCAAGTCCCAGCTTGCTATTTAAAGAAAACCTTTACATTGACTTGTTTTACACTGACTTGTGAAATTTGCTGTCTGTTTCAAAAGTCACTTTCTGGGTTGATGTATGGGGTCATTTCTTACGCACTCTTTTGTAAAAGCATTTACTGAATAGGTAAATGGCAATGTAGAGGAGCAAAAAGCAGTAATTAAGAGGAAGCGAGGAGATGGTAGAAAATTAACTAAGTATGTCCAGCTAGTCAAAAGAAAATGTCCTATTAGTAGAATGTAGTCTAAGACCCAGGGTCTTGGACTAATAGACCTTTATGAGAAGAATCCCTGAAACTAAATTTTTTGCAAATCCTATGGGGTTAGCAGCAAAGCAGGTAACCCTCATAACAGAAATATTTGTTATCTAGTTGCTCTTTAGGCAATGTGATAATGAAGAGGTAAGTCAAGTAAAGGGATCATTTTGCATGTTAGTGCCTCCATCCTTGCTAACAAATTAAGTAGGAGGAATTTGTGTCAGCTTTTTTAGGTTTCTATGTTTTAAATTTTCCATGTTTCTGAAGATTGTCATTGACATGTTTTAAAGATTTCATGTTTCTGAAGATTTACATTATATGCATAATTCCAGGAAGGCCCTTTGTAATCAAAAATCCAGCTTGACCCAGTCTTAAGAAAAACTTCTCTGGCTGACCCATGTAGTCCCCTGAGATTGGACTGTATGGTCTCAAGAGGTCCCTCAGCAATTCTGGATTTCCTCAAAACCTTTAAATACAGCTTTTGCAGCATAGCCCCTCTTGGGCTCAATAGACGTGCCTTTGTGAAAAGTGCGAAGAATTGCAGCATGGCAGCCCAATGTTACCAGAGGTTAATATTTTCCAGGTTCACTCTAAATTGAAGCAGCTTTGACTTTCAGAATTAGAAATTTTATTTTCTGTTTTCTCATTCAGAGAAAATTGCATTATTGCATAAAATAATTACTGTACTCTCTTGGGTATTAACTTTGCTTTTTACTTCTCTTACACCAGAAGAGTGAATAAGAAGTAATCTATGGGAAAATTCAACATACTCTTTTGTAAAGGGAAATTTTGGTAGTCCATGTGTCTTTCAGACTGCCTAGCAATGGACATAGCCTTAATGATCCATGCATATAGCCCTTGGGGGAGATGTTCTCATTTCACAGTTTTAGCCAAGGGTCAGCTTCCCCTGGGTTTTGGGCAAGTCATATCATTATTGGTTTTTACTTTTTGTGGGGAAAGAAAAAAGATTATAGCTGAACCCCACCCCAGTGAAGTAAATGTGTCTTGCATTAAGGCTGTATCACATGCAAGGAAAATGTGATACATAGCTGTAGCTTGATCCAAGATTATGGGCTTGAATTAAAGAAACCCGATGAATACTTCATAGAAGATGTTCGTATTATTTCCTCCTATTGCTTCTTCATCTTTTGTACAAACAGAAGCCTGTGGAGTCCATGCAAGGGAGATAGTGTGTCTGGAAGAGGATACAGGGACTCTTTTCTAGGATCTGAAGAAGCTCAAAAGCAACACTGGCAGTGTAGAAGTCATTATTTTCTTCACTGAGATACTATTTTGGCTAGTTATTAAGATAACCAAAATATCTGACAAAGAACGCCACTTCCATTGTATTAAAAATGTAACATCATAAAAATCTCCTTCAAAGATGTCCTATTTATTGTTGAAAGTAACTTGTTGAAAGAATGTCAAATATGGCAAATATAATTTAATCCCTGGCCATGAGGACACATTCGTGTCGCTCCCACCATAGAAGTGATTACGTCCTGAGCAGGAGAGTCCGACTTTTAGCCATTACTGCTCAAACCAGTTCAGCTCATTTATCTTCCTGTGAAGCAAAGACTGTCATCTCAAATGTGCTTCTCAAATGTGCTTCAAAGGCTCAGTTATCATGGAAAGCCATGTTGTTGGCTGGTTTCCTAGAGGCTTGTGACTTGCTTTGCGAAAATACATTAAAGTAATTGATCTCCCATAGATTGCTATTTACAGCTGCTTGTAATGTGTCTTGTGGATAAAGGAGAAATAAATCACTGTTGCTGACTGTCTTGAATACCTTCTCAGGCTCTGGAGGACCGTCCAAGTTCCTTGTTGGTAGATCAAGGTGACAGCAGCAGTCCATCCTTCAACCCTTCAGATAACTCCCTTCTATCCTCCTCATCACCCATAGATGAGATGGAGGAAAGGAAATCCAGCTCCTTAAAAAGACGACAGTAAGACCAATCTTTTACAATTTTTTTTTTTTTTTTTATTTTTAACAATGCTTATTTTGAACTGGCAGCAGAAGCTGTTAGTCTGAAAGTGGGAGGGCTCGTATTAGATGTCAAGCATGTGGTCGCATTTCTCTGTGACATTCAATCAGTGATTTTTAATTCTAATCATACCTGGTTTTGAATTCTGCTGCATGTCACTCTCATTTATTTGGGAAGATGCTGGTCTTTAAATGTCCAAAGGTCTATTAGGCTTCAAAAAAGCAGACATTCCCCTCATTCTATGCCAACCCATGCTTAATTTCTCTATGTAGTAGTAAAATGTTGCCATGGTAGAATAAAAACATGCCTGGTTTCAAATTTTTTAAACTTGTGTGTAGAAATAACCATCCGTATAGCAAAGAGTCTCCAGGCCAGAGACATAATAGCATTTTATTTTAAACAATAGTTAAATGTTTAATTTTAATGTCACATTTAAGAAAACATCTGACTTTAGATAAACAGAATTAAGCCTTGTCCAGTTTTAAAGTCAAAGCAGTATCTTGCTAAGAACCAATGTGCATTAATTCTTCCATTTCAGTTCTGCCTATCAAACATATGTGACTGCAAGTGTCTAAAAAGTTGTATGCCATTAATCCTCTTGAAAAATCTGTTTCATTTTTTAATGTGTGTTCACCTTTTTCCTTCCACTGTAGCTATGTCTTACAGGAATTAGTGGAGACAGAGCGAGATTATGTGCGAGATCTGGGCTACGTAGTTGAGGTATGATGTTTTTAATTCTCTTGATTTCTTCTTTATTTTAAAAAGTGTTACTAACCAGCTGTGCAGCTTGAACCTCACTAAGTTTTTCTAAATGAAACACAGGAAGAGACTAAAAATGTGAAAGCTTGCATTCTGAGTTTTCCCTCCTGTAAGCTTTTAATGTATTAAAATACTACATCAGATTTTACTCCTTTTTTCCTGTTCCTGTGTTCACCTTGTTGTTCTTTTGTAGTTCTTTGCCTATTTTTTTTTAAATCACTATGTCTGGCCTAATGTTATCCTAGTAGACAGTGGGTTTATTTAGCACATCTAAATTTTAAAAAAAAGCATTTTACCTCAGCATACAGAGCAGCTCTCCAGGATTTGAAAGTCCTTTCTCTCCTACCACTAGGCTTCTCTTAGACTTCCTAGCTTCCCCTGCTGTAAAATGAGATAACATCACACATCTCCCTTCAGTCTTCAGCTACCAACAAAATGCATTTGGAAGAGTAGAAAGAATGAGTATGACAATGAACTTTAGCCTAATGATAATTCTTAAACTCTATTTTGGAGGCAGGGAGGGAAGGAAAGATCATCATTATGATAGTATTTTTACATTATTTAAAGGGTGCATTTTAAGTCTGTGAATAGATGTGTTTTTGTAAATAACAACATAATTTCTAGACTGTTGACTTATTAGACAATAAAATGCTAGACGTCAAAACATACACTTGTCAAAACCAGACCTGGCTATTTAGGAACACAAGTATTGGGGGAAAAAAGGAAGGAAAAGAGTTGCATGAATATTACAAAATTTAAAAACACTCCCAATCTAACTATATGGTAGAATTGCTCAGTGAGACAACCCTTTAGTCACCAAAAATAAGATGGGACTATGGGAAAATGTAAGAGGAACTTTACTGCAGCAAGAATGCTATCTAACAGAATTGATTTTCATTTTTTTTGTGTTTGGTTTGCTTATACTGCAAGCAGTAGTCCATGCAGTGCAAGCCCCATGGGCAGTTTCCTCCTCAGTGCCCTTTGGTATGGGGTTACTGTGAGTGTCTGAAATAAGAGACACCGAGCAAAGCAGAACTGAAGCCAGTTCAGTGGCTCTGACGTACTCAGGAGCAGCCCTACTTGGCAAGGCATTGCAGCTGCTTCAGGCAGTAAGGGGAAGGGTTGTGGAAGTTTCCTTCATGTTTTGAGCCCATTCACGCATGCTGAATAAGCCAGAGTGAATTCATTTTTCTAACACTGTGGTGTAGACAGCCTCACCTCAATTTGTGATACTTTGTGTCTGTGCATTATGCTATGTTATAGAACAGCTTTCTGGTTTGGTTTAGTGTCCCAAGCAAGTTTTTGCCATTGGACATCTTCTGGGAAAGGGGTGATTAAAAGACAACTTGCTTTTTTTGACGTAAGAATGTTCACAGTGAATTCACCTGGACTGTTGCAGGGTTATATGGCACTTATGAAGGAAGATGGTGTACCTGATGATATGAAAGGCAAAGACAAGATTGTATTTGGAAACATTCACCAGATTTATGACTGGCACAGAGAGTACGTATTGTACCTAAAAAATATTAGACTGACTTTAAGAAATTATTTTATTTCCTCAGATATTCAAATACAAGGTAAATGTAGTTGGTTTTGTGCTTTGAGTTGTAGAAAATATAACTTCAGCATACAAATGTTGGTGTCAAGATTTGCTTTAAAGAAGGATGCATGTGTATATATATATATATATGTATATGTATATATACTGCAAGTACTTCAGCTGAGGATCTCTAATATGGACAGAACTTTGTACATTGCTTTCTCTCCAACAATACAGTCTAAAGAATTTTTTAGGGATGGTCTGAATGCTCAAGCATTCAGACTAGGAAGGGTAAAGCTTTCAATCAATGTAGATGAAATTTAATAATTTTATTAGTGAATGCCAGGTGTTATTTTTATCTTGGCATGGATTCAGCATGTCCTTTTAAAAAACTATCTTGAAATACTACACTGTTAATATTGTCAGTTTGAACATAAATTAATATCCAAAGCTGCTGATATGGGACACAAAGTGTCTTGCCTTGCAGTAAGACCACTTTGCCTTGCAATTATCTGTTGCTATAATTTGTGTTGTCAGAAAAAAAAATGTTTATTCTGTTTATGTTCAGCTTCTTTTTAGGAGAGTTGGAGAAGTGCCTTGAAGATCCAGAAAAGCTGGGATCCCTGTTTGTTAAACATGTAAGTGTTAACGTCTTTGTTGGCAAACTCTGTTGCTGCTACTGACCAACACATTTGACTATTAAGTACAGCACCAGTAAGAAGGTGTTGTACAATGTTCTTCCCTGTAAGAGGTGGAGAGATAGCTTTTAAGAGCTTATAAACAGAATAAGAAGACACTCTAGCCTTTGACCCCAGCACCTTCCTGTGGAGAGGGAACATGAATGTGGGCCCCATTTCTCTATTCAGTTACACTTTCAGTGCAAGGGAATCGTCATTTCATCTGACACCTGCCTTCTCATCCCAGGTGTCCATGCAGTACCATGGAATATAGGAAATAAAAATAGGAAAGAGGCTCATTCTTCTTCTAGTCTGAGCATGTTCTAGTTCTGTATCCTTTCCCTTTCTGGCAGTTTGTCCCTGGCAAAGTGGGAAGCCTGTAGGAAGTAGCTCTCCCTGTTTCTGATTGCTGTTTTACTTTCTCCTGGTATTGTTTGTAGTTGACTTGTCTTTGAAAGGCACCTTTACCACTCCAGATGGAAAGGCAAGCTGTGATGCTATTACAGCATCCTCTAGCAAAACCCTATCAGCTAAAATACGGTGATTCAGTTCCTGTTCTTAATCTGTGTCCTGTGTCCTTTCCAGTTTCCATCTGACTTTTTCATTTCTTTCTTACCATTTATCTTCACTAGTCAGTACTCTGCAAGTCCCTGGGAAGCAAAGCCTCTAACAGCAAACCAATCCTAGCAAAGTGATAGGAAAGATTTTGGAGTAGTTATGTCTGTACTTCTTAACCAGCAATGTCAGTAATCAGAAATGAATCTTAAAGGCAGAAGTTATTCCCTTGCTCTTTTTCTTTGTTGCTTTGGTATTAAAAGCACATGCACAAGAAAAAGGATCAGAGCTAAAGAATATTAGTGCCTCCTTTTCCAGGCTTCATCACCTACATCCGCACCCAAACTCCAGTAGGACAGCCAATATTAAATAAAAACATGAAAGTTTTCTTGTGACATGTAAACAGGAGGGGATCATTATTCCAATAAATGTCAATAATAATCAGATTATTAAAATAGAATAAAAAATACTATATTTCAAAGGCCCCATTACGGAATCACGGCGTGGTTAAGGTTGGAAGGGATCACTGTGGGATCACCTTGTCAAGCCTTTCATGGCTCTTGGTAAAAGAGAAATCTAACCATTTTCATGCTTAACTTTATTGTGAGACCTGCTGAGCTGTCATCTCTGAACAACTGTCATTCAGGAAAATTTATAGCTGTGGGAATTCTTTTCACTTGTGTTGCCTTTCTAAAATCATAATGATGTTCCCAAATAAATGTGTTTTCAGATCTATAATCTCTGCATATGTAGCTGCTTCTTTTCTTTAAAGGGGTCTTTTTAAGTTCATACACTGGAACTACTGTATTTCTTAAAATAATACCCCGTTTCAATCTGGCATGTGTTTTTCTTGATAATGATGTATCTATTCTGTATCTTTGTTCCTCTAGGAGAGAAGGTTGCACATGTACATAGTTTACTGCCAAAACAAACCAAAGTCTGAGCACATTGTCTCAGAATACATTGATACGTTTTTTGAGGTAAGTTCATGAGAGAGGATATGTGAGGTGAAGGATTATCAAATCTGTTGATCAAACCAGAAAAAAAAAACCAAAACAATGCAGCAGATACTGTTCTTAATGTTTTAAATTGCAATTTCTTGCCATTTCTGTTCTGATTTCTCAAATCAGATACAGACTCCTAGAGATGAAAACTAAAGGTCATATATGAGATACTAATGAATCAGTAGAGTCTTGCCCTTAGTAGCCTTAGTCCAGGCAGTTATCAGTACATTTTACACAGAATGGCATTTCTGGATGAGCAGAGATCGCTGTTGAAAATAGGATGTATACAACCTGTGACTGAAAAATTACATTTCACTCTGAAGCCTTGTCAAAAAAAAGAGAAGAAAGATGCTTGCAGAAGGGAATATCTTGTGAGCAAGGGTGATAAAGGGAAGGAGTCTAGCTTTTACCTAACTGAAGATTATATTCTTCTCTGACTTTTGCCATTTTCTGGTCTGATAACAATTACTATTGATATATCCTTGTTTATATATATATATTTTTTTATCTCCATATACTGATATGAATGCTGTGTTTCTAACTCAGCAAAACAAAGGTATTTCTAACTGAACAAGCAAAAAATGTTTGTTTTACAACTCTCAGGATCTAAAGCAACGCCTGGGCCACAGACTTCAGCTCACGGACTTGCTAATAAAACCTGTGCAGAGAATTATGAAATACCAGCTGTTACTAAAGGTAAAGTGATGTTGAGATGAATGAGTTGTGTTAACAGATGTTATAGATCTGTTAATGGATAGATTTTCTTTTTTTATTTTTGCTGATGTTGTTCCACCTCTTTCCCCAACAGAACCCAGATTTGTAAGCAATGCCATATGATTATTTTCTGATCACATTCACATAGTTATAAAAATTGCAGTAAATGGCTTGGGAAGAAATTTGGTTTTTCTTTTAACAGTTAAAGGCCAAATGTTCAGGCCATGGAAATGTTTAAAATTTGTACCAGTGTCATAGGAACAAGAGAAGGAACTCTCAACTATTTCAGATGTAAAAGTGTTACAAGTTGTTGGGACTCATCACAGCTTCTCCAGCTACACCTGCAATCATTTAGTATCACATAAGTGTTAACTGAAGAGCAACCCTGTGTAGCACAGAGGTCATTGCTTTAGCATGTGTTTTTGTATGAGCTAAATCCAAATGGTGTGACTTCTGCAGTCTGTCACATTCTGATAGAGGATATCAAATTCAAATTTTCTAAGATTGCCCTTTGATGATTAATGAGGAATGAAATATTACATTATTTTTTTTTCTTTTTCAGGACTTCCTCAAGTATTCTAAAAAAGCTAATCTTGACACAACAGAACTAGAGGTACTTGAGACATTTTCTCTTAGTGATAAGAGTTCTTACAGCTCTGAACTTCTCCTGCTTTGGCAGAGTCACTTTCCTTTTCTGATCTTCCTGAGAAAGCGATTATAAGTGTTTACTTCTTACATTTCCGTTCTAAAGCAACCATACTAAATGAAACAAAATTTTATGCTGCTAACTCATTTGGAAAATAAAGCTTTGACTTCTTATTTGTCTTGAACAGAAAGCTGTAGAGGTCATGTGTATAGTACCAAAACGGTGTAACGACATGATGAATGTTGGCCGCCTGCAAGGATTTGATGTAAGTTGGCTGGAGTTTTGCTTAGAGATTTTGTCAGGTTCTCTAGAAATTAACCATTAATATTGTGGGGAGAAATGTGTTTAGTGCTGCCTCACTATCTGGTTAGCTGGTGCAAAAAGCAGTAAATGAAAAATCAAGTCTTAGCCCTCCTGAGGAGTTTTTCCTGGGAAGCACTGCTTGCTGTGTGTCACACTAGGTAAGTCCTTCTGCAAAATCTAGAAAGGGCTGGTGTTACTACAATTCTCTTGTTCACTAAAGGCTTTCAAAACAGTGAAATAATCAGCTATCAGCACGTGAGCAGACCTGATTTGAGTAGTGTAGACAGAGGAGGAGTCCCTAAGGTCAATTGTGTACCTGAGGCAACCGTAGCCCTCCTAGTTTTGCTAAGTCTAGAAGAGATGTAAATTGGCTACTGAAGCAGTATGCATCAGCCAGGCCACAGTCATATGTTCTACTTGCAAAGCTCTTTATATTCTGTGATGCAGACATGAACTTGAATTCTTCCCCTGCTCAGCAACCTGGAAGAATATATGAATAATTGTTGGAGTTATTAGAATGGAGAAATTAAAGCCTTAGTGTTTCAATCTTCAAAATGCCATATGAATTGAAAAGGGTGGAGTGGGCTTTTTGGGGTTTGGTCTGGTTTTTTGATTTGTTTTTTTCTTTTTGATGTTTGGTTTTTTTGAGAAAGAGCACAAGAATATCTTGTGTATAGGAGGAGAAGTGAATATATAATGGTCAATGACAGTCGGTAGGTGGGAGATATACAAAGCTGTTTGGTATGAACATGTGCTTAAAAATGTTAAGTGGGGAAAGAAACAAAGAACTGCACTAAGTGTGTTTCTGCTTGCCTCTGTGTTTAGGGTAAAATTGTAGCCCAGGGTAAGCTCCTGCTCCAGGACACATTCTTGGTTACAGACCAGGATGCGGGACTTCTGCCACGCTGCAAGGAGAGACGGGTCTTCCTGTTTGAGCAGATTGTCATTTTCAGTGAGCTGCTAGATAAAAAGAAAGGTTTCTCCATGCCCGGATTCTTGTTTAAAAACAGTATCAAGGTAACTGTTGTGTGTGTCTCTTGTGTCCCCTGCACAAACTCTGCTAAGGTAACAGTTTCTCATTCTGTGGGCTGTCACTAGTGGCATCTAGATGTGCGATCATAGAGTACAATGAGGTGTCAGCCATTTCCTGAAATTACTTCCTACCAAATTTGTTCTCACTCTGATGTTAAGTGGAGATCTTCGGATCCCAGTACTCTGATGCTTCCTGTGTGAAGCCTATCAAAGCAGGTGTTCTGGCACAAAGCATTGGACAAGGATTCACAAAGAGTTTCATTTTCAGCTCTGTGCTGTGTGTACACCACATTGCAAAGTCATTGCAAGTAGAGATAATTACTCCTTTTGTGTCCTTTCTGATACCCAAATATGTAGATAACATTTGTTAGTAGTGCGACCTTAGATACATCAGCTTTTCCTCAAATGAAAGAAGTGTTTCGCCACTTCAAGCTTTTTCTGAAAAAAACCTGATAATATGGGGGCTCAGCAGCCTTCATGAAGTGTTTTGGGTGGACCCTGCTTCCCCAAATTCACCTTGGTGCTCTGCCTGCCACTTGAACCTGCTGTTCATAGGTTTGGCTGAACAGCCTGGTCCTGCAGCTGAAGGCCTTGGTGGGGGCCAGTGGTATTGAGAGCTCCATAACAGGCTCAACATTTTAACTAATCTGAAAGTAAAGTGAGGGATGGAGAACAGTGGGCTGTGCTGACCTGCTGGAGATTGTTCAGGCACAGTGTGTCAGTAAGCTGTACACTAATCCTTAGTTTACTGGAATACTTCATTTCATGGTATTATTTTACTGAAGGAAAGACTGGTTATCAGTTGAAGATCTGACTCTAAACTCCTAAGAAAGATTTTTGAAAGGTATATTTCTCATAAAATACATACTATCTTTTTCATGAAGGTGAGTTGCCTTTCCCTGGAGGAAAATGTGGACAGTGATCCATGCAAATTTGCACTAACATCAAGAACGGGCGATGTCACGGAGACCTTCATTTTGCATTCTGCCAGTCCAGGCGTCCGCCAGTTATGGATCCATGAAATTAACCAAATTTTGGAAAACCAGCGCAACTTTTTAAATGGTAAATTATTTTCTTTTACTGAAAGTTCATAATTGGATGACTTTTCTCTCATCTCTTTTCTTGGCTTTGAAATGTTTTGCAAGTTGCCTTTTTCCTGAGCTAATACAGAACAGTTGGGGGATATGTGCTGCATTTCTGCTTCAGAACAGATGCTTGCATTTATTATAAGAGTGGTAGTCTGAATTTACATGGTGTTCTCTTGGTGAAATTTTCCAAATGTTTTGTGGGAGTAAATCAAGATAGGTGCCATCCGTTGAGAGCTTGTGTACCCCTTTTAAGCAACTGCAAGCTTTTAAAGGCTAAACCCAAGTGGAATTTTAAACATTTATTCAGAATATGTTTTGCTTCTATTATTTTGGTGGCCATTGTTGTCTCATCTTACTGTGGCAACAACATTCAAATTCTGCAGGAGAAAAATAGAAGGTGGTATTGTATATTGTGGCACTTGAAGATTCTTGCTCTATTTTTATATTTATCGGTTATTGTCCCAACCTAGATGTAATGTTGTAATGAGTAACAACAAGCAGAGACTGTGGAGTCACACGTGTTTTTTCCCAACTTGGCTGCTGACTAACAGTGTGATCCTAGAGGAAAACATTTCTTCTTAGTTTCTTTGACATAGGTAGATACAGCAGGTTATGAAGGTTAGATACAGAAAAGTGACTTGAAGTCTGTGGCATCTTTCCACTGCTAAGGAGATTTATTTGAACAGCACTCCCCTTTTTGGCAATAGATATGTCTGTTTTAAACTGTTCCTGTTCCCTTCCCTGCCCCCTCTCCCCTGACTGCCTCCCCCCTCACCCCCACTGCAGCCTTGACGTCACCGATCGAGTACCAGAGGAACCACAGCAGTGGTGGAGGCGGCAGTGGGAGCAGCAGCGGAAACACCGGCGGTCCCAGCAGCTGTAGTGGCATCCCCAGCTCCAGCCGTAGCCGGCCATCCCGGATCCCCCAGCCTGTCAGACACCACTCCCCAGTCCTGGTCTCCTCTGCAGCCTCAGCCCAAGCAGAGGCAGACAAGATGTCAGGTATGTCCATTCACAATCACTCCCTGCCACACTACACCACCTCCTTAGAAACTGGCCTGAGCCAACCAGACAGGCATCCTCCTGGTGCAGAGCCAGATGGTCCTCAGAGAGAAGCTGAACAGATTCCCAAGATGAAAGTTATTGAAAGTCCCAGGAAGACAGCAGGAAACTTTTCTGGCTCAGCTGATGGAGCCCAGAAAGACTCACGTGGAATCTCGGAGGACAGTCGAACAAGAAACAGCATAGGATCACTGACGCTTGGGAAGCCAAGGCCAGGAGCCATCTCTCCAATGAACTCTCCTCTGTCCACGACTTTCCCTTCTCCTTTTGGCAAAGAAACCTTTCCACCCAGCAGCCCCCTGCAGAAGGGCTCCTTTTGGAGTTCCATCCCAGCATCCCCTGCCAGCCGCCCTGGCTCCTTCACTTTCCCTGGGGACAATGACTCCCTGCAGCGGCAGGTCCACCGCCACTCTTCACACAGCAAGGACACAGACCGCATGAGCACATGCTCCTCGACCAGCGAGCAGTCAGTTCACTCCACCCAGAGTAATGGGGTAAGAGCGGAGCACCTCTGTCCTGCGAGCTCTTCTAAAACCTTCCATGCTCCCTTTCTGTGCGTTGCCATCATTCTCCGTACTAACTTCTGGCTCTCCGGTGCTGTACTGCTCTGAAATAATCAACTGTTCCGGTATCTTCTGCACATTAAAAAGCCAAGAGTGTCTACCTGTGTGTGTGTATACATGTGAACATGGCTATGTATACAGACACAAAAGCAGCTGCTAACATTCGATGTGATTTCTGCCTCTGCTGAAAACATAGATCACTAGGCTGATACCTACTAACTTGCTGTCCTTGCTTTTTTCATCTCTAATTTGAAGGCACATAATTAACATGCTGAAGCGTGGCAACCAGAACACTCTGGGGTATGCATTGCGCCAAGCACTTAAATCTGACTTCAAGATTTTGGCAGATTGCCTTGGGGCTTTTTTCCTTTTCACGCACAAATTTGCCACCATTGTCCTGTTGAGTTTTAACTTCATGGAGACATCTGCGTTCCCTGGGCTGCTTGATTTTTATTTTTTTATTAATTTATTTTTCCCCCCTCTCCTTTCAGCCTAAATTGTTGTCCAACAATCTCTTTTTAAATCCCATGTTTGACCAAGGAAGCTTTCTGCAATCCACCCAAAATAGGCCAACAAAACCTAGCGACAGTAATCCTACTTCTACTACAACCAAAACAATTACCTGCTCCACTTGTCTTTTCTCCTTTGTAAGAAGAGCTGATTTTGGGTTTCTGGAGATTCAGCCTCTTAGTGTGCACTTGGTGTGTTTGTGCAGAAATCTGGGCTATCAACAGAATCTACGTTATCTCTAGTAACGTCCACCAGGAAAGCAACACAGCAGTCATGGGGGCACGTGCAAATATAAAGCAAAAATGTTGAGGCATTTGCCATGAATGTGGTAGGCAGGTTATGGTGCCTTTCTTTTTAAACTCACGTTTGATTTTTCTCTCACTTAAACCTTGTGTTCATGAATGTTTGTTTTTCCACTCTCACAAATGATATGCAATACCAGTTTTGCAAATCACCTAACTTGCTGGACCTTTTTTAAATGCATGCATTTCTTTATAGAACTGTTTAACCCACAAAGCTTTCTTGACGTCTTACTTCTATAATAGCTTCAGAAGAAAAAAAATTATGCTTTGCATGTTTTGTATTTTTATCCTGATCTTCCTTCAGCTTTTTATTTGGTTTAGCTCTGTCTTGTGTTTATCTCCAGTCTAGCAAAATGTGATGTGATGTGATGTGATATAATGCAGTATCTGGGTTTGAGTATTTTGGATTTACTGCACAGTATGTGAATCTAGATGATGGTATTTGCATAATACTAATTCAGGTAGCTGCATTAAAAAAAGAGAAGGGGAAAGATGGGATGGCACTGAGTTTTCAAAACATTTGGATTCTGATACTATCTCAGCAAAGACACCATTGCTTGTATTTATCTCACTGTAAAATGTAATGTTGGAATGCATGCCTTCTGCTTCACAACTGTATGTTCACAGCTATATAACTCTTTTATTTGGAAATTGAGATGGGCCATAAGTCCTCATTTATAACCTCATTTCTAGACCAATCAGCAGGATTTCACACCACATTGAACAGGTTGGAGAAAATGGGTTGTGAAGGTTTATTTTAACTATTTGTTTATGTATTTTCACATGCACATATAGCTATGGTCAATTACTTAAGGAAAAGTTACTTCTAAGAAGAAAAAGGAATAAGTTTTGCTAGTTGAGGAGGGGAGGAATTTTTTTGTATGTTGTTTGTAGATCCTCCTCTAATCCCATAGTTGAGGTCAGTGATGACCAGAAGTACTTTCAGTAAGAAAACATTAACTGCAAGAATAATTACTTCCTTGGAAGGCAAAAGGAAGGCTGTCTTTCCGTGGTGAGAATGAATTCTGGTATAAACACATTCTTGGGAACATTTGTCACTTAGTAGTTACCAGACAGTTGTTTATTTAACAGATTTAACTGTCCCTGTTGAACGTAAGAAATATTCAGAGTTTATTATGATCCTTCAAGACTTAAATGTCAGAAAGAAATGTTATGTTATAGAAAGGTCAGTCTTGCAGTTACACAAATTCTGCTGCATGCTAAGAAACAGTATGTTCAGGAACAGTGTGGTGCAAGGTTTGAGG
Organism: Drymodes brunneopygia; assembly: GCA_013400955.1. Taxonomy (NCBI): domain Eukaryota; kingdom Metazoa; phylum Chordata; class Aves; order Passeriformes; family Petroicidae; genus Drymodes; species Drymodes brunneopygia. Next base: position 87,972 of record VZTZ01003487.1, on the reverse strand, counting down.
CTTAGGTAGATACTGCAACTTCCCTTCATCTTTCCCTGTAAGTCTAACATGAGGAGCCAACAAAAGCTGCTTTTTCTGCATAGAGTAGTTTTTCATCTAGGTTAAAGAATGTAGCAAGTTGCCATCCTAATTTAAATAGTGACTGAAAAGGAGACTTAATTTGTTTGGTTTGGCTGTTCCCAATTTGCCTGAATCATAGCAAGGACTTACTAATACAAAAGGCCATGCAAGCTGTCCTCCAAACTAGAGCAAATGAGTTCTCCCACTGGAAATGTAGCATCTGAAATTAATGTAAATATCCTTTGGTAGAGTTACAATCACAATGAGATCTTTCTCACTGAAGTAGCATATGCTTCATCATTCTAATATGGCAAAAAGAAGATTTGAGTCACTCAGTTAAATGTAACAGTCCAGCTAGAATAAAATGTACAGAGTCACTGGCACTCCAAGCATCAGGGTGTTAAACATGATATGAATGAGTAATCTGAGACTGTTCCTTTCCAAATGTCTTGGTTTCTCAGCTAGAGTCCTCAGGGAAGCACAGGCACAGAGAGATGGAGTGATTTGTTCAAGGCCTTTAGCAGATTGCAAGAGAATACAGTGTTCAGGGCTCCCAGTGCACCATGCTGTCAACTGACCCCCACTGCATCTCCTCAATATTTGAGAAATATTTGACAGTTTGAGAAAAGAAATGACACTGTTTAAATCCTGTGTGCCAAGCTTTCCACTGGCTGCTAGCACATGAGTGGTACTAATGTGGTTCTGCTCTATAAGCAATAGGAGTACCCAGGACATGGGTACTCATTTCCTTCTTCAGCTCAGCTTCTACTGAGCCACAGTGAGCACTCACTGGTACTGAGTGACCTGAAACAGTTTGAAGTAAGAACAGAGGCAAAAGACAGGCCCATGCACACACACACCTCATGCCACATCATTAACAGGCCATTCACCTTGTTTTCAACTTGTTTCAAGAAAGAAATAATTACTGAGGGAGTAGGTTGTGCAATCTGATAATAGTTTTTACACTTCCATTTATTAAATCTCATATAAGGAATAGATGCAAATAGACAAAGTAAGTATTTTTAAAAATAATAATTAGGTTCATTGTCAGGAGAAGACCTTTTGTTCTGAAAGTAATATGATTTTGAATGTACACCTTCTCAACCATAATTATCTTTCCACAAATGCTTGCTGAGGAAATGAACAAAATAATGAACAGTAGTTGAAAGTGTATGATAAAGAGATAACAATACTCAGCCGCCTTAGTCACTGATCAATTAGAAGGGATTCTTACAATTTAGTGGGTCTATTTTGACCATCAAATGAATAATTTCTTATTTCAGTAATTTACTTCATCCTCTGCATTTAAAGGAACAAATCTGATCATACAGATTGAACCAGAGATAAGTCTTGTGGTTTTGAGAGATGCTGTCAAAACCCTGTTTTGTTTTTTTGTAGCTAGTCATGTTTGGTGTGCAGAAGGCCGGTGTCTGAGATCTGACAAATAGTCCTAGGAAAGACTACATGTATTTTTCATTGTCAGAATTTCCAGTGATTATGAGCTCATGACTATGATTTTGAAACTGAACTTAAAAGACTATGAAAAACTGTCTTACATGCTTGTACTGTAGTTTTGATGCCTGATGAAGATGCAAGGTTCAGTGTCTGAGCTTGAAAGGAAGATGAGTTGAGATTTATGTATAAACTGACTCATAGTTAAAGGAGATGATATTGAGTAACTGTATTGGGAATAAATTTGTGCAGCAGCAGTACATGAAGATGTTCAAATATGAGACTAATGCACAAGATAAATAGACACAGGCAGCTTTAAAAGAGAAAAGTTTGCTCTGCTCTTTGGCTACAGTTTAAACCAAGTGGATTAGGTAGGTAATGTAACAGGCCAAGAACAGCCTGTCTTCTTCATGAGTTTTAAACTTGATTCTCTTTTTTTCCCCCTGCTCTCTCTGCTTCTGATTGATGCTTGCAGAGTGAAAGTAGCAGCAGTAGCAATATCTCCACCATGCTGGTGACACACGATTACACGGCAGTGAAGGAGGATGAGATAAATGTCTACCAAGGAGAGGTCGTGCAGATTCTAGCCAGCAACCAACAGAACATGTTTTTGGTGTTCAGAGCCGCCACCGATCAGTGCCCCGCAGCCGAGGGCTGGATTCCCGGCTATGTCTTGGGGCATACCAGTGCAATCATCATTGACAACCCTGATGGAACCATCAAGTGAGTGCCTGGGTGTGCACAGAAGGGGAGGAAGGAAAATAACTTCCAATTTAGAGAAGGCTTTCAATCTTTAAGGCCAAAAGTTGATGTGATCATTGAGAAATAAATGAACAACAAGCAGAATGAGTACTGGAGAGGTCCCTTAGTAAACTTCAAAATACAAGCTAGTAAGAAAGATCCCAGAAGCACGTATTCTTTATTAAAAAGTTGCAATAGCCTAATCTTCTGGGAAAAGAATGCCTTATCTAAGAGTAGGAATAATTTGTTTTAACTTGTTTATTTAATAGAATGAGTTACCAGTCTAGACACCTTTGTCTAGGAAAACAGGGAATGTTTGTTCAAGTGAAACAAGATTTCAGAGTTCCTAGATATCTGCTTTAAGCCAAAAACCTATTGAAAATGATTGTATGCTTGGCACAACTCTCTCATATCTGCAATGGAAAAAATTGTATCAAAGTTCAAAATTTGAATTTTGCATAAAGCTTTTGTAAGGCTGTATTTGGTATGGGTTTCATACTGATTGTTGCTCAGTTTGATTGACAGTTTCCATTTTCATATAGAAAGTTTACCATTCGAGCAATGATTTCAAGGAATACTGAACTACAGACTACTTTACTAGGTTGTTCACAGTTTTAGCCAAGGGTGGCATCCCTTATGGAATACTGAATGTATTTCATTTAACTATACTGTGATACATGGAAATAACATTTTTACATGGTTTTCCAATGACACATGAAACTAGATAGTATAGGACATAACAGGGAGTTGAAAAGAATTGATCAGATTTTCATGTTCTGTCTTCAGGAAGTCAACGTCTTGGCACACAGCACTCCGATTAAGGAAGAAATCTGAGAAAAAAGATAAAGACGGCAAAAGGGAAGGCAAGCTAGAAAATGGTTATCGCAAATCCCGAGAAGGACTTGCCAACAAGGTTTCTGTAAAAGTAAGTGTTCAAAGATGTAGTTTCCAAAAGAAGTTGGGTTGGGATTTCTTTAAAAGTAGCTTCTGTCAGCACTTCACAGGAAGGAATCAAACGGAGCAGTGGCTTTAATGGACAGGTTTTGCCAAATCTGAAAACAGGAAGTTATAACCTTTGAACCTGAAACCATCATATAACAAAAAAATACTGCAAAAAGAATAGAGGGGTGCAGAAACTGCAGTATTCAGATGCTTCTTGGATTTTGTGGGTACAGCTGACTTTGATCCATCTCTGTACTTGGCTTTCTAACATTCTTTAAGTTGTTATTATAAGATGATCAGGACATTAATTCTTTAATTTCTCCTTTCCAGCTTCTCAATCCCAATTACATTTATGATGGTAAGTTGCTTTAATTTTTAAATGTTTCAGTCAATATAATTTGATTAAAACATGATTTTCTTGATATGGATTATATCAGGAACAGAGTGCTTTCTATAGAAATATATATAGGCTCTTTTTAGATAAGGTAGAATGAAATACGTCATATTTCTTTTTTAAGATGCAAGAAACACTTTTTTGTTCAGAAGTCCAAAACAACATAAAACACAAGGACCATATGGTGTGTTCTGAATGGAAGTGGGGCCTTGCTGATTTTGCAAAGTAACAAGGCCAGGAGTTGGAGCTGCTTCATTTTTAATCTTGTACCCGAGGGTGCATTCAGGACCTCTCCTGTGCAGAGGCTGATCAGGACAAAGAGAGTGGCCCTTTGGGGTCAGAAACAAACTGGGATTTTAGCTTAATAGACAGAAACAAACTTTTTGAGTTTCATCTGTGGAAAAGGGAAAGCACTACGGTGCTTCAGTGGATGAAATGTTTTGTGTTCCCTTTTGCAAACTTGCCTGGACAGAAAGATAGCCTAGCTTAGTACATCCTTAAATACTTTTCAGTGTAGACTTTCTTCACTTACCATTAACTGGGTGTTTGGTTCACCATGGTAGGCTTCAGGGTTATCTGTGGCACAGCAGTAGTGTTGTGTCCAATTTCATGTAGAGGAAAATTCACTAGCTCTGCAGAGCCCCAGCAAGGGGCCTAACCATGGTTGTGCTCTAAGGGTAGGGGATATATACACCTTGGGAACTTAAAGTACTACTTTGTCTTATAGAAAAGAGTGCAGGGAATAGAAATTAAATGTATTTGCTTCAGTTGACTTAATGCCATTAATCTCTTTTTCCAGTTCCCCCAGAGTTTATAATTCCATTGAGTGAAGTAACATGTGAGACAGGAGAGACCATCGTGCTTAGGTGTAAAGTCTGTGGTCGCCCCAAGGCTTCAATTACTTGGAAAGGTCCTGATCATAATACACTGAGCAATGACGGTCATCACAGCATCTCGTACAGGTAATTTATGTCATGTTCAACAAAAACTGCTGAAACTGCTACATTTTTAATTTGCACCTCTAGTGCAGGTCAGCATTTGGCTTTGAGACATGAGGTTAGGGTTGCTCTCAGACAGAATTATTTCACATTTTCCAGAAATGTTGCGTAGCTTCTGTATATGGCTAGGGTAACAAAACTTCATAGTTGATTTTTAAAAACAAAATAAAATTAATCTGCTATTTTTAATTAGCTATTGCGGAAGCCATTGTAGTTCTGTCACACTGACCTGGTCCTTGAAGCAGACTAGTATGTTGTGACATTCCCGTACGGTGACAGATCCTGCCAGTCCATTATTTCCATTAGTGGCTTTCAGATCACACTACAGTGTTCTGCAAAGAAGCCTCTGCTTCCTACTGATGTGGCAACATCACTCTTCATTGTTGAAGTGTGAATATTAACACTTTTGTCTGGTTTTAGCTTTGCTGTGATAGAACATAACAGAATAACTGGTAACTCAAACACCTGATTAACAGGATAAATTATTATTTTGGAATGGGAAGCTGCAGGTTAAAAAATTTTTTTCTGAAAAAGCATATTTTATATACAGAAAATGTAGTTTAATGAGTAACATCAGTGTGAAGAAATACCTTATTTATGAATTATGCACTTAATTCAGAATGAAGGGCTCTTTTATGAAAACCTGATGGCATGTTATACTGTTCTTTACTTCCTGCTGCTCCTGCTTTTTCTTTTCATTGGGTTTTTTGATTGTTTTTAATGGGAAGACAAAGGCAGTGTGGTGGCTTTACTACTGCATCCAGTAAAAGTACTGCATTGAGACATGTAAGAGTTAAATTTACTAGGTTTAATTCACTGTTATTCATTACAGAATTATCCCCAGTAAATCATCTTGGCAATGGCTGACAGATTTTTAGAAATAATCCTGAAATGTTCTTTGAGCTGGGGAAGGGTGTCATCCTTCTGTGTTCCTAAAATTTACCTTCTTTTTTTCCCCCTGAAATTGTGTGGTGAAGACCATTGCAAGTAGTTTTTGTTCAGTCAGTAAAATTACTTGTACCAACTGAGATGAATCCAAAGGAAAGCTATATGTACAATAGAAGATCTTGAAAATATGCATTATTGTGAAAAAACGACACAATGTTAGGATTGATTTAAGCCTAGAGTTGAAAAGTGTAGGGAGGACTTGCCAAGTATTCACATTTGTAAGAGACTTGCGAATTAAATTACCTGCTGTTCATATCCATGACAGATAGTCAAACGAGTACTAGAACTTTTTTGCAGAGGAAAACTTAAGCAGACATTTAAAGACAAGCCATCAAACAAAAAGGATGGTTGAACAGTGAGAAAGATTAAGGAAGAGCCTGCAGAGTCTTTCTGCACTGGTATTACATAACTTAATGCTGTTGCTGCCCTGGAGCAGAGAGTAAACTTAAGTCCTTTTTAGTTTCTTCCATACTCATTCCTCCAGATTCTGAGGTCTCCAACATTGTGGTGAAGTGTGCCTTTTGAGTTGAAGGGCAAGCCCTCACTTACAAGGGGTGAATGCTCTGAAAGCACAAATTATTGTTTAGCTGACACTTCCTGGGAGTCACAGATGGAAACGAACCTTTCAGAAAGAACAAGAATGGCTTTTTGTGTCCATATGGCTTCCAAAAACTTGAAGTAGGTAAAGGAAGCAGGAAAAAACAGGGGAAGCACTCGATTTTTCCAACACGATGGAGTCTGAGACGTGGTGAAACAGAGTGTCAGTCAGGATGTTTTTCTAGTAATCTGTAGGACATTCCAAGATACTGAATGAGCAGAAAGTGCTCAGGTTCTGGTGGACACTTCTGATTTGGCAGGGCAGTGTTAGTAATATTCATCCAGAAAGAGATAAGGGCTAGAGAACAAGTATAAACAATATCAACCTAACGATGTCTGATTTCCATAGCTTGAGGCCTGTGAAGTCACTGTAGAGTTAACAGCTGCCGTTGTGTTTTGCAGTGACTTGGGAGAGGCGTCGCTGAAGATCGTCGGCGTCACTGCAGAAGACGATGGTATCTACACGTGCATAGCTGCAAACGACATGGGTTCAGTTTCATCCTCCGCCAGTCTACGAGTTTTAGGTAGGCCTGTCTCTGCCTTCTTCTAAAGACTTGTACAGTCAAAGTGTCTGGTGCCCATAGAACAGTAAAAAGAAAAGCTCAGCTCCTGGGCACCCCTTTGTTAAAGGAGTATGATAACAAGCTTCTTTACCTGTAATACATTGCCTGTTTTCACAGGAATAGATGCAGTTTTAGGAGGTAACTGATTAGAGGTTCATACACACACTTCACAGTGCTGTCAGCATGCATTCACTTTGCCAGTACTAGTTTAAACACACTGATAAAATCATATTTTATCATCAGCATACTAGTTCAGTCTCAATGAATGTTACTATGCTAACATAATTTCTAAAGTGTACAGATAAGAAAAGAGTAGCATTACTTTGTCATTTATTTTTCTCCTTTGCTTGAATGGTAAAGCCACAGTATTTAGGAGAACATACAACTATTTCTTGTCTTTGCATCATTGATCTACAGTTAAATTGCATTGTTTCGGTACCTGAACCGAGGCAGCCTGAGTGTTTGTGAGGGAATGAAAAGGAAACATGCAAAGATGAAAAAATGCCTGTGTTCTGGGGGCAGACAGCTAAGGGAAAAAAAGATTTTTACGTGATGTGTATGATGACATAGTGATAAGTTTTGGTGTGTGTTTGTACATTCACTTATTCTTCTCCTTAAGTGTTCATAATTCTTCATTTTTAGAAATAGGGAAAATATAGACAGCAAGATTGCCGGTTTTCTTACAAGGCAGTTCATAACAATTGATGCTAACTGGGTCCTTTAGTCCATTGTGAGGCCCATATATTTTTCCATTGGTGAGAATTAATTCATAGAGTTTAGCACAATGTCTGTCTCAAATTGACTCACATAAGATATGAAGTGTCTCAGCTGATAATGGGGACTTCTACAGTTGTCCCAAACCACTTTGGAAAATAGTGTTTCTTTCCATTTCTTCAAAGAGCTTTGCTGTTTTCCTGGAATTTTAAACCAGACTGTGAAAGATGTATCCCTTCCAAATCTCCTCTGAAATTTTTGGGTATTTATATTCAGTAGTGCCACTTTGAGCTCTGCCTATTGATAGCCGAGTAAGTGCCTTACTAGACAACATATTGAAGTGGTGATTATTTCAGGCACTTCTGCTCACTGACCCAAGGCAGTAGCTAAGCCCTAGGATGAGTGCGTTGCAATATGTAAAAGAGGCTGAAAGTGAAATTTTGGGCTTTGTACTAGTGTTCCCTGAAAAACAAGAGCTGCTGTCTAAGATAGCTGCTACACTGCCTGGCCCCTTTTTCTTTTCCATTGGCAGGTGTATTACTGATTATGAGATATAATGTAAGATTTCTTTTCTTTTTACTGTTTCCCTCAGCTTGCTAAGGTTACTCATTCCTGTACAGACAGTTCCCACTGTACCTGAATTGTTTCCACTACGGAATTTGTTCTGCTGCATTGGCCAGGATGCCTTGGTGTATAATCCAGTTTGTCCTGCTGCCACCCTGTGTGTCATACAGGGATTAACAGGATGGCGTGATTCCCCTCATAGGCAAGGGATCTGAGTATATTAAATCTTGGACATACTGTCTGTCTCTTTTCTTGTTTGTTTGTTTAGGTCCTGGAAGTGATGGGATCATGGTAATCTGGAAAGACAACTTTGATTCCCACTATAGTGAAGTGGCTGAGCTTGGCAGGTGCGTTCTGTATGCTGATCTCCAAAGCTGTCTGTGTCAAAATACTGACATCTCTTTCAAAAATTAAATTCTCCTTGAAAAATAATTAATGTGTGAGCCTAAAAGTCCAGAATTTTGTTGGATTAAATAGAAGTGAGGCAGCAAAAATTTTACCAGCACTAGATGGCACTGCATAAACAGAATGCAGTTAGGATGAAGTGGTATCACAAGTGAAGGGATTTATTTTTTAAGCATGCCTTAGTGATTGACACTGCTTCTGTAGTGAAGTTCTCCTAAGCCTTCTTATTTAGAGTATGAAAATTACAGACAGAAAAAGTCTGAAAATGGGCAAAATAAGTAATATAGAATATAAAGTTGTCTCACTTAATGATCATCTTTGAAAGCTGGATATTACTCTGACAAGTTATCTGCAAATGTGATATAACAGATCTGTCAAGTTTCTACTGACACAATTTGTAGAAGATGCATGTACTGAAAATCCTCATGCCCAGAACCTTCTCTGTAAGGGTAACTTATTAGAGATCTAAAATTAGATCTCTTGGAGTATATCTTTCAAGTAAAAGCATGTATGTCCTTATTGCATCTCTCGGTTAATTCTTCCCTTTCACTGTTGTATTGCAGGGGCAGATTTTCTGTCGTTAAGAAGTGTGACCAGAAGGGAACCAAGCGAACAGTAGCCACTAAGTTCGTGAATAAGAAGTTGATGAAGCGAGACCAGGTTACCCATGAACTTGGAGTCATGCAGAATCTCCAGCATCCCCAGCTCATTGGCCTTCTCGATACATTTGAGACCTCCACCAACTACATACTAGTGTTAGAAATGTGTGTGGACTCTAAATTATCTGTAAAATGCAATTTCATCGCTGACTTTCTGGGGCATTTATGGTGGTTTGTGAATAAGGAGATCTAAGATTTCATAGAAATTTGGAAGCACCTAAGTAAAACACTGCAGCTGTCTAATGCTGTTACTAAAATGTTGAATTTAATACTCAGAAGGGAACAAATAGAGATTTTGAACTGATATGTGGATGAGTATCTTAGTCTGAAGGTTCAACAGTATTTTTGTGTCAAATGGCTGCAAAAGCAAATTAGGAATTATGTGATCTGGTAGCTTGATGTGAAATCTCCTCTTCATACCCTAGTCCTCTGTCTTGTAAGTGCTGCAGGCTACAGTTATTGCTGTAGTCTGTTAAGTTTTTTGTTCAATTCTGATGCATGGATTAATCCAAAATACAACACTGGTAATTCCAACAGGGCTGACCAGGGTCGCCTTCTAGACTACATCGTGCGATGGGGAAACCTCACAGAAGGGAAGATCAGACTCTACCTGGGAGAGATTCTGGAAGCTGTGCAGTATCTTCATAACTGCAGAATAGCACATTTGGACCTAAAGGTGAGGTGTTAATGGGATTCTGGGCAGTGTGCATCATTCTGGGTATAAAAATCTCCCTCTTCCAGAAAACTTGCAGCTGGGAACATAGAACTGTGAAATGCTTTGAGATATGAAAGGATATGGCTTGGGGCTCCATTCCCAGATGCTTTAGATCACTCATAGGCAGCTAAGCAGAAACTTTCAATTCCCTATGCTTTCTCCTTATAATTCAGTGCTTGCCCTCTGTGGCCCTTTGTACTGGAAATAATTGGTAACAGAAAGCTTTGCTTGATTATTTATTTATTGATTTATTTATTAATTTATTTACTTTCTGATAAAACTTGCAGCAGAGATCCCTTTCTTTCTCAAGAAGCATAGAGTTTATTGCGAAAGAAACTGCTTTTCCTCTTTTGCTGCCAAAATGTTTCTCATCTTTGCACTTTGAGGGCTGTGATACATATATGAATGGTGCTTCTTTGGGCCTTTGTTCTTCCCTTTGTGTGTTACTTGAGCCACAAGGGTTTGATGCATTCTAGTAAAATAAACTATGTGAGAAGGTCTTAATGTAAATACTAATTGAAAACTTGTTACACTTTTTTTTTTACCTGTATATGAATAATTTTAGCATTGACAAGTCATCTTTGTAGGCAGGGTGTCTTTAGCCAAATGGGGTCATGGTGAGAAAAAGCAAAAAGAGCCTGAGTGTCTTCCCTCCATGTAGTTGTGTTTTTCAAGCAGAACCACTTTTGGGTCTTCATACCATTAAATTATTTCTAGTGAGTATACAAAGTTCACTAGTACTTTTTCTCATATCAGGGTACTTACAGATGAACTAATTAAAAACTAGTTGTAGGTAAGTTGCTCTTACTTTGCAAAGATTGCAGCTACGTCAGTAGTAGCTTTAGAAATAAAACTGTAGAAAGGATTCCACTTTCAGCTCACCAATAATGGGGCAGTTCTCTTGAAGTTATGTGCATCCAACAGGATATTCTGCTGCCATAGTCTCCTAACAGGGCTTGTCTCCTAACAGGGCTTGTCTCCCATCTGTACAGCTGCAGTACATGAAAGAGTTGCCAAATAGAGCTGGATTTTGTTGAAAGCATCATGCAGATATCTACAAAGTCTTTAAATGCAAGGGTTTTGTTGTCCCTGTCATAAAACAAATGAAGCAGTTGCTTTATTCACCCTCTATTTGTAATTGCTGTTTCTTAAGATTTGAAACACAGTTCCTGTGAAGCTTTGCAAAGCTGCTGTCATGAACAGCTGAATTATTATCTGGCAGAACTGTATTTCCTGCAAAAAATATAGCAGCAGCAGCTAAAGCACATTCATTGCATGTTGCAGTAGGCAAGGACCCACCTGCTGCTTGGTCTGGGGAAGCCTTGGTAAGATTTCCTCAGAGCTTTGCAGAGCTGGCCTTCAGCAGTAATCCCTGTAGCGTGCAGCCATTTATGTTCTTAGAGCTGACCACACTGGCTGGGAAGCAGTTAAGTTGGAGCATTAAATGTGTGTTAGACTGACTTGAAAAAAGACATTTTAACTTTTCTTTTATGTTTTCTAGCCTGAAAATATTTTGGTGGACCAGAGTTCCACTAAGCCAACAATAAAACTGGCTGACTTTGGAGATGCAGTCCAGCTCAATACCACGTATTATATCCACCAGTTACTTGGAAACCCAGAGTTTGCAGCTCCTGAAATTATTCTTGGAAATCCTGTTTCACTCACTTCAGATGTTTGGAGCATTGGAGTGCTCACTTATGTCCTTCTTAGTGGCGTCTCTCCTTTCCTGGATGAAAGTGTAGAGGAAACTTGCCTGAATATTTGCCGCTTAGACTTTAGTTTCCCAGATGACTACTTCAAAGGAGTTAGCCAGAAGGCCAAAGATTTTGTATGCTTCCTACTTCAGGATGACCCAGCTAAGCGTCCCTCGGCTGCACTGGCCCTCCAGGAGCAATGGCTGCAGCTGGGGAATAGCAGAAGTGATGACAGCATTGATATATCCAGACTGACTTCGTTCATTGAGCGGCGAAAACACCAGAATGATGTTCGACCCATCCGTAGCATTAAAAACTTCTTACAGAGCAGGCTCTTGCCAAGAGTTTGACCTTGCTTGAAGTTCTCTCTCATTCTCTTTCACCTGCCAATCAATCAGACTGGAGATGGACTCCTCCTGCCAATCAATCAGACTGGAGATAGATTCCTCCTGCCAATCAGCTGTTGACTTGAATTTTGAGGAAAGCAAGCCCCAAGCCAACCAGCTGCTAGTGAATGTTCGTGTGCAAATGCATTCCACAGGGACCCGCGCAGGGCGGCGTGGGGGACTGGAGATGCAGACTTCACGGGGTGGAGGACAATAGCACTGTACTCTGCAAAAAGCAGTCACAAGCGATACAGCAACAGTATTTTATTCAGGTTTCTGCAAAAAAAAAATAGTTTTTTTAATAAACAAGAGTTGAATTTTGCAAGTGAACTTAGCTACCGTTTTCAAGATTTATTCAAGGAAGAAATGCCTATGTTTAAAGCACTGGTGTTAAACAAAAATCAGATCATGCCTGGAGAAGACTCACCAAAATGGCTGCCCATTGGTACAGCCTCCATTTATAACATCTGGTTTTCACTTGGTCCTAGAGCTTTCCAGTTGCCTCGCCTGTATGTATCTCACGTAGCAGTGCACTGAGATCAGACTCTGCTTTTAAGTGCATCCAACCTCAAAAGATTTTGCATACAAATAGAATGAATTGTTTTGCTCTGATAAAATGTAGGCCTTACTTGTATATAGACTGTTACCTGCCTTTGGTCTGTAATTTTTTTCCCCCTCCTCTTATCCTTTATTCCCCCCTCCTTCCTAAATGGTGGTATACCACTGTGCGGGTCTTCAGTTTGGGTCAGTACTCACTGTCCCCCTAGAAAAGAACTTTGGGTTGGTGCCCAGCTTGCTGACCCAATTGTCAAGCAGTATACAGCAGGATGAAATACTGTAAATGCACTCATTTGGGATTTTGTTTTCTTTCATATCATGTGCAATGTTGTGGCTTTAACATTTTATGCAACTATTTATGAGGACCTCTGTTGTAACTGTAATAAATATATAGAAAAAGCACATACTTAGTACGGCGAGCTTTATGGTTTTGTTTGTGTGATTGGGGGTTCTGGGTGGGCATGGGCAGGTGTGTTGTACCACACTGTCATTATTAGTTTAAGATGAGGGTTAGCATAGAATTTAGTCAAGACTAGTCAATTTTAAGAATTGTTAAAAAGAAAAAAATTGAAGAGAGAGAGAGATTCGTATCCCAAATGTCAAACTGGTTAAGAAGTAGAGTGACACTTTTTAAAATCTATTATTATATTTAAAATGCCAAAGTCTGACTTTCCCCAGATCAGTCTCAACACTTAACTACTTTTTAGAATTTTCAAATCTGTGTTTTTACTTCTTTCTGTGAAATGAACAAATTAATCTTGTGGTCTTTGGTGAAGAATACATTCGGAAAGTAGCAGTCAGATGAGGAGAATTGGACATGTAATGTAATTGTCATAGTAACTGTTTTTAAGGGTGAAGTAATATTAGCGTGAGATATTTAAAAAGACAGAGATGGTTTTCTGTGCATCACTGAGTTCATGTGGGTGTGTTGTCATCTATGTTTGTGTGAAATGCCATGTTTAAGGAAACCAAGCCGACATCCCACAAGAGTTAGATATATGGGTGTTAAGCCATAACCTAGCTTGGGTTAGTTTTGAGCTTTGTGGCTTCCACTGTATCCTATTTATTCTTTTTTTGTTTTGTTTTTGTTTTTGTTTTTTGGGTTTTTGTAAAGTTGTACAGGAACTTTTTAAAAGAAAACAACTGACTTCGAAACTGGATGTGTATTCATACCAACCTCATATCATTATGTTTGTGTATTATTTTCCTTTATTGTTTTAGTTAAATTTTTTGCTTTATTTTGCATGTATATTTCTTTGTACAGTGACGTTACATGTTTACACAGTATGACATGATGTAAATATTTTATTTTGCCATCAGTTATTTTGAAAAAATTAAACATATTTGACATAATTGTCTGATCTCTTGCTTTAAGGAGTTTGACAGTTTAGGTTTGGCTATATTTTAATTGGGCTCTGTATTTTAAAAGAAAAAAGTATGTTACTTTATTGCCATAAAATTCATTTTAAATTGCAATGATGTATCTTCATGCCTTACAAAATAATATTTGCCTTTGCTCTAAGTGTTGAGTGCTTTGTAGTGTCATGAATGCTTTTATATAAAACCTGTGTAACTCTCTAACTGTGGAAATGTATTATGGTCTTTATTAGCTAGTACATTTTGACCAGTAGAGTTTTCTACCAGATGTTCCCAGAAAGACTAAAGGATCATATTTCAGTTTAGTATTAAGCCAGGGAACAGATTTCCCACAACTTTTAGGCATTCCAGATTCATTATGAAGAAAAGTTACTTTCAAGCATAAAGATTTGGGATTTACAACCACACTCATAAAGCAGAAAAGTTTCTCACTGTGTGTATTTATCTTCCTCCCTTTTCTGCTATCAGTAACCATTTACAATTCAAAATTAAGTGAAAGGTCTGGGAACAATACAGAGTGTTTATGTTTGTTGCTGCATTGTATACAGGATTATTTTCTTTCCCTGCTCTTTTCTGCTGTTCCCTGTCACGTAATGAAACAGTCCCTTTATTACTTACTGGGAGAGACAACTGATAGAGACATTTTACATCTAGAAAGACAAGAGGATATTCAGGAAGGATCTGTTCACAAGGATGAGCTACTGGAAGCTTTTTCTTTGACAGGGAAGTAGATGGTCACATGCTTTGTGGAATGGTTCTTGGCTGAAGATGTACTTAGTTAGGGATAAGTTACCCAAGTGCTTTAGAGCCAAATAATGCACTTGTAGGTGTTTCATGTAGCAGAGATGGATTATTTGGCTCACATGTAAACAGGAGTGTGCTGTTTCTGGCCCTCTCCATGAGCCCCTTGGGACAGCCAGCATGTTTCAACAGAGTGGAGTTTTGCACAAAACCCTGCAGTTTGGTGCAAGAGCTTCCAGCTGCACAAAGCTTGAATGATGATCTTGAGCTTCAGATTGTCTACTTATAAATCTATTGAAATGCTTTGAAGAGATAATAAAAGGTCCTTTTTTTCACCAGATTGTGTAGTTGAGGCTACAAATGCTCCTTGGACTTGGTTGGGTGCAGCTGTTGACTGTCCTGCAAACCACAAAGCAGCACTGCAGGCTGATAGAGAGTGGAGACCAAAAACATGGGTCAGAGCAGCTGGTGTGAGGCCCTGATGTGGGAACATTGTAGAGCATAGGGAATAGCAGTCAATGTCACAGCTGAAAAGGGGGAAAAACAGCCAAGGAGATTCAAGAGAAGACTCTTCTTGATAGCATACCACAATCACTTGTTACTGATAGTTTAGAAAGAGAAGAGGTTGCCAGACTTTAAAGTCTGTGCATGAGATAATACTTCTAAAGTTGAGTTTGGAAGTGCAGTTCTTCATTGCATGTGTAATGAGCACCGATTAACTTGAAAGGCCATTGTGCAACTGCTAAGCAGAAAACCTGACTAGATAATGTTTCCATGATCAGGGAAGCAACCTACATTGTCTTGCTAATGGGCAGAGGTCTGACACACACCTGCCTATGCTCCTGTTGACTGTAAGTCATTCTCAGATGGGACTATTAATGTGTTGATGAATAGAAGAAAAAAATAATTGATTTTTTCTTACTCCAAATCCAAAAGTGTGTTCAGACCAGGGCACAACAGAGATGCTCCAGAATGAGGCAGCAAAAGCGTCTGGCTGCTTGAAAAGATTTCAGTAATGATGCAAATCTGACTGGTAGGAGAAGATGCCTGAAAATATAATGGGATGTTCTTTGCATGGAACATACTCCATGACATGGAATGGTGGGAAGCATTAAAACCCCACCACAGAGGGGTAGTATAGGACTCCATTTGAGAGGGGGCCTGGTGAGTAAGAAATGAATGTAACCAAGGATGGCTGACTTGAGGTTAAGCTCCATGGTTCCCAAAGATCTTCAGAGAAATGAAGACAGGAATATATTGAACTACTAGCTGTGGGTAGTGAAATCTCTGAGTAGCTGGTATTTGGTGAAGTATCTGGACAGGCAATCTTTGCTGCATACAGCAGTGTATCCATGTGCTAGGGATTAGTGTAGGGAGTATTACCGTGTCAGCTCCAGTCCAGAAATTGAGCTAAGGTTTATACACCTTTTCCATGTATGAATAGACGCAGTTACGGAGATGTTACTAATATCTCTGCTGTAGGCACTGAGGTATATATGGAGGTAGGTAGAACCAAGGAAGACTAAGTTTCTGTATTTGTTTAAATAAGCTCAAGGTATTGTGGTGCTTTTCCCAGAATGACTGCTTTATCCCTCAGGCAAACAACTTCTGAATTTATTTTTCCCCAAAATTAAGCTTGATGAAGGTTATATTGGAGAGTAACAGGTTTTCCATCTGTAGAGTTTCTGCTTCCAGTATTTTTGCACATTCTTATCAGCTCATGCTGTCAAGACAAAAGGCTTTCTTTGTGCACTTACAATGCAGGAGCATGATGATCTCTCACTACTGCAAAGTAACTGGTGCCCACTATTCTCTCTCCTTCCTGGTAAGCAGATACCCAGCACATCCTGTTTCATGTGCCTGATGGTCACCTCAGCATTTCCCAGGAAACCACTCAGTGGTCCTCAGTGCCACGCTGTAACACTGAGCATCAACACAGGAATGGCATCTCCCATTTCACTGGCCTGCCTCAGGGACTAGGAGCCTGAAGCATAGGAGCAGGAGAATGTACTTTTGTCATGATGTCATTGTCCTCAAAACAGGAGCTCTTCTCATCTCCTCTAAGTCACTGCCCTTAGCCCTGTCCAGAAGTCTTTAGGGGAATGGGGGTGGAGGGGCAGTTGGGGATATTGAGTAGAGCAGTCTGCTCTCCCCCTAGTTGGTGTCAGGAGAGCCAGCACTAGGCCTGCTAATCCTAAACTGCCATCAGCCAATCTGTGCCTTCCAATAATAGGAGTCATTATGAACCAACCCTAGTATGAGAGGAGAGCACAAGCTTCCAGTTTTCTTCACTGGTTGTAGGTAAAAATGATGAAGCAGGCTAGAGATACATCTGAGGTTTAATACACAGATTCTTTGAGCTCTCTACTGGAAGAATCCTTTCATTGTCTAATTGCCATGAGCAGTAATCTGAATGCTGCTTTTTTCATGAGTTTTTAACTTAACATGCATTTGCTTGACTGCTAGAGGACTTTTTGTTATTCAAGGAAATGTGTAGGTGAGGTACTTGAGTGCATCAGTTGCAGCTGATGAAGCTTCAGATTCCATCATTAGCCTGTGGTAATGTATTGGTTCTCAAGGTTCAAATTTTCTGAAGGAAAATATCTCCTATCCAAAGAGGGCAGATACATGAGCTGTAGAAAGGATGAAGTGTTAACATCAGAGCAACATTTCAACCTCTGCAGACTGCATTTTCAGCTCCGAAAAGATACTCTGTCCACTATCATCCCAGTGTATTCTTCTCTGTCGTACTGAATGGTCGTCCTACAAAATTATGACTTTGTATCTCATGGAGGAAAAGTCCACTGAGATTTACTTGACACATAATTATTGGTTTACAATAGCAGTAAACCATTGGTAGCCACAACTTTGTGTAGCAATGGGTTATGAAGATGAACTATATATTCTGCCAAGAGCCCACTGACATCTTCCTTTGGGATCTCTGAAGCTATGAATGGGCAGTTCATCCCCTAAACTTTTGTGTCCTACCTTTGCTTTTATGATCTACTACTTACTTTTCCTTTGGTCATCTGTTTACCAAGCTGAAGAGTACCAGTCTGTGTATTCCTCATGGGCAAGGTGTTTCCCATCTTAATTGCCCTTTTCTGAACCTTCCCTAGTTCCCAGTTGTATATTTTCTGTGATGGGAAGGGGCAACCTCATACAATATTTATGATACAGGTGCATCTTAACTTAGCTGGAAAATGGCATTTTGATCTCTATTCATTTTCTAAGAATTCCAAGTGTTTGACTTCTTTTGACCTGATACTTTGTAGAATAATAAATACAGAGATCACGTTGCCAAGTTAAGCTTTAATGATTCATTTAGAGGCCATGACTCTACAAGTAAAACTTGAATCCCCCCTTCAGCACATCCCCCATGAACAAAAATTTTCTTTTGTTGAGCTGCTGTATTTCCTAGACAAAGCTGAGGTATTACAATTGCCTTAGGAAGCAGTTATTCTGATGGAACTGAGTATGGAGATCTCTTATATTAAACAAAGAGAGGCTGAGTGCTGCTGGCTTTCTTTTTACTACTCAGGTAGCCAGCCCAGCTCCCCTGACTTTTGCCAAGTACTCCTTTTGCAGGACTTTTCTTACCAGCTCCTGGAGCCATTTTTTGTGTTCCTGAGAGAGGAAAGTGTAACCTGCCTTGGACTTCATTAATCTGGAACTCTGCCCTTTCACATTGAATGTCAAACTGGTTTTAGTGACACTAGTACCCTCAGTTCAACAGAAGTATTCATTTGGGTCTCAAGCAGGAGGCTTGTTTCTCTGCTGTACTCACACATCAGGAGTATCTACAAATACTACTTGCAGAAATTTCACATTAAGCTTCCTGAAGACTCCACTGGCAGTAGTCAGCATCAGGAATTCACTTGGCATACCCTGAACTCAGTCTCTGTGCAGGTTTGCAATCCCAAAGGTTACTCCCAAGGCTGAGGAAGAGCTAGCAGCAGCTGAAAGCTTGCCTTGTTGTACCACTGGGAATCTGTCTAATCACTTCTGGTCAATTTACATCACGTATCTTGTCTGTTTTTACATGTCTTGCCTGTGTGTCACTGAAGACCATGTGATCCCTCGAGATGGATGGTTCTTCAAGCTCTCAGACTTTCCCTTCAGTGATGCCAAGATCCACTGAGTATTTGGAGAATGATGTCATTTAATTTGCCATCTCTCAAGACTGATAGTGAAAGAGTGCTTCCTTCTTTGGTGATGGAGTGTTCTCCTGGGTCTTGCAGGGTTCTGGACTCTTCATTTGCCAGGAAAACTCAAATCTGGGAATCTGTGCTAGTCCCAGTTACTGCAGTTAATGCAGCCATTGCTGTGTTCTGATTTTGTTGCTGTTGTTGGGAGTTTTAGATGCTAGTTGACAGCCCTGGCTGGTTCACATATGGAAAAAGAATGTCACGTTATATCATGAAACATTAAGGGGAAGCTTTTAGGATGGGGCATCCTGAAAGTAACGTGATTGCCACCAAAATGTGCCTGAATGTCAAAGTGTCATGGAGTTTCATGGAGGCCTAAACTCCTTTCTCCCAAGGATCCTTCACAAAGAAAGGCAGGGTGTAAATCTGGTGATGATTGCTGCTTTTACCCTGGCTGCTGATTGTGAATGACAGCTCTGAATTGTACAAAGCTTTTCAGACCTGCTTGCAAAGAACATAAAGCATGTTACTGTACTTCATCCCACAGCTCACGTTCTCCAGTCTAAAGTGAGTCTAGTCTTTATTTGTCTTTTTGGATTAAGTACTGATTTTTCGAAGGGGAGCTGATTTTTCACTTAATATTCAGCCATCTGTTTCCTTTTCAAGACCTCCACCTGTTGATTAGCCTACGATTTTTAAAAATGTAAATATGATATTCTCCATTTAATGAAGTCTGGGTATAGTATAAGTAATTTGATATGTGATAGAGTACAAGGCTGCAGTGCAGAGGTCAGCATCTCTACAGGGGAAGTCACCTGCTTGTGGTAAGAGGCTCTGTTTTCTCTCATCCCACTCTCTAGGGAATTTTTAAGTATGAAAATCCTAGCTGAATTCCTATTACACTGGTAGTCATGACATGGATGAGGCCATCATCTGACCTTGTAACAGCTTCACCTTTTGACAAACTTTTTTTCTTCCAGGAGCATGAGAGAGATTCCGATCTATTAACTGTTCCTTCTAATGTTTTCTTCTTCCAGGTAACTTATCGGGGGTTTTTAAGAGCTTATGTTGGACAATGCTGGGAATTCTTTCTGCCAGGAGTCAAGAAATTAATGTAATTGTTTTCCATCTAGTACATTTCTGTGGCCAAGGGCTTACTTCATAACTCACCCAAAATGTTATTATGCTGAAAATCAGACCTTTCAGGGCAGTCTTCCTATGTGGTGATTGCCAAAACTAAAGGATCTGATGATGTGACCCTGGGGAAGTAGTCTCACTGATTATCTGGCAGTTCCATTGCTTGCAGCAAGACTGTCAAGGTAGATCCACAACCTTTGCCGACACCATTCTTTGCTGCAGCTCAGACAACAGCAGTGAAACGTGTCCTTGTGCTCGTGATTTGCAAAGTCCCTGTTGGGGGGATGCATTTGCATGAAGGCACTACACTGTTGCTTGGTTTCCATGTCTGATGGGTCTGTTGCTGCTCAGTAAAAGATGCACATTCAGTTACTCTGTGAATGTGTGTGGTGTTGCCTGGAATTATCACACAGTGTGGGACAGGTATGGGAGCACCCACAGGAGATGTGGAGATGAGGAGAAAAGGAAACTGGTCATTCACTCACATGCTTTGAGACGTTCTCCATCGGTGGCTGTTTCTCCAGCTCCCCTCCTCCTGACAGATCACTGTATGTGACACAAGAAAGGACATAATGGCCACAGTGCCAAAATACTTTGGCACACATGGATAATGATGTGCTGTAAGAAAGGGTGGCAGCTGCAGTGGAGTGCATGCATGCTGCAAGCACTTTAAAAAGATCTATATATGTGGGAAAGTGTATGGATGTCTTCAAGATATACTGACTGCATGTACAGTTCTCGGTGGTTTTCTTTTCTTAATTTCAGGGTTTGCAAACAAATGTCATGCATAAAATGGTATTTGCCTTTTCTTTCTCAGGGAGTAGATACATAGCAGTGATGAAGAAAGGCATAGGTGGTTATTTACATGCACAAAGAAAGGAAGCCTCATTTCTTAGGGTCTGCCTCAGAGTTGAATTATGTGGTATTTCATGGAAAAGAAATTAAAAACTTTTCCAAAATCTGAGTTACTCGTGATAACAGCAAGACATGGGAACAGCATGAGCTTCTTCTGTGTGATGTCTTGGAGAAGCCATGGGTGGTACCTCCAATTCACAACATTTGGCAATTCAGAAAGGGCTCGAGGAGGCCAAGACAGATGGAGACTGGGGAGAAATAAGTGAAAGACAGCAGACAAACACAGAACAGAGGTGAGTGCACGTGTCTTTCTAGGATGACACCAGGAGTAGGAGTAGGCATGGACAACACTGGACCTTAGCTGTGCATCTGATCCCTGCCAGTGCCTTGGAATCTGACCAAAGGGAAGAATGGTGCACCTCAGAAACCATGGCATGGTTGCCTGTGCATTGTCTGCTTTTTGATATGGAACTTTGCAGCAAATATCCAATTTACTTACTGTCTTTTCCCCTGCACTGATACAGTGCTGTTTGCTACCTCTTTGTACTGGCTGTAAGTTATTTGTTACTAGGTCACCACTGGCTTTAGAGAGTGCACTACCATCCAGCAGCTCAGCCATGAGCAATACATTGCAGACAACTTCCAACATCTTTGGAGCAGGATGGGAGAAATGCTGAAGAGGATGGTAAGCCCTGGAGATGGGAAAGAGGAGGATCAGCTCGGAAACCTGCTCAAATATGCAAAATAGTAATCAATATTTTTACTCTAAAAAGTATTTCCAGTTATTTCTGATAAGCTAATGGGTCTAGAGGAGGAGAGATAAGACTATACTGAAAATGGATGGCATCCATACAAAACAGCTCACTGTGCAAGTTAAAAGCATTTTCCTAGAAGTATCTGCTGCTTGTCTCGGAAGATAAGATCCCAAAGAGACTGCAAAGAGAAAGTTCAGAGAGAGGAAAATATCTTTATTTGGCATTTAATAGAGATAATATAAGTATATTTGAGTAAGAATGTTTTGGGATAGGCAGTACATGGCTGATAAGCCTATGATTCCCTTTCATCCCCCGAAGGGTTTATGCCTGGGTAAGGATGGCATTTGTTTGTGAAAGCCAACATCTGTTTCTGTTTGCATGCTATCACTTCTCCAGTCGTGCGTGGTTAGGTGAGTAGTGCAAGTACTTGATTAAAGTTGAATCTTCCTCTTGCGTTTGTAATGTTTGGTTTGACAAATAATCAAGAAACGTACTTCTCTCTGTTAGTCAGCTGCAAGGGTTGAGAGGAGTAGCATTTTACAAGGCCTAAACTCCATCTGTTGGTTTGAAAAAAAGTTTTGAGGCAATGGTAACACTCTTTTCCATTAGTTCAGATGTCAGCTGTTTCTGTACTCAAGTGATCCACGCAAGCTCTTTATCTGCTTTACAGATCTATTCACAAATAACTTGAGTGTTTTTTCCTAACAATCTTGCTTTTCTCATTTATACTTTCTAACACACATCAGTCCCTATATTAGCAAGCAACCATTGCGATTTAAAAAAAACAGTATCAAAACTACATGTATGTGCTGTGGAGTCTAACAGTGTGAAAGCTGCAGCCAAAGTTGTAAAGTTTTTCAGAGCCTTGGTATTACTGTGCTGTGTTAGGCAGGGTTTTACTTTCCATGGTTAAATTTGCTTGGTGTCAAACACTGACTTTTTGCCCAAGTCAGAGAAATACCAACTTCTACCATGTTACTTGAGCCTCCCCCTCTGTTGTATTTTAGAGGTACAAGGGAAAAGCTTTCCCATTGGATAAAAAGGCATTAGGTGAAGAATACCTCTCTCTGTAAATATTGGAGGTCTTCTACAACAAAGTAGTAAAAGGGTGGATTGTCTTAAGTATCAACAGCAATTGTACTGCTCTTTTATGCTGTAGTGCTGTCATGGGGCATCTGCCACCCTGCCTTATTGCAGCTATTTGCTGTCAACAAGGTGGTTTGTGGTTTTTTTCTGTACATTTCTGCATTTCTCCAGCCACTGGAAGTGAAAATGAAGTCATTTCATTGTAGAGAAGTGTTACTGAGATATGTTACCTTTAGCAGGAGCTGCTGTTCTGATCTTTCTGTGGGAGAACACAAGATTCCCAGAACTTTGTACACTCTAGGGAGCTCTGCTCAAGCTGCTGTCCCAAGTTGTCTTGTATTTCTCCATCTTCTTCCCTTCTGGCCATACTTATGGATTTCCTAAATCCAGCACTTTGTGAGAGGGAAGGTGAAAGGACTCTTTGCTAATTATGGAGCAGTTAAAAATGTCTTTCTGAGCTGCTCTTGGCAAGAGGGGGTGTTGAAGGAAAAAATGAAGAGGTACAAATGGCAAATCATGCGAGCTGTGTAGGAACTCCTGCTCTTCTGCTGGCTTATTATCCAGAGTTGTGGTGGAGAACATCCAGCAGACAGGAGGGATGTATGGCCCAGAGGGACACAGGGAAACACATGCCAGGGGGGCACAGCTTTATGCCCAAAGTCTGTCCTAGAAACAAAGAGCTCAGGTGTAAAACAGTTCTGTTGGGAAGAATCTATACAGATACGTATAAGAGATCAAGCACCTAATCTATCTGTAAAAATTTGTACGTACCAACGTTGTTGCCTTGCAGTGTTTTGATGCACACTGTATATCCTGGGCTCCCTTGGAGGAGCAAGAATTACATCCTAAATCTGTCACTGTGATGGGCACACCTCAGCTTCCTGTTTCCAGCAGGACAGCTGACCCACACCATGGAACTGCTACTTAAAAAGTCAAAACTGCTTTAGCTGTTTGTGACAGTAGCGCTTGGCAGAGCAAATCTATCACAGCAGTTCAGCAATGGAGGGAGGGTGGTAGCAGAGATCTCTACTTGGGCTACACTGTGAAGTCCCATCCTTGGTTCTGATGAAGAAAATACGAGGTATGGCATCTGCCTAGCATGCATGTACTTGCCATTCTCTCAGCCACACTGAGGCTGCTTTTTTTAAATGTTTTGATTTATTCCCTAAATAAGGCTAATCTATTGTTACATTTAGGCTTGGGGAGGGGACAGAGTGGGGGAAGCTCTCAAAAACTATAGGTTCATGCATGGAGACCCAGGGTATTCAGTTTGCAAAACCTACAACCATCTGCAGCCTTAACTTTGGCATTTTAGACTCCTACTCGTTTGGCTATACAAATGTCTCGCCTTCTGTCATACTGCTCATTTGCAGCTGACATATTGCCACTTAAAAGTCGTGGCTCAGCTCTGGCTAAGCTCCATGTTGGACTTTATAACATCTCTCTGTATTTGTTTATTCAGCACAAATTATTTTACTACTGGGTGTAGCTCTTTATGAAGCCTGTCTCCTGGAGATATTGCCAGAGGAAGGAAGTATAACTATATGGTATTTACCTTACCATGATGCTGTTGTAGTCACACTCTTTGACTCATGCTAATACATTTTGTGTTAGAGTAATACTTGAAGGTCAGTGGAGGAAGAACTGTTCCTACGTTCACTTGGAAAAAAATTAATGGAGCAAAACACAAAGAATCATCTGTTTGGGGTTTTTTCACTTGTGATACACAATTGATGGCAGAATGGAGCCATTTCAGAGTTATGTTAGACCTAATAAAAAAAACTTTAAAAAACCCCACCAAGTTTAGAAAAAAAAGAAGAAAGAAAGAAAGAAAGAAAAAAATCCAGCAACATTATTCTTGTATTCACCTGTAGAAAAGTGCTCCAACACCTTCTGGAACTACTTGCAGAAGATGAAGAAAAAGACAGAATACGCTCATCTGATTCACTTTTTGTCCCGAATGTGAGGTATTTTGAGGACATGAGACACCTGTTAGCTGAAGAGACCCCAAGAGCAAGGCTCTGCATTGCCTCAGAACTGGGGATCTATATTTAACAGCAGTGATGGCTGTACATTCTGTTCCTCATTGGTTTCCTGCTGTGCCCCCAACATGTCAGATTCCTTCCCTCACAAAAATGGAAGTTTAGATGGTCTCCCTTTCATTTCTCCTCCAAGGCAGTTTTTCACACATTTGTGCTCTCAGTGCTAAAATAAGTTTTTTAACATACGTAGACACCATTTGAGCTTTCAAACAAAACCTGTAACATAAGGATCCAATTATGGGATTGTATAGTTAATGATCCTTTTAAATGTAAAACTCCCTATAAAAATTTACTGGCAGCTTCAAGAGTCTTCAAATTGTCATCCTGAATAGACACAGAAAGTAGCTTTTTTCTGCTGTAATGTAAATCCAGATTGCTCATAGGACATGATTAAATCTAGAAGTAATTTTGAGGGAAAAAAAGCAGAATCCAAGAAACATTGTTCCTCCTAATCATAGGAGAAAGGCCCCTGCTTTGTTCTCCTGGAACTACTCAAAATCCCCACCTTCTTTGTGTAAATGGATGCAAGAAGCTGAAATGAAGCACCAGCTCCCAACTCCTCTCATCTGCATCAATCATGCTTGGAGTCCCACATGCCAAGCATGGATCAGACCTCCTGAACTATGCTGTGCTGTCTGCTTAGTGCACACTCACGGGTGGCACCTGGGATCTCTGCACGCCTGACATGCTGAGGGAACAATTCCTGCAGGGCCCTGGGGTCTACAGAAATCCTATAAACATCTAAAGCCAAACTTCACCGAGACAAAATTTCTGTGGTGGAAGGTGGGTCCAGGGAAATCTGCATGTACATATGTATTTGAGAAGAAGCCATATGGGAACAGCTAGGAAATTTCACTCTTACATTCTCAACACAGGGAACATTTTAAAAAAAATACATGTCATTTATTTGCCAGAAAAGTAGAAATCCTAATACTCGCTATCTAAATAGCAAAATGTCAAAAGGGGTAAGATCCATTAAAAAATTACAGAAAGAAAAATCATTGAATCCTTTGTCAGGAAGGTACTGACATCCCTTGCAAGTAGAATTCTGTCTTTATTGTCACTGACTGCCCAGGGAGATGAGAGTGCTGCTTGTTATCACAGCGGGGGCTGTATATTCAGCTGAAGAGTCTCCATCACCATGGTATTTTCACCAGCTCTCAATTTTAATCATCAAGCTTCACTTTGGAGACAGAGAAAGCTTTTTGGTTCCCTTCCCCCTTTTTAACAGGTGGTAAAAGGATTTGCTGAAGATACATAAGATTCTGGCAACTGCAAAAATAGATGTTCATGCTCTGAATTCCTGCCCCGTATCCTAATTAAAAGAAATTGATGTCATTCTTCCTTTCTTCCTTCTGTGTTATGAAATATATAGTTAAGTACAGCCTATACTAGTTTAGCAGCAGGTTGTTTTCCTGATAAATGAAGAAGTACATATATTCATTTCAGCTGTCAGCATGGATGGGGGATTGTTGGGAGACAGGAGAAAGAAAATGGCAAATAGAACCAGGATGTTTATCTTTACAATTCTGAATAAGCAACCAGCTGCACAAAGTGTCTTTTAGAAAGGAGCCTCTTCTTTGCTGTTTCTGTTAATCTAAAAGACATTTGGATCAATAAGCTGCATTATGAAAGGGGGCATGAGCATGCTCAAGCCCTTTTCTCTCCATAACTTTTCCATTGTTGTTCCTGTGTGTACAGGCTACTGCTCTCCCTTAGTTTTCACATGGGTTTTATGTGTGTTTTATTTTCCTGCTTGTTACTAAGTCTCCATCTGAAGAAAGTCTGTCCTTTTCACTGTTGGCATTTGATGTTTTGAGCTGGAGTGACTCCTTCTTCTGAAAAGAATGAGCTCCTTTCTTCCCCTCAGTGACCCTGTTTTTCTATTCCAGTACAAAACAAGCCATCGCTGGTGACTCCTGTGGATCTTAGGGGGTGGCAGAAAGCAGCTGCTCCTCCTGCTTCAGAGGAGAACCCCAGGGAATGGGGTGCTCACATCTTTAGTCTCAGTGAGTCACTCACAGCACACAAGTCTTAAAATGCTAGCTTTGGTTTGCTGCTATGCACTTTTGGCAGTGAAACATAAATGTTTAGTCACTGTTGCAAAGCCAGGGATTGACACTTGACACAAAGGAAAAAAAAAAGGAAAGTGCCTACAAATAGGCTGTATGTTGTTTCTTCTGGCAGTAACATCTTTCAGCATGGAGGAGAAACAGCTGAGCCTTTGCATGTTGATTTCTAAATAAAAATAAGTCATAAAATAGACTCTTATTCCAAGTAAGAAGTATGTGATATTAAAAGAATTTTTAAAAAGCAAGGTCCATCACAGATTTGGTAATAGGGATTCCTCTTCTCCAGGAAGTTGATTTTCTGTGCCCAAGCCCAGGCAGTAGGAGGCAATTCTGCACTCACAGTGCATTTCACGACTCCAAAATCCAGAAAGTAGATTGTATTGATGCTGTTCCCCTTATTAGTCTTCAGAAAGAAAAGGGTACCTGTTGAACCACTAAGTAACCAACCGAGCACCTGCCTAGGACAGCATCTTTCCTGCCCCCACCTATCCAGCTGCAGCAGAAAGTTGTCAGCAATAAGGATAATTGTTCTGAAAAGGGTGATTTTTCTTCCAGGTAGCAGATGGGATGGTAGGACAACCTGCTACAGCAGAGCAGAAGTGACTGCATGCAACTGGAGGTTGGGGATATTTGTCTCTGTAACCTTAGTCTGCTTCCATAGAAAGAGAGAAAGCAGGAAGAAAGTAAGAAGTTGGCTCTAGGGCTCAGCAATGGAGATGGAAGTGCCTGCATGTCCAGGACAAACTCAGGTGGGCATCTCATGTTTACAGCTCTCAGACAGCTGGGTGATGCTGTGCCACATCACATCTGGGTTTCCCAGCTGCTGCTGAAGACCAAGAGCTCTCCTATCTCTGGTGAGCAGGGAAACAACCCCACTGAGCTGAGATGAAGCCAAGTGCAGAGCTCATTTGCTGCATCTCCCAGGAGCACGAGGGAATGCCGTGGGTAGGAGAGGCCGTCTGATAACACTCGCCGCAGGAGCGTGGGGGTGGACAAAGGAAATTTCCTTGTCAGCTTGTGAACGCGATAAAGAGTGCAAATAGGCAGGCATGCAAACAAACACCAACTATTTAGTAAAACACAGCTATTCTTAGTTTGTGGATCCTGGCAGCCCAGGTGCCTCCAGCATACCAAACTCATCATCTCCTCTTAAGGTTTGTCTTTCTCTTTTCCCCATAACCTTGCATAGACCTCTTTGCTGCTTCTAATTTAAGAAAAAGGGTGCATGGTGTATATGGGGAATTCATCCTGTATTTCTTGTAACTCAGTTCAGTTCCAAAGCTCAGCTGGGGCTTTCCTGCAAGGAATGGGTGCAGAAGGTCCTGGTTTGTCCTCTTCTCCCTTCTGGAGCCTTTCTTTGCCGGTCACCTAATCCTGTTGGAGCAAAGACAGCATCACTTTCCAAAACTCCCTCAAGTTCCTAGATCCCTGCTACACAGAGTGCTCAGATGTCCCAGCATTTTCACCACGCCCTAGAAATGCTCACTGGGGTATGGAAGAAATGCAGATCTTGGGCAAATATTTATGCTCCAGCACAGCAGGAAAGGGGGGTCATCTATGCTTTTCCTGCTTGGATAAAGCCTCAAGAGATATTAAGGAGTTATCCAGGTGAACCACCTATGCTTGGTTGGGAATTATGGGTTAAAGAATGTAGAAACTGCAAGAAGAGATGAAGAGTAGGAAATGCTAAACATTCAGAACTGTTCATGGCCAGAGCAAACCAAACTACCCAACCAAAATTAAATAAGAAGTACAATAGAGGAATTTAAGGTGACTAAAAGGAATTCAAAGCAGAAAAGAAAGTTCATCTTCACTGTAAAATTTAAACTAAACAGCTTGCTTTTTTTGCTTTATTAAAAAAACGAACACAAACAAAAAAACAATGAACCAAACATCCAGTGCTGAGCAAGAAAGGCAAAAGAGGGCAGGTGCAGTGCTTCTTTCTTCCATCCTACTAATTTTCTTTCTAGACCTTCCCTTGAAGATGCACTGGTCCTGTAGCCAGTCCACAGTTTTTCTGCTCTCAGAACTATCTTGTTCTGCTAACTGGAACAGAACACAGACAAAAAAAATTCTGCCTATATACATATGAATGCGTGCACCTGTGTGNCATTAACTATGGTGATACTACTATTAGCATCTGAATGTTTAGAATAACATTTGTGTGTATGTATATATATATATATATATATATAACACTGTCTTTAAGAGTTCACTTGCTGCCTTTGGATGCTCACTGGCATGGAGCATGAATAGCATGAGAGCATTCAAGGGTAGCAAGCAAACACTTAAGGAAAGAAAATTCTTTCCTGTTCCTCTCCTCCTTCCTCCACAGTAAATGGTGAAATAAGAAATGTTAGCAGGCTTGCAGTCACAGGGCCCAAGCCTTGGATTGGAGCAGGGAGAGCAGATTTCACCTTCAGCTCCTGAGGTGCCAACAAACAAAAATAATAATGTAATATAGGTAACAGTTAGATCCCAAACACCACCTTTCAATTTTGTTTTTTTTTAGTAAATGCTCCTGATCCTAGGGTGATAATGGAAAAATAGCATTTTAGAATTAATTTGACAAAAATGCTGAAATAAAATTGGTAGAAAAGGAAACTGACATTTTAGTGAAAGGGAAAATATGAGTCAGTAATTGTACTGGTTTTTTTAAATGCATGTGAAATGTGCAGCAACTGTTAACAGAGTAGGACTCTCTGGGAGGCAAGGGCAAGTGGCTGCTTCTCCTCTAAAACAAGAACTTGTGGGTATGTTCAGAGTGGGAGACTAGATCTAGAGAACTTGTAGACTGAGATATATCTTCCAAAAGCATAATTAAGAAGAAATTAATAGTCTTAGACTGTAAGAAACTACTTCTCTCATTTAACTTAAAACAATGAGTGAGGAGGGAAAAGGAAAGACTGTCTCGAAGGACTCCTTGCTTACTCCAATTAAAAATCCCGTGTCTATGAAGTGATTTAACTGTATCTGGGTAAACTTTGCTTTTGCATGGCATGATCCACAACTTAATAGGGAAGGGATGTTTGTGTGGACCACCTGTTTCCACTTGACAGTCAGACTGTTTCTCCAGAAGGCACCTTGATTGCATGATGAGTAATGTTAAGAGCTTAGCAATCGAACGTGACATTGGAGCTGGAAAGGGCAGCTGTGACTCTGTGGACTAGCACTGAGACCACACATGGGTGCTACATCACAGTCTGAAAAACACCCTGAAATCTCCGTCCCCCCAACAACTTGGGAGATGCAGAGGGAGGCAGCAATGTGACCTTTATAAATAGCTGAGTTACGCTCAATTTTCTTCTTGTGGCTTGGATATGGAGAAGCACAGACAGCCTGTGTGACTCTGAAAACTTCAACGGAAATGAAACAGGAAGCCAGATCCTTTCACAGCTTGTTGATCTGTGAAGACGAGCTGAGTCTGTAGAGACTCATTTTTTAACCTCAGTAAAAAGCAGTCAGGGAAGAGAAATCCAACTGGGAGAGATAGTCTGGAGAGGAGATGCAGAGGCGACATGACAGAAGGGCCAGCAAGAACAGAGACCACTTCACTGAACAAGAAAAGCGAAGCAGAATTAGCTCAGAGAGAAGAGTTGGTAAGTTCATGCTGCTATGCTATAAATTTTGGCATGTCAAAAAGCTGGTGATCAGCTAGAGAAAGGTCCTGTGCTGCTGATTACAGCTGCATGGGTACTACTTTCACCTATGTGTTGGGCTACCTGACCTTGATAGTAGAAGTAAGTTACGATAAACAAGGAAATGGTTCTTGACTGTTAAAAACAGGCTTCAAAAACTGAAGGAGGAAGCTGTCACCAGTTCTGCACGTAGGCTTCCTGCTTTTACTGGGTTGGATGCTGTTGCCTTTGTCTCAGCACTCGTTAGGAATTGTTTGCATTCTTTGTGCCACGATTATAGTCCTGCTGCTCAGCTGCAGATGAGCACAGCAGTTGCTTTGGCTGCTGATTTGTGGGTTTAAACAGGCACGCTTAAAACGTCTTCACACTTGCTTAACAATGGCTTTCAGTACAAGCTTTTGCTGTAATTGCTGTGCACTCTCAGATGGAGGTGGTCACAGTCATGGCTGCAGCTTGGAAATGCCATGACCTGCACAAAAACCTGGAGTTTCATGTTGTGGGAAAGTTCATAATACTCACCTAAAGGAAGAAAATGTCATAAATATCCCTGAGCAGTAGAACTTTGCCATCAGCACATAGCCTTGTTTGAGTATCAGAAACATATGCAAAATGCCATGACCAGGAAGTCTGGAGGAAGAGAATCCAACTTAGGCTGCTTCCAGTCTGAGCTCCCTGGAGCTGTCCCCTTGCCCCTGTGGAGCTGTTGCCTACTCAGAGGCAACACAGAGAATGCATTATTTCTGCTGAAACCTACTGAATGCATGGGTTGTGCAAGGCCTTCTCTGTCTCTCTGCATTGGTCTGTTGGAGCAGGTCCAGAGAAGGACCATGAAGTTGGTAAGAGCACTGGAGCACCTCCAGGAAGACACACTGAGAAAGTTGGGGTTGTTCAGCCTGGATACGAGGATATTGTGCACAGACCTCACAGCAACCTTCCAGTACCTGCAGGGGCCTAGGGGGAAGCTGGAGAGGAACTCTTTGTCAGGAACTGCAGAGATAGAACAAGGGGTAATTGGTAAAAACTGAAAGAGGGGAAATTTAGGTTACATATTAGGAAGAAATGCTTTACTGTGAGGGTGGTGAGACACTGGAGAAGGTTGCCCAGGATGCCCCATCCCTGGCAGGGGGAGTGTGACTAGATGATTTTCAAAGTCCCTTCCAGCCATTAACATTCTATGAATCTCTGAAATATTTTGGAAAAGTTGACTTTTTCTGAAGCTTTCTGAACTTTTGTAGCAGCAAGTTTCCAGTTGTGCAGAGTCTGTAAAAGAAGCTGTCTTCCAGTCAGCTGCTATTTCCCTTTCTGCTGTTGATCCCAGCTCAGACCTGGATCTTGCTTGCTCTCTCCAGGATTATCCTAACCCCCATTCAGCTAACAGGAACAGCACACACAGACCAGCCCAACAGTGCAGGAGGGTTGTGTGTCACCTGGCTCACTCTTACAGTGGTGTATGTAAGACTCCCCAAGGAGGGAGGCAGGTAGAGGCTGTCCCATCTCACTCTCAAGGAGGAGAGAGAACATTTTCCTGCCAAAGCCTGCAAACAGAAAAAGGTCTTAGAGAGCTCTTTGTGACTCTGGGAAGAGGTCCAGGAAGAGCTTAAGGTGAAAGAAAAAAGCACAAGAGAGAGTGTTAGATAAATAAAGTCTCTCAAGAGGTTTCAAATATGTGATCTCTGATTGATTGATTGATTGATTGTCCCAGGGCTTATTCCCACACATAAAAGTTCAAGGCCATGCTCCAGGTTGCACTGAAGTGCTCAATAAATGCATGGAGGAGAGAGCAGAGAGCCATGAAGTGGGAAGGACTCGCTGATACAGAGGTTTTTCTGTAGCATTTGTACTATACATTTCATCTCTCTACCCTGATGATTATCAGCAGCCAGATAAACATTAACTTTCAAGCCTGCTTGCACAAAGAAATCACTGATTAAATCCTAAGATCTTAACAGAGGTTAAGAGAAGGCAGAAAGAGAAAAACCTAGATTTAGTTGCAATGCTAAACCATCCACTGCCACCAACACTGGCCTGGCCAAGGCAAGAAAGAAGCTGGAAAGGGAAGGTGAAGTATGTGATAACTGCAGACAAGGTGGCTCCGAAATAAATTCCAGCCACCTTTGAGCCTTTGCAGGTGGATGCCATGTGAGCTATGTCCTGACAACATCTCTCTCAACTGCAGCTCCTGAGACACAGCTGCATTAAACACAGCTGTGAGCCCAGAGGGAAAGCACCAGGTAACCGATGCTGTGGAGAGGCACAAAGGTGGCATTCAGAAATTTTTTTTTTCCAAATGGATTTTTTGATGGAGCAGCACACAATGCTACTACACAACTGACAGCTTTTGGCCTCTTAAGTCAACTAGTTACTTTTGCTATTTTTAGCTGGGTTTTAAGCCTAGATTTTCTTTTATTTGGGTAAATGTGTCTATGGCTTTCTGTGAGTGCACCTAAGAGAATGTTTGCCACACCAATATTTAGCAGGTTTTGCCTATTTTGTTCCTTGCCCAGATTAACTGAGATGGAGGGAGAAACAATCTCATATTCATGCCAGGCAGTACAAATCTCTTCACTCTTTCATGAAAAGTCTTTATCTTCAACCATTTTAATACAATGTGATATTTTCGGGCAAAAAACCCAAACAAACCCAAACAAAATCCAATAACAAAAGACTGTGTAAGTTTGTCTTAGCTCTGTACTGGAGCAAACTGCTTGTAAGTCTGTAAAAGATTTAAGTCTTTGTTTGGACGATCACAATTCCTTTCTGTTTTTCCTGCATAGTCCTTAAGGAGATGGAAGAAAACTGTTCTTTAATGTGTAACCAGAAAAGAAAGTACACCAGTCTATGCAAATTCTCTACATACCTCTGAGAGAACGGACACATAAAAGTCTATTATAAGGGAAGGCACTTGGCACAGGGGGATTTCTTTTTGGATGAATGCACACCATCTTGTTAAAGAGTGAATTGGCGAGGAAATCATCATTTAATGATAATGAAAAAACCAAAACCAACCAACAGCTTCAAAGTTATTAAGCTGTATTTACACTTAATGGGTGGATTTCAAACATGATGATGGTGTTGGTCTTCATTCAGGGAACTGGAATCCTTGGAAGTGTTTCAGGCAACCCCATCCCTAGAAGATTTCAGTGCCAGCTGGATGGGGCTTTCAGCAGCCTGATCCAGTGGGAAGTGTCCCTGCCAATGGCAGAAGGTTGGAACTAGATGATCTTTACGGACCCTTTCAGGCCAAACCATTATACGATTGCATGCTGCTGTAAAATGTGAAACAGCGTGGTGTGACACCCAAGCACAAGCTGTATCCCACTGGCGGAGTTGCTGGGGAAATGGAGAGCTCCGCTGGGAGACAGGCCGGGAGATGGGTGGCAGGGGTTATCCCTCCTCCCCGGTTCCCGGGCACGGCCGGGCGGGAGCGGGGCGGCCCCGCGGGATCCCCGCCCCGGGCGGTGCCGGCGCTGCCGCTGGAGCCGGGCTGGATTGCTGTTTCTTTATTTTCCCCTTGACTCTTTGGGGGCCGTTTCCCAGTGGTGGCGATTCCCGGAAAGCTGCTCCTGAGGTGATCCAGGCGGGAGCGCCCGGGAAATGCCCCCGCCAGGGTAGTGACGGGGCCGGGGGCTGCGGGCACCGCTTGGGGAGAGGCGGGCGAGAAGGGGAAATGCTGGGAATGCCACCGAGGCTGAGCTGCCCTGGGGCACTGCCGTGTCCTGAGTGCGGAATTAGCGCCGACCTGCGTGGGGATGGTGGCTGTAAAACAGGGGCGTGCGCCGCTCGCAGCTCGGGGGTTCGGCCGGGGCTTAGATGTTTGTTTCAGGGCCGGTAATTTTTTTTTTCTTACTGTGTTCAGTATGAATTTAAGTGTTGCGGACTGGCTTGTGTTCCCGTCAGAAGGGTGAAGGTTTAGGAAAAATGGGCTCATAAATGCAGGTGTGAGTCAGGAGGACCCAGGAAAGGGCCAGCTGCAGGTGGTCCTCGGTGTCAGGCATGGCTGAACATGAGCCACCTGTGCCCAGGTGGCCAAGAAGGCCAAGGGCATCGTGGCCTGCATCAGCAATGGTGTGGCCAGCAGGACCAGGGCAGGGATTGTCCAACTGTGCTCAGCACTGCTGAGGCCACACCTCGAGTGCTGTGTCCAGTTCTGTGTCCCTCACTGCAATAAAGACATTGAGGGGCTGTAGCGTGTCCAGAGAAGGGCAGTGGAGATAGTGAAGGGGCTGGAGCACAAGTCCCATGGGGAGCAGCTGAGGGAACTGGGGTTGTTTAGTCTGAAGAAAAGGAGGGTCAGGGGTGACCTTAGTGGTCTCTGCAACTACCTAAAGGAGATACTTGTAACCAGGTCAGGGACAGTGTATTCTCCTAAGTAACAAGGGGAGATTTAGATGAGATATCAGGAAAAATTTTTTCACTGAAACAGCGTTCAGGCATTGGGACAGGCTGCCCAGGGAAATGGTGGAGATATTTACAAGACGTGTAGATGTGGCACTTGGGGGACATGGTTAGTGGTGGGTTTGGCAGTGCTGGGTTAACAGATTTGGTTTTAAAGGCCTTTTACAAACTAAATGATTCTGTGATCTCTTACGTCATTAAGAAGTGGTCTTTTAGATTGAGGACACCGTGCCCTGCCAGCTTGCTTTTCTGCTGTACATTCTGTGGTACATTTCTGCCTGATGGTTACTCACCCAGCTCTCATTTTGCACTGCCTTTCTTACTAAACCAGCTTGTTTTCTCTTTGGAGGAGCTGTACAAATTGTATGCAGCTTATACTTTCATTTTTGCAGGGGAGCAAGAACCAGATTTCTGTGGTATTCTGTGAGTGAGTTTCAGCCAGCACAGTGCTACCTGCCCCATTGCTGGTACGTGCAAGTGCCGTTATTCCCACTTCCGTCCTCTGGCCTGCTCCAGTTCCAGCAAGTGGTGAAACAAAGAGGCAAAATGTATGAAACAGGAAGAAATGACGGGCTCAGAAAGCTTCTTTGTTGTCAGTGAAGTGTGCTTCTTGAAGAATTTAATTTATTTGCTAGTGGACAAATAATTTGATTAGAAAATGAGGGGATCTCCTTATGGTAAGAGGAAAAGATGCCATTTTCTTATCCATATAAAACACTGCCAGGTGAAGGGTGTTAGAAATGGTTTTGAAGGGAAAAAACAGCATGAAAATGCTTGTCAGAATTTAAATGTAAGTGCTTTTATGGATAAGTATCTGTATTTGGAATTAAAAAAAAAATTAAATTTTTGTAGTAGAGATTTTTTGCCATTTTTGGATATAACATTTTTTTCACTTTGTTTAACTGTTTGGAACATGTTGCCTGCCTAGGTGGTGTTCATTTCCCATTCAGCATCAAGGCTTTCTGTCCACCTTGTTTCTTAGGTAGTTTCCAGTTGAATCTTCACATCTTATCTACCAAGGATCAGACAACAAGCATTAAAAAAGGGCTTTTCAAAAATTTATGCAGTTTTTCTTGAGCTTAATGTTTGAAAAATGTTTGATCTTGCATGATTACCCAGGCAAATGAGTTTGAGATTTCAGAAATACCTCTGCTGAACCTCCTGACCCCGCACAGCTGAACTGTGGGAGTCATGGTGCCAAACTGTCCTAGGGGAGATGATTATGGTTATAATTTAGTTGTTTTTAAAACACAGGGAATAACCAGTGCTCAGGAGTCAGAAGGTAATATAATTACACTGCTTTCATTACACTTGCATAACTAAATTTGGATGTGATTGGAATGGCATAAAGTTCACCTTAAGGAGCTTCTTAATCTCCTCTTGTTTTAGGCTACGAAATTATTATTTTTTTAATTACCTTTGGGCTGCCTAAGTCATATTCTAGTGGCATTTTTATGGCAGTCTGACTTCTAAAAGAGTTATAGTACTCTTTAAAGTGAAACACTAATCTGAGTTTCTGTCTGAGATCTGGTCCTGAATCACGTCAGGACCTGTTTTCTGCTTTGATGGAATTTGGGAAGGCCAGGTGAACACAGGGCATCCTTTTCACACTCCTGGGGTGAAACAGCTGGAGCATGTACAGCGTGTAACAGGAACAGGGAACTTCCCCATGTGCTCCATTGCTGGGATTCCCAGCATAGCAGATGCCAGTTCCTCAGTGCATGGTTGCAGTGCTCTGGATCAGACACAACAACAATGCTGTGCCTTCCAGAAAGACAGAGGAACAGCTACTTCTTAGTAAAAATGTCAGAGTTTCATGATAGAAAATACGAGTTTCATCAGCCTCAGCAATGTAAAAGCAGTCACTGGCAGTTGTAAAAGGGGAGTTTGTTGCTAGGGATCTTGTACCAATTCTGAGGTGTTAGAGTTTAGTTTGTATATTACAGAATTTGGTTTCATGAAAAGTTTGGGGTTTTGTCCCATGAACAATATAACTCATGGTTGGACTATCTGTTGCCTGATAACATAAAAGCATGTAAATTTGTGCCCCAGCATAAATGAGGACAAAAAGGAAATAAGGGTACTACTGTCCACTTCTTGAGAA
Source organism: Drymodes brunneopygia (assembly GCA_013400955.1). Lineage (NCBI taxonomy): Eukaryota > Metazoa > Chordata > Aves > Passeriformes > Petroicidae > Drymodes > Drymodes brunneopygia. Next base: position 51,232 of record VZTZ01003487.1, on the reverse strand, counting down.
CTGCTCCAGTGCTCCTCTTGAGAAGACTCCAATGAAGGCAAACATTGTAAAATACTTCAAAACTTCTACAGGCTTCTTCATTAATTTTCTGAGAGATTTTGAAGTCAGCATCTTTTGGTTTCTTTTCAGCCTTGCACTGTGTTTGTTGCTTCTTCCCATTATTTCCCTGCGCTACACACTGCATATTTTTGGCATCCTCAAGATCCAGACCCAAATGCTTGGGATTTCTCTGTAGCCTATGGGAATGTGCTGGAAGCTCCTGACAGAGAGAGGAAGAGTGTCTCTAGCTCCTGTCCCCATGTCGCCAGTGTGGACAGATGCCACTGCGTACCTGTGCAGAGGGATATGTCAAGCAAGGCAACTTGTATTGCCCACACTTTTCTATCAACAAACATTCTTCCGAGGAGAATGCTGTAAACTGATCAGAAGACTTGTGTTGTCTTATTTGAGCCATATTCTGTAATGGTGGAGGGTGCAAGGTGTGGCAAGATCTGGCTGTACATGCTCAGTCCTTTTGCTAGTTCTACTCGTGGTCTTTGGCAGGACTCTATCTCGGGTGCCTTGTCCATACATAATATATTGGTGAGGTTTTCCATGTATTTTAAGTGTTTAGCATTTATGTTTCCAGGGCAGGGTAGTCATGTTGGGTAAATGATGCTATGAAAGTGAGAAATGTGTACCTTAGCATCAAACTAGTGCCTTGATATGATGTGGTGTCCGTGAGGCTTCGACCATCATCACGTCTGCCCTTGTATCTGTGCAGCAAAGCAGCATCAGGGCAAGGTGTGCTTGGCACTGCCCGCAGGTCAGCTACCACCAGGGAAACCGAATAATGGTTTGGGTTGGAAGGGACCTTACAGATCATCTGGTTCCTACCCCCTGCCATGCACAGGGACACCTTCCACTAGACCAGGTTGCTCAGAACTCCATCCAACCTGGCCTTGAACACTTTCAGGGATGGGACATCCATAGTGTCTTTGGGCAGCCTATCCCAGTGCTACACCAGCCTCACAGTGAAGAATTTCTACCTAATATCTAACCTAAGCCTGCCCTCTTTCAATCTAAAGCCATTACCCTGTGTTACCTCTCTAAATCCCTTTGTAAAGTCCATCTTTCTTGTCGGCACCTTTAGGTACTGGAAGGTGCAGGCTCAGCTCTTCTAGTCTGTTCTCATAAGAGAGGTGCTTCATCCCCTGATCATCTTCAGGGACTCCTCCCCTTGCACCATTAGGTCCACATCCTTGTTATGCTGGGGGTCCCAGAGCTGCATGCGTCACTGCAGGTGGGGTCTCACAACAGGGGAGGGCAGAATCGCCTCCCTCAAATGCTCAGCAAGGGTTTAATTGCCAAGTCTGTGCAAAATCGGTCTTTTGCAAACTTAATTACTTGGTTCAGGTGTGTCTGCACGACAAAGAGAAGCCCCACCCATTTTCCCCAGTTTTGCTCTGAGCACAGCACCACGTCACGGGCCTGTTTGTGAGCAGCTTGGAGATATGTTTATTGTCCTTCAATTCTGGTTTCATTTTGTGTCATTTCCTGCACATGAATTTCAGCTGTGACGTTCTTGCCAAAGGCCAAGGCCTTAAAAATAGGGGATTTCATAGAAATGAAGAACTTTAAAAATTATACTCCTGAGTTCCATGTCAGAAACTATCCAGTACCCTGTATTTCATTTTCTTTCTTTACAAGTGAAAATAAGTTGTGCCTCTGGCAAGTGTCAGCCCCTGAAAAAGAGCTCAATATGCAGGATCATACTTGACTATATTTTACAGGGCTGCATGATTTGTATTTTATTTAGTCCTTGCCACATAACTGTCCAGTTTTTAGGCAGTCTGTGCAAATGCAGAGGTGTCAGGGAGCTGTGGTTTCGTGATCCCTGCAACTGATGTCTGGAGTGCTTCGCTTGAAACTTCTCTTGCACCCAAATGTCTCTAAAAATACCAGTTAAGCATTAGCAATGACAATAATGATATTATTATACATAATTATATTAATACTACTAATACTACTAATAATGTGCTTTTACAAGTGGAGAGCTCTCGCACAGAATGTTCTGAGCTCTTGAGTCACATTTTTATGAAATGGTTCTGTTTGCTATGACTTTGGTATTACACTGAGCAATGACTTAAATTTCAGTTACTCTCTTGATGCAGTCAGTTTTACCTTTCAGTATGCTTTTTTTGTGTATATTTTAGGCTAGAAGTGCCTGGGAATGCACTCTCACAAAAAGGCAGAGGACTCCTGTGTGCTTGAGCTAATTAAAATACGCCAGTTTGAAAGTGTTGCCCTTGAAATGATGAAGAGAGAGCAGGGTTTAAACACTCCAGCTGCTTCCATATAAATACCATGAGCTCTGCAGAGTAAAGCTGAAGCTTTGGCTTTCGTCAGACTGGACACTGAGAGGCAGAGGGGAAGAGATGCAAAACCACTTTCTGCCATTTGCATTCAGAATGATGGCTTCGATCTTTTGCTTTCTTTGGCCTTGCTTTATGCTTCTAATCTGTCTTTAAAAGAGGGCAAGACACAAATAAACAGTTAACACTGCTGGAATAACCTCTGTGCATACCTGCTCAGGAAGCACAAGCTCTGTGATCTGGTGCACCACCAGGAGATATGAATCATTTGTGATTATTAATCATAAATTATATGTAATTACTAATCTGCGGGAAAAACACACAGCTCTGCACAGCCTGCTCACAGAATTGGGTACACTCAGAAGAGGGCCATGCTATGGAAACAGACACAAAATCTGTGTGGGGTGCAGCAGACCCTGTACAGAGATGGGAACAATGAGTGACATGGATGTAGTTTGGGGAGGTGGGGCTGGATTTCTCCTTGGACAGTAAACAAGTTCAGAAGAGTTGATTTTTTTTTGTTTGTCATGCATTACTTGATCCTGCTGTTTTCCTGGATATCAGTTGGGATAACTTTTTATCAACAGGTAGCTTAAAATTCCTTGGACTGTCCTGCATTGTGTGCTTACAAAGCATCCAGGCACAGCCAGGGGCACTTCCTGCACTGGGGAACCCCAGGAGTGGGGCAGCTGCCGCTGGGCCTCTGCCTGGAGAGGCCAGGAGGGAGGCTGCCTGTGGTATCCCCAGCCTCCTGAGCACCTAATGACTGTGCATCCTTGGAGGGTGGTGTGGTAGGTGCAAGTATTGTGCTGTTTAGCAAACAAGATTTAAAAGTCAGGAGGAGGAAGATTATTATTATTGCTAAGTAAGACTTCTTTTTCCCCCCTAACCAGGTTTCAGTTATCTAGACATACCAACATAAAAAACCCAAGGTATTAATACCTGTCAGCTAGACATAAGATGTTCAGGAGGAAAGTATTTCCTTTATTCTGTCAGTTTGGATTCAGCATGAAAAAAAAAAAAAGCAAAAAAAAAAAAGCATTTTGAGAACTGTGAAACAACCATGAGTGGCATTAGGGATGACTCAACATGCAACTTTGCAGCAGGCAGAATAAGAATTCTTAGAGTGGGCTTCTTTCAAATAATAGATTTAGTGCATTTACGTAAGTTCTGTTTGAAGTGTACAGGCATTAAATAGCAATTCTGAATGGGAACAGATTTTCTTTCCACATTAAGAAAAAAACAGTAGCAGAGATTTCAGAGCCTCTCTCTTTAAAAGGATGTTATTTTGTTTTTCATTTTTTTTAACTCAGGAATAAGAGTTTTAGAGAGATTCATGTTTTTTTAATGGCATGAAATGCTTTTCATGTGTTTCTCGTCCAGTATTCTGGACTGTAAATTCTCAGAGGGCTTCTGTTATGTTTTTTCTTACTTAAATGGAAGTGGGGCTAAGCATTATTCATCTGAAAGTCTTGGATGAAGCACTCTGTGCCTTAAAAAGGAAGCTGAATTGTACAGGAAATCAAGAACTGAACTTTCCTTTTGTTCTCATAGGCATTTGCAGAGAGAAAATGGTATGTGCAGGCGAAGGCATGCATTAATATCTTGATTATATAGCTGAAATTGGTTTTGTAAAGGTAATTCTAGTAGGGTATATTTTAGATAATCCCCCAGTAGGTAAGAACACATTATGGTTGTTGCTGCACAGTAGGAATAAGTATGTGTCACAACTGGATAGTTACATTAACACCAGCAGTTCCTGTTGATGATCAGGGCATCTGAAGAAGGCTGCCAGCTCTATATTCTCTATATTTTTCTGAAAAAAAAGACTGAGGGAGCTGAGGGGGCACTTGGGACAGCCCTATGCAGAACAGCTGTGTAAATAAAACCTTTCTTGCAACTGATGGGCCAAATGTGTTACCAAAACTATTCTGTTTTCTAGGTAATTGTGTGATTCTAGTTACTGTTTGGGGCTGGGATTCTGGTTTTTTATTTTTTGAGTAGAAGAGATCTGATCAGCAGACATGGTTGAACTTTTGATAAGTCACTGATGATTACCATCTTTGCCTGTAAATTATTTTCTCTCTTTTTTTATTATACCAAGGAAATATCCTCATCTCTCCTGTTTGTTAGAACAGGTGAATGTTGCTTAACAAGTTGACATTGCTTTACTCTGTACAGGAAGGGGTTTGTAATGAAATAGTTGTTGAATTAAGCAGTGCTTCTCACATATCTTGGTATGTGTTTGATCTGTTTTCAGTGTTTTTTATTTTTTTGGTGTGATGCTGATAATAAACAGGGAAATCAAAGAATTTGTAGTCTGTTGGCACTACTTAAAAAGGCATGTTTTGTTCTTCTGAACTCTAATGGGAGGTAATCTTTTGTATGTATTGAATTTGTATAATTAATATTTTTTCTGTGTCTCCCTCTTGGTTCATTCAGTTGAGATCTATGTGTATCATGCTTGTGCCTGCTCTCTAAGGGTAAGTTTGTTTTCCCTTAAAAGAGGGACTAAGCCTTTTCTGTAAAACACCTTGGTACTGATGGTGTATAATCTGGAAGAAAGCAATGTGCAACAATGTGAAGGGAACTCTGCATGCACACCTTGAACACAGGCAGACTTGGACCTCCATGCCAAGCCTTGCATGTCTCAGCTGAGGGGTCTCCCTTTCTAGCTCTGCATCCAGCAGAGGAGGGAGAAGGAGTGGTACAGCTGGGGCAGCAGAAGGGCTGAAACAGAGGGGTCCCACATTCAGCCTCCCTCTTTGAATGAGGGTATGCCTGCTTTTTGGGAGCTAGAACCATAATTTTGTGTGATGGGAGTATGAAACGTGGCCACCTTATGGTGACAAGTCCTATGTCCTGCTTTCAGTACCAAAAGACAATGAAGAGGAATGTCCTGAAAAGAAATCATTCTGTCAGGTTTTAATTTCGAAAGATGCTCTGTTATCTTTCTGATGGCCTTGTTGATGGCCTGGAGAAAACCAGTAAAGGGTGATTGTGCCATCAGACATGCTGGAATACTCAGTAATGCATACAGTGCTGTCTGCTAGTTCCCAAGCTGATCTTAGACATTTTGCATTTCATCAATTATGCATATTTATGGTGGCAGCCTCCAAAAAAGTTGTGAGGGAGACAAATGTGAAGCAAATCCTTTAGAGCGTCTTCCCGAGTTACTTGAGAATGAAACAGAGGTTGCATATGGCTCTTACTTATCTTTTTTCTGGCCTTTTTTGTTGGTTTTCTTCTGTGTGTCCCTCTTGCTGACTTTGTGGGGGGTAAAAGCTTAAGGCTTGGCACTAGCAGGAAGTTGATGTGGCATGAAAACATGGTGTACAACTTGCACAGTAAGATAAACACTGCTATCAGTACTCCAGCACTCTTCAGCCTCTGTCCTTCCAAATTTCTGCCTGGCAGAAGAGTCAGGCCTCCCTGTCATGCTGATGCTTGCAGTTAGTCTTCAAGATGTGAGCCCAGCAGCTGGTCACAGCACCAACTGCTCCTGTCACTGCCTCCTGAGGAACAGGATGAATTGTGCCCATATCCCAGGGAATGGATTTGGTTTAAAAATCTGCGGGTTTACTTTATTCCCCCCACTAATGTGTTATTAATGTAATTGTTCATTGGTTTCTGAAGAATTTTGGAGGGTGCAGGGAGGGGGGTGGAAAGATCTATTTTAAGCTGCCGCCCTCTTTAATTTATGCTCACGATGTATTGTTACCAGCAGCACTTTGCGACCCAACTGCTAGTTCTAAATGTCATTTACTTGAATAAAATATGTAATTAATTTCTAAGTGTGACATAAGCACTGAAAGTATTAACTGAATCACAAACTGCTCTTTGAACAGCAGCTTTCCCATGACAGGAGGGAAAGTTCATGAAGTCCAAAGTATGCTACAATACAAGTGTAGCAAAAATACTCAAAACCACTTGTTTGCAGGTTTTTCCATTGCCCATTAGGCTTTCTATTAGGGAAATACCCATTTATAAATCCCCCATATTAAATAAAAATGGGTGAGCACTATTTGGTTATCTCGTGTTCTCTGACACTGATTTGTGTTTCTGATGGAAATCAGCCTGTGCTTCCCAGCACCCCTTGAAGAGCAGTTGCTCAAGCACCTATTAACCTTATGCATTGAAAGAGAGCTTTTTGAACTCCAGTAGCCTGAGGTTTTTTCAGGATTACTACCATTAAAAACTTTTTCAAAAGATTGCTTAATTCATTTTAAAAGCTGATGCAGAGCTTTCATCTTTCTGCTTGTAAAAGGGGTAAGGGAAGACATTTTGCATTCACATGTATTTCTTGGTACTCCAACATGCAAAGTATGTCATTTTAACAGACAGATCAGCTCTTGATTTTTTTATAGACTCAGTTTGTTCAAAATCAAAAGTGGGAGTGGACCATACAGTAATTCTAAGTAATGAAATGAAAGTCTGCTGCAACTTCCCTTTGTTACTGTATATTTAAATTGGTGTTAATTTCAATCATCACTGGTTTGCATACAACAGTGTAAATCCAGAATTCCCACTGATCCATGGGCTGAACATCTGTGAGCCATCATGTTCCATTCCAGTGGACAGAAGGTTCAGTTATTCTCAGTCCACTGAGGTTTTTTTCAATGCTGATGCCTTTATCCTAAAGAACAGAGAGAAAAAAATGTGATGGCTAGATTCTGCTGGGATTGTAATTTCTCAGTTGTTGTTCTCTAGGTAGAAGCTTGTGTGTTTATTGAGAATGTGCCTACAGGTGTCCCTCAGCAGGAAGTGTGAGTGTGTGTATGTGCGTGTGAGCTGTAAGTGGGAGTGTCTGGTTTTTCTATGAAGTTTTCCATTTCCAAACCTCACAGCTGATGTTTTGTTGTCTGTTACTTGGCATCAGTAATAAAAATTTTCTGGAGCTTCAGAACTAGCACCCCAACCCCACCTCTAATTACATCTCTAAAGTTTAGACACCTTTTCATTTACAGCTCTTAATCTGCCTTTAGTTCACAGGAGAGACAAGGTCTGGGTCTCACCACCAGATGACTTGCATGTGACATCTTGTAATAAAACTTCTTCAAACAACAGAATATTGGGAAAGGCCAAGTATCAGCAGTGCTCTGTATATATGCAACAGTGCTCATAAAAATGAGTGCATCACTGTTTATCTTGTTGCTAAGGCTGGAATTGATATGTAGCTCTTTGACTGGATTGTTGTCCACAGTGCATGGGCTTAACTTACTTGGAAAACTTAAGCCCCTCTTAAATTTACTGTTAAAGCCAGGAGGGGCAGAAGTTCAGCTGACATAAAACTATGTGGGATGAGTAATCCCCTCTGTAGACTCCCTGGAGAAGGATCTTTTCAGCCTTCTCTGTGGATGCCTTTATAAAAAGTTGAGTTCTCTTACAGTTTTGTACTAAATCAGTAAGTTAATAACAGAGCAGCTGTTCATCATGAGCTCTGGGAATTTCCTATATTCAAATTTCTTCCAGAGGACAAATTTCTCACTTAGGGAGAAGACTGCCTTTGTCAACTATTCAGTCTCCAGGCCCTCTCTCACTTGTAGGTCTTCTCATCAACAACACACAACCATAACCTTCCCTAACCTTGTCTGTAATGCCAAGGAAGAGACAGAATCTTGTCCTTGTTTATGTCTGCGAAGAACAGTGAGCGTGTACTCCCTTTGTGATGATCTCCTGAGCTTTCTACCAAATCTCAGGGGAGGATCTTTCTCTGGAGTTTTAAATTGACCCTAAACTTACCCAAATTGAGGCAGGAACATTCCTTTGATTCCCCAAGCAGTCATGTGGTCCTTACTTAGCTAATATTGCCTTATATGGCCCATTTATTGACTACAAGTAAGTCCTATGAACCCCTGGTCTTTAAAGTCATGACTTAGAGACAAAAGAATGACAGTACAGGTCTCTAGATCAGCACATCCTGAAGTAAAAAAAAATAATTTTGGGGGTTCTTTTGTTATTGAGCAGTGGCTTTGATACCAATCTTCCTGTGACTCCACTGTAACTATATATGTAGCCTTCACTGTGTGCAGCAAAGTGTTTAAACTGTATGCACCCAAACCCCTAGAAACTTGAAAAACTAAGTATATAAATTATGTGTATTAAGTAAAATATACTAATCTTTTGCATGTCATGATCTGTGTTTCATTTGAAGTGGTATCATGTTTGGATGATCTTTCTTTTTGTAAGAAAACAAACAGAAACAAGTACTTCAAAATAGTGATATGATTTTTCCCTCTCTCTTTTTATCCCTGTTTTAGGAAGGCATGAGGTGTGGTCCTGGAAAACAGCCAGCAAGGAATCCTTGTGTCTCATGTGGCAAAAAGTGAAAGTGCAGCTAATGTTAAGCATGTCTTTCCTCACCACTGTTTTTTGGTATTGTAGGAGGCTATACAGCTTTTTAGCACAGCTACTGAAATGGTAGGTTTTTATTATGCAGACTTTAATCTTCCACACTGTTGCTTATTTCAGTAAATTCTGACCTTTGAGACCTCCTCATTGACACTGTTTTATCATTTATATTTCAGGTGGAGCAACTACCTTCAGAGGAAACTCATAAGTAAGCTTTTTGTTGTCACTACACATTCATTAATCACTCTTGCAACTTCCCTTTAGATGCAGAACAGCAGAACGTAACTAATCTGTGAATCAATCTCAATTTAGGGAATCTCAGTGTGCTGCCAGAAGTTGATCTACTTGGTTATAGTGCAAGAGAATGGAAAGGAGAAACAAAGCAGGCCAAACAGATGAGGGAGGTAAGAGTTAAATTTTAATCTCTGCATGAGGACAGGGGAGAACCAGCACCTGGGAAAGGAATGGCCCTCCCAATGCAAACAGCTGCAGCAGCTATCAAAGCCTGCTACACTGGCTAGTCAAATGTTAAGTAAAAGGGACAGCATGAACATGGGTCTAAATAAAGAATGCAGAAGTACAGGTAAAAATGTGGATCAGGTATATATTCTGAATTCCCCCTTCTAGCACCAGCAACCCATACTTTAACAGGAAAAATCCCCAGTGCTAAAGCCCAAATAATTTGGTCTCAGGGGCTGTCACTTGGCCAGCCTTTGATTTAAGGTAAAAACTCTTATTCCAGGGGGGAAAGAAGCACCACATCCATTTCACTTCTAGGTTCTGAAGGTCCATGCTTCGCAGCCTTCCCCTCTCCAGCATCATCAGCTGCAGCTGGGGGCAGGTGGGGCAGGAGCTGGCATCTGACCTGTGCCACCTTGGGTGGTGCCCAGCAGGCAGGGAGCTGGGGTTCTGGATGGTGGCCATCCCATGCCTTTGGGCACAGTCTGTCTGCTCCAGCTCTGCACCCTGGCCCAGGTGCTTCTGTGCCAGTGTCTTGCCCTGCACAGGGCGCTGCTGGCAAGACAGGCAGCTCAACTGCACCAGTGTATTTGACATGTGTTGGCTTTAGGTCATGGTATCAGAATCACAGAGCAAATGCATACCAAGAAGGACTTAAAAGGTAAAAAGAAGCTGGTAAGGATAAACAGTAGCATAAAGAGGTTGTAGAAAAAAGAGGACAGTTTTCAAAAAGCTGGAGTTGCATTCAAGTGATGAACAGAGAAAAGATCCAGTTTTGTCACATTAAATGCAAAAACACAGCTGTGCCAAAAGTTCACGGAACAACACACAAAACCAAAAACTATTTGGGGGAGCAAGTAACAAAATATAGCAAAATTTCTAATAAATTTGCAAGCCCATACTGGGCAAAAAGCCTTTCAGAAAATCTTTGAGCCTTCGGATGACCAGACCTGAAAAGGAGACTCCTATATATGGAGCAGTCAGTGGATGTCTGGTTACATCAGGTAGAAGTTGCCATGGCAAGGAGTACATTTTAGGATTAGATCTTGTGAGATCCTTAACCAGCATTACATGCTTGCTGTCCCCAAAAGGAACAATCCCATGTTTGTCTTGTCTCTCCCTCTTTCTTGCCTTGTCCTAGCTAAGCAGTCCCTCTCCCATTTTTGTGCTGGCTCTCATATCTTATTTTGGATGTGGTCCACACAGATGGTGAGCTGATAAAGCAGGTCATCCAGAAAGAGGCTTCTCTGAGGCCCTCGAGCTTGCTGAAGCAGCAGGATGCTCCCTCAGCAGAAAGATTTTAATACACTTACTATCCCAGCTGTTGAAGTAAGAGTAAGGGGACAGAGTGCAGCTGAGAATTGGTGGTGGGATGGGGTGATGAAGCAACCAAGATAAAAGAGGACAAGGGATTGAGGCCATCCTGCTGCCCTCTTCAGGAAGCAAAGTGGAAGTGATGGAGCAGCCTCTGGGACTGTAGAGTCCTTTCCCTAATTCTCTGCCAGTTTATTGCTCAGAATTGTCTCAGCAAGGGCTCAGATGGCAGCCAGAGGTAATGCAGTGTGTAGGTGGACCAAGGGCTGTCCACTTCAGCACAGAGCTGCCTGATCTGCTAAGCCTCAGGTCAGTGCTGCGCGATGGATTCAGGTCAATGTAAGGAGAGGTTTTTGCCAAAAGGAGTTTTCTCCAGATACCTGTTCCTGCCCTTTTGCTGCTGCATCTCACATGTCAGTGCAAACTGTAAAGCAGTTGAGATTAACGCTGTTACGACACAGAAATCTGTGCTGATCTGCTGGAATTTGGTTGACCATGTGTATGTTTACAGTAGCAACAGTGCAGAGACTTGAACAAGTTGCTGGGTTTGGAAGGAATGCAGAATCACTTAAGGGACAGCGCCAGTCTAAGGCATTTACAAAAACATGGTGTTTAACATTTCTGTGTATATAAATCTTAAAAATATACTCTCTTGTTCTCCTAGCTCCCTCTTACGAGTACTTTGGAACTGGACTTCAAACAACATGGGTTTTTTCCAAGATTTAATATTTTTATTGCTAATTTTTCTTGGTTTCTTTCTAGGCATATGAAGAATTGTTTAGGAGCTGTCATATCAAATACCTGAGACAAGTCAGGAGGGACAACTACAGTGTATTAAGAGCGGTGCTTTTTCAGATATTCAGCCAAGGCATTCATTTTCCTTCGTGGATGAAGGAAAGAGATATATTGAAGGTAAAATTCATTTCCTAAATGAACACATTTTAGCTATCCATGCAAAGCAGAAGGAAGCTTTGTTCAGTGTGAAAAGTGATATGTTGGCTGTTGAAATGGAGAATCATTATCAGAATTCAAAGAGAAGTTTTTCAAGCTCACTGAACTACATTTAATTGAAAAACTGTCCCTGATCTCAATATACCAATGTGGACATGAGTCTAAATGATGCAAAAAAAGAAAAAGTGGATGGATGAATGTTACTGCCATCCTGCTAGATGTCGCTCCCCTAACACAACAGGTTATTTGAATCCTCCCCATCCACATCCATGCAAAGTTCAGTGGCTCACTTGGGAGCTGCTGTGTTGCTGGAGCAGTAGGAATCCTGCCCTGGGCTTCAGGAGCTCTGGCAGGAGATAGTGGCAGGGAGGTGGGATCTATAGCTTCTGGCTGTAGCGATGCGTGTGCAGACTGGAAGGTGTCTGTAATCCTAAATACCTCACTGAATTTGGAAGTATCCAGCCTTTCCAGAGTGTGGGTTAAATATTTTGCTGAGAGTATATTTTCATCTTTTTTTTGGCTGGCCCTGTTTTTAAAGGTTTCTTAAGGACTTGGCAGTTAAGTGGATCCTCCTTCATAGCATTTGAATTGTGAGGTCCATTTACTTTGTTGTTTGAACTGTCCAAACAGCTGACAGAACCACATCATAAATTGTATGTAGACAAGTTTATATAAGCTTATATTCTACTTCTTGTTATGGTTATGATTAGCTTGCCTTTTATTTTTTTCCCAGCTCCCTGAAAAGCTTCTGTACTCTCAAGGTTGTAACTGGATTCAGCAATACAGTTTTGGGCCAGAAAGGTACACAGGTCCCAATGCCTTTGGGAAGCTGCGCAAATGTATGGAGGCATTAAAGACAAACGTGAGTACCTGGGAAATGGTTGGGGGGGATAAAAGCCTTGAGAAATGGGTTCAGACAGAGTTAAGGAACTACTCCTGGTTATGAACTTGTGGGGCAGTCAGCCTCCCTCCTGGGGTCAGACTGCTGAGTTGCTGAGAAGGCCATCACCTCTCCTGCAGGGGAATCCAGCTTTCGGTGATCCACCAGGCCAAGTATTCAGGAGTCCCCTGCAAGTTAGGAGGCCACCATCCCTACAGCTAGTCCTTGCCACCAAGTGGCTCCTGCAGTATCTCATCATTTTGATTAAAAATAAACATGCTGTATGAGATGCTTCTGGATTCCCTCCCCAGATGGGAAGGAGCAAGCAAACAGTGCATTTTCTTCTAAAACTATCGTATTTTCTTTGCTTCTCTCCCCATTAAATGTTTTAATATCAATTTTTGTTATAATTTCTCTCTGTAAGCTCAAGTACTTGATTGCAAAGACCTGTTAGCCTCACCGCCCCCTCTGCTCAGCATTGCCAGACTGCTATCATTCCCAACCTAGAACTATAATTCTTATTTACATATTTAAAACTTGGGGAGATTTAGTAGCCCCAAAGCCTTCTGAGGCAGAGATAGAGTTGGCCTGTCAAGACCTTGCACCTTTCTTGAGCTCCTCCGGGGTTTCTGCACATCTGCAGTGATAGTAATTGTTAATTAAAAAAAACCAAAAAAACCCCCCTCCCAAACAGACTAATTTAAGCTCTGGAAACAAAGCATTAGTAAGAAAAAGAGGGAATAGAGATCCGGTCCCTCGCCTGCAGCCCTGCAGTGCCAAAGTGACAACTGCATCTTCTTGAGATGGGCCCAGTAGCTGTTATGTGCAGTTATCATTTTGTTCTGCTTGCTCTTTGCATTTCCCAGTGTTGGGTTATTTGATTTTTATTTTTAGCTTCTTGTAGTTCTTTTAACTGATGTTAGTGCACAAAGCATTTAATCTGCATATTTAAGGAAAAAGTTTCAAGTCAACAGAATGAATAAATCCTTACAATTAACAAATTGTTTCAAAGCAACTCTGTGATGCATTATGCTATTACTGGGCATGAGGTCCAGCTCCCAATTTCATTTTATTTTTATAAAGAAGGTGTTTGGCCAGTGAGATGGATTTTTTGCCTATTTTTACTAACTGGGTTCTTTGCTGCCTTTCCCAGCTCCATCATCATAGGAACATAGAATCATTTAGGTTGGAAAAGACCTTTAAGATTATCAAGTCCACCCATTAACCCAGCACTAAAACATGTCCACAAGTGCTACTTTTACACTTTTAAATATCTCCAGGGACCGTGACTCAACCACTTCCCTGGACCGTCCGTTCAGTGCTTGACAACACTTTTGATGAAGAATTTTCTCCTAATATCCAATCTAAATATCCCCTGGAAAAGTTTCAGGCCTTTTCTTCTTGTTCTATGACCTGTTAGTTGGGAGAAAAGACTGACCCCCACCTGGCTACACCGTCCTTTTAGGTAGTTGTAGAGTGGTAAGATTTCCCCTTGAGTCTTGTTTTCTCCAGGCTAAACCCCAGCTCCTTCTACTGCTCCTCGTAGTGCTCCAGACCCTTCACCAGTTCCGCTGCCCTTCTCTGGACTTGATCCAGCTCCTCAGTGTCCTTCCTATAGTGAGGGACACAAAACTGAACACAGGACTTCAGGTGTGACCTCACCAGTGCCAAGTACAGGGGGATGATCACTGCCCTGGGTGCTGCTGGCCACACTATTGCTGGTACAGGCCAGGATGCCATTGGCCTTTTTGGCCACCTGGGCACAGCTGAATCATGTTCAGCTGCTGTTGACCAGCACCCCCACTTTTCCACTCTTTTCCACTGAGCCACTTTCCAGCCACTCTGCCCCCAGCCTGCAGTGCTGCCTGGGGTTGTTGTCCCTCAAATGCAGGACCTGGCACTTGGCCTTGTTGAACCTCAAACCATTGGCCTTGGTCAGATTGGGGGCTGCTGCCTGCAAATGCTGTTGTGCTTGGGCTGTTTTGATTAATAGCTGCTTTACACTTAGACCAGGCTTCTGTTCCTGTTTTGCTATCTTTTGTGTTAAATAGAATTCTTAGTAGTTTTATTGATTTTCTTCTTCTGTGTGCTTTCCAGTGGGCTGAAATAGGTGCTACAAGAGATCATGAAGAAAGGGGAAACATGTGTAATATACTGTTTTCTGATGAAAGCAAGGAATACAAACTATATGAGGCCATAAAATTCATCATGCTCTATGAAGTTGTCGAAGCCTATGAGCAGATAAAGAGCAGGGAAGAACCTGTGCACAACCTTTTTAGCCTTCTCTTTGCTCGTGACTCTTCATCTGACCCTCTGAGTTTCATGATGAATCATCTGAACTCCATAGGTGACTCTATTTGCCTAGACCAGGTAAGGATATAAATGAAAAACATATAAAAAAACTTATTCCATCTTTGTAGAGATTAGGTGATTATATCATACATCGTTCATGATAGCTGGCCCACTTTTTTTCTCTTCGAGATGTGGGGAAGTGGACTGAAGATAGCCATTTATGTTCCAGGAAAAAAAAAACTGTAGTAAGAGTGGACAAAAAAAAAAAGCTACATGCTATCAATAAGACATATTTTAGATTAATTATAACTTTGATATGCAAAATAATTTTAGATTATGCTGTTTTGACCTGTTGTTTTGCTTTTCCTATCTGTCCTGTAACATCACTCTATTTTCTTCCCACACTTTGGTTCTCATGAGATCTAATGTCTATTAAGAATAATGAGAACTCTACTAATCACGTTTATATGTTAAGGGTTTTGTTTCCTGTTTTATAATTAGCGAGGTATTCAGTGCTGACATCTAAACTCCACACTGCCACTCTGCAAATGGTTTCACTTTCCAATGGCTGAAATTATTTTTTATAATCAATTTCAGTTACCAAGTCAACTGTTACATGATGCAGTCAGCTTCAGCAGCAGTTTGATTGCAACTGGGCAAGTTCTGCTCTGTTTGGCTATGCCCAAGGCTATCAACTTTTCCCAAACCTCTTTTCCTGCTTAAGCAATCCATTGCAAGAAGTATCAATGAAGATGTCAGTTCTCCAGTTTCATATACAAGAAGTACCAGGAAACTCTTTCCTTTTGCTGTTATTATTTTCCACATGTAGCAAGTGATCACAAGGTGGCAGGCTTCCCATTTTTTCAGGGTGTATCAATCTTGGTAACAGCAAGTCCTTTCTTGCTCCCCAAAAGGCTGTGTGAGCCCACTTAGGAGCAGGTTATGTGTGGTGTCAGGCGGAGGAGGAATGTTTCCCTCTATGTAAAAAAGAGAAGTGAAGGGCTGTTGGGAATACCCTCGAACTTTTAAATTTCTTACTCCACTTACAAAAGGGGCCCTTTTATTCTTTGTCTACTGTTTTGAAGCTAAATTATTTGCCTTAACTTGGAATGTCTTCGGTTTAGTTTTCAAAGTCTCGAAATAAATGTCTTACAGACTTCTTTCATTTTTAGGTTGAACTGTTTCTTCTTGGATACTTACTTGAAGTAAAGATACGAGTTTACAGACTGCATAGGTTTAATACAGAGGAATTTCAAGTAAACTATCCGGATGAATATCGAAGGGAATGGAATGAGATTTCTCTTCTGACTGAGGATGACCGCTACTATCACATCCCCCTTTTCAGAACGTGAAGGACCAGTCACCTTTTTTTTTCCTTTGTATAGGATAGTGAGTGACCAATTCCAGTGAATTAGGTTTCTAATCAGCAGCAGTAAAATCTTGAGAATGCTCATTAATGATTACAAAATGATTTATTGGTTTATTGTGCAAACATTTTGCTTTCCCATTGCAGCTCAGTTCACCATCAGCCATAAAAACCATAAAATATATTGCTATATTGTTTGGGGCAAAAAATGTTACATTTTAGGGTTTTCAGACAAAAAAAATTGGACTGCCTGACAATGAAGGCAAAGGTTATGCTGGGTTTTCCATTGCTAGCCTAAGGGTTTACTCTGACATCCATGGATGGGTTAAACTCAAATGCCTAAAGCAATGACCACCTTTCCCTACTCCAGTCTGTCTCTTGCTAGGGAGGATGAATCCCGGGTCCCACAGTTTGTATTCCAAGCTATTTAACTTGCATTGACTTGGGATGGGAGGATATAAACTGGGGCCTCTGCATGGCTGCTTCAAATCCACTTGGCTTCCCTTGTTGTTGGAACGCCTCTCTCCAGGGATGGGCAGCGCAAGCAGCTGCAGGCTGTACTTACTTCAGACATGGGAAATGGAGCTGTCTGCACCTAGCAGTGATCCCTGAAGGTGAAGAACTGTTACACAGGGGGAAAAAAATCAACACACAAGAATACTGTGCCAGATGAATGGAAGATCTCCTGTGTAAGTGAGAAAAGGACATCCCTTTCTCCAAGGTAAAAGGGCAGCGTTAACAGGTCACAGACAACAGAGTGACACCCAGTAGCTGCGTTTCGCTTTTGTCAACTTGTAAATCCTTTAAAGTCTGATTTCAACATTACCTGCCAAGATTTCCTTTGCAAGTCATCTGAGAAAGCTGTGCATGAAATACAGGCAGAAACACTGCATTTTCAGAAAATATTAATTTTCTATGGATTATGTGAATTCAGCAGTGTTGCATACATGTTCTGTCCTCTGATTATGTATTAATCTCCTTGCCTAAGGTTGCTGATGTTAATTTAGAGCTCTGTGTTTGAAGAAGTCTGTCCGGGATAAGTAGATGGGATTTACCTTCCTACATGGAACATTTTGCTCAGTTCTGTTTTTTAAAAGAATCAATGTATTTTGATTATTTCAAAATAAGGGACCTTAACTTGAAGTATTAGATCTCGCAAAATACTTGTGAAAAGCTTACAATCCCACAGGCTAACAGTTGTATTGAAGAGAGTGGGATTTACTAAGAAGCAAAGCCTCTCCTTTCCTTATCCTAGAGGTATGGGGACAGGCAGGTTTATTTTTTAAACCTGCAGGATAAAATGCAGGCCAGTAGCAAAAATGGGAACAGGGCCTGCAGGAGCTAAAGCAGTTGCATGAGGTATCTTCATGGAAATGCTTGGAGTCGGTGGAGAGTGCTCAATTCCTTTCTGTAAAGGAAAGGTATTTTATCCCTTATGCTCCTTTTATTTGTGTGTATATGTATATATATTTATGAATACAAACACCTGAGTTCTGTATTGTAGCTGTTTTGTTGCCTGAAAGTTTGAGTTCAGTTTTGTTGAATGATTTGTAGATTTTAATTAAGAAAGCTTGATAGCTGTAATAATTTCATCTCATCAAAGCCTGCATAGCAAGTACTTTTATTTATTAAAAGAAAGTTTTTTCACTGAATGAAATAGTTTTCTTATTTTAGATTTGGTTCTGCTCTGCATGGGGAAAAGTTAAAATACCTAAGTGTAGAGTATTGTTATCTATTTTGCATCAACATTTACAGTTATCAATAAACTTCTTTCTATTTTATTCTTGTTTTGGTACAGACATACACAAAAAAGTATGTATTTCTGTAGTGGGCTTTTTAATGATTTGCATATTATTTGTGTTTCGGAATACAAAAGCATTACAGCTGAAAGTGATGAATTGTGAAAAAGTACATTTTTGTGATCTTGAGCATATTAATAGCAGGGAATTAATAAAAATTTCAAACAGACAGTGGAATTTACCTCTCCAATTTGGATGTTTGCATCTGAACCAGGTCACCTGAGCCAGGGCTCTCTGCCTTGTCAGTGGAAGGCAGTGGCACATAGCCAAAGTGGTGAGTCTCTAGAAGGGGCTGGTTCTCTTCACTGACTGTAGTGGGAGCTGGCAGTGATCAGCATAAATCTCTCTGCCCTAGATATTTAAGTTAGGTGAGCTTACTGTTGTCCCAAGAATGCAGAAAGGACATACTGAAACAGATCTGCTGACTTACCAAGTATCAGAGGTGCCAGCTAAATCATGCCAGGAACGGAAATGACAGGTGAAAACCGAGGAGCTCCAGGTGAGGATAATCACAAGTCTTAGAGATAAATGCAGAGAGGATCTTAAGAAACAGAGACAGGTTTGAGGCAGCACTGAGTTTTAACCAGGTTCTCTGATAATGTATTTTACATATGTATAAAGCCAAAAGTAGTTATCTGTTTACATATAAATAAATACATGTATATACATAAATGTGTGCAGGTGTGTGTATGTAAGAAAAATGCATAAAAAAGAAAATCATCCTCAGTAAAGGGCATCTGAAACAAACCAGTACCTATGTGACAGGTGCTGCAGGATCTTTTCCAGACAGTGGCAGAGATAAATTTTCTGTTCAAATCCAGAAGCACACAGTCATTTCAAAAATTTTTTTAAATGAAGTGTTGTAGGCAGCTAAAGTCAGGATGTGTTTATTATTTGCTATTTTTAGTTTAGCAAGAAGAAGAAACCATACTGAAGCCTCAGCGTTGGGTTTGGATTTTTCCCCAAACAGGAAAATGTGTGTTAAGAGTTTAAAAGAGCAGCTGAAGAAATGTGTATCTTTTATTGCAATGGAGTAAAAAGTCTGGGGTTTTGAATGTCATCTTTTTAAAAAACTGCATTTCAAAAAATGTATGAACCACATTCCATATTTCATTTTAACTCCAAGAGAAAGACTGTCAGTCTTCATTCTTCAGCTCCAACACTGAAATTGCTTCTTGTCTAGTTTGTGGCTACTAAGTTGAAGCTAATTAAAAATTGCTCAGTGTAGTTTTTTTGATGGTGGTAACTTCATTTGCTCAGGATGTTGAGTTCAATGTCTAGGAAATAGTTTTCAAATGCACTTTTAATCTGGTGTAAAGCACAGATTTAAGGTATATGTATGATTTCAAAATAGTTCAGTTGTCCAGAATAAAGATTTGTCCAGTCCAAGCACAGAAAAGACCTACTTTTATTAATTTGTTTCTTCTTTTTGGCTGGGATTTGGATTTCACTGTTTCTTGATACTTTATCAATGTTACAGCAATCCCACCTGTCACCCTTTTATGTTAGTGCCATTACAGCACTAATGTTTTTTGAAGGCTTCATTTTTATGAAAAGCTCCTGATTTTGAGGAAAAGGTAAAGCTGGAATTTTGGCGCCACAGAAGACCTGGTCTCTCCCTCTTCTTTTGTGAGGGTTTTAAGGTGCTTGAAGGCTTCCCCGGCAGGAGAGAAACTTTCATTTTGGGCCTGGTTTTGTTAGAGGGCAGGATATAACTCTGTGATGGTCCCTTGAAATTATTTTGGAGAGGAGCCTGGCCTGGCCGCTGGGCTAGAAGGGTGCTGCTGCCTCACTAAGTGACATTTGTTTGTGTTCACAGCATCCCTTGTGGTGTTAGTCCAACCTTCATTCTGGCCAGGGATGGAGCAGGGAGCCTTGCAGAGGCTTTTTGAGAGCTTTGTCAGAAAATACCCAAGGAGACCCACATGCCCGAGAGGCAAGAGGTGATGTACCTAGGAGGGGCAGGAGATAAATGCAGAAAACTTCTGTCCCTGGGGCTTGACTGATTTGCATCTCTCTTGAACCACAGAGCTTTGGGTCAGCTCTGTGTCAGCCATGGCTAGTGAGTGAGGAGGATGGTTGGAACATTGCTGGAAGCTGTGTGTGCTGAACAGTGCTGCTGGGAGGGAAAAATGAAAAGCATGAAAGAAATAGAATGGGTCCCAGATGCTTTCATCTTCTGACATATCCCAGTTTTGCATAATTCTAAGATTAAATGTCTTGGGAGGCCAATAAACCAAAATACCTTCCTCTAGTGAAGCTTCTGGCCATAGTTCAATGCTCTGTTGAAATGGGGAGGCAACTAAGTTGAATACACTTGTGCAACTCAAACCACTCTGTGATTCTTTGGTCTTATAAATGATGAAAATTATAATTTCTTGAGTTTCAGATGACAAATATAGCATTTAGTTATGAAGGAATTTTTATGCTATTTTTAGATGGCTTCCAAGCATGAGAAAATGCAGTTCAATAAGCTCTGTTCTCCTGGCAATTTTTTGATTGTCACACTTGGCTGCAGTGGTGGGTTTCCCCAGCCAACAGCCAAGTACCCACACAGGCGCTCACTCACTCACTCCCACACCAGTGGGATGAGGACAAAACCAGAAAGAAGGGGACCAAGAAAGCTTTTAGACTATGATAAAGACAGGGAAATTACTTCTCATGCATGTCATGGGCAAAATAGACTTGAGTTGGGGAATTTAACGTAATTTATTGGCAATTAGCATTAATATTTAATTATGGATTTAGGTACTGTGAAACTTAAAAAAAACATTAGAATACTTAGGGAAAAAACACCCCTTCCCTTTCCCAGGCTCAACTTCACTCCAGATTCCTCTCCGTTGTTGTTAGCACAGGTCATGCTCAGTCCCATCAGTGAGGCAATGAGCAGAGTTGGGGGGGGGTGTGCAGTCATAATCTGGTGATTTCTCTCTCTGCCTCTCACTGCCTTCCTATGCTTCAGTGGGAATCCTTCATTGGCTGCAGTCTTTCCCTTGTAGGGTGTACCTGCTCCAATGCTAGCTTGGGATAAGTAAGTTCTAAAACACTTGGTATGTTACATGTTAATTACCAATTCTATAAACATCTGTTCAGCTTAATATAGCTTTTATCCATGCTACTGGAAGGGTAAAAATGGGAAAAAAGTAAAATCCATGGTTTCGTTGTCTTCCCTCTTTGCTGCTTTAATGTGCTATCACACGTGCCTGTATTTCTACAGGACATGGATTAGAATAGAGCAAAAGGGTCTGAATGAAGAGGCTCGGAAAGTAAGAGATTAAAACCAATCCTGGAATGATTCTGGACCTCCCATGGGAGATACATGGGAGCTCAAGCAATGACCTAAGGGCAGTAGGGGGTATGGAAAAGACATGGCTAGGAGAAGTAAGCAAGTTCATGGAGGAAGATTTAGCAAGTCCATGGGTACTTTTTAGTCTGGATTGCCAGTCTATGACTGAAGATGCAAAAATTTTCCGGAGTAATATCCACAGAAAGCGTACTTGCAGTTCTTCTTCCTGTGGCCTAAAACATGACACGTGAATAGACTGTGCCTACTGTAATTGAAGCTGCTCTCAGCTGCCCCTTCAAAATAGAGGACTTCACCACTGCAAGGGTTCTCCAGAAGAGCAGAGGTGTTCCTTGCCTTTCCTGTATTGATGGCTTCACTTAAGGCTTCCTCTTGTTTGTTGGTTGTACCCCCTCATTTGGCATTTTTAGTGCTTCTGTTGCTGCTCTAGCAGGGATGATACAGCCACAAAATACTTCAGCCACCTTCTGTTGAAGTTCTGAATGAGATGAGTGAAACTACAACCTTTTGTTTCACAGGCTGGGAAAAGCCCATCCTGATCAAATTGGACCAAATCTCTGTCTTCAGGGTACCCTGAGGTATATTCAGGGAAATATTTAACCCCCTCATTAGCCTTCGCAGGTTAGCTTCGAGCATGGGAGCTTGAGAGTCCTCAACAACAGACATCTGAACCTCAACATGTTTTCTAAGTAAGGAGAAAGGTGGGAATCAAACTTACAGGCTGAGCAAACCCAACAAGGTGACTTTCTTCACATCACAACACACGGTGTGAGCATAACTCAGGAAGGCTGCAGATAGAGGTATCTGGAATTGCGACATTCCTTAGAGCTTCCACCAAAGACATGGGAACACAAGCAAAACTGTTCAGTAGGCACTGTGGGTGCTCTACCTGGTTTAGTAGCACAAGGCACCCATGAGTGTTGGACGAAAGATGTGAGCAGGTCATGTTGGTTTGTTTTTTATAAGACCTCATGCAAACTACACAAGATTTTAGTTCTGTTCTGGGCAGCTCCAGAGGTCCTGTCTTTCTACATAGAACTGCTCTTTGAATTACTCAAAGGCAGGAAGAAAAAAAAGGTGTGATACTTCAAACTGTAGAAATGTTATTACAGACATATCTGTAATAGGGATGAAAGACATTTTTTTCAGACTGTAAGACTGGCTTAATAAATGCAATTCTCAGCAGCACTAGTCAGAAAAGATAGTTGTAACATTCAGTCCAGCAAGTGTAACTCATCTAGAGCTCCAGAGTACTGCATAGAATAAGGATGATACAGTTAGGCTCAAATTAGGGCTGTTTGAGTTACAGCTGCTAGTAGCCCAGCACTTTGGAAATGCAATAAGACGGGAAGGAAGTAAGATATATGAGTTAAATAAAAACGAAAGAGAACACCATTTGTGTAGAAAGTCACCAGCCTATTTATCTTATTGTCCTTTTCAAAAAAAGACATAAACCTGAACAAAATTCCAGCACAATTAAGTGCATAAAATACTGGTTTTGATGAAGAGTTTATTACATAAATGAGTATCAGTATGTTGACTGTACCTTTGTGAGTCACAAATTAATATTCATGAACTATTTATAGAAAAATGCATGGATATTAACAGAGTGGTTTCATGACAGCTATATTTTTGAAGCTGTTAGAAAAAAAGGAATTATAGTGGTAGATAATTTTAGTGCCCTAGATGCATGTAATTTAGTAACAAAGCTAATGTTTCCTCTGAAATGCAGCCAGCAACTAGAAATTTCCAGTTTCTTGCCAAGCATTAAAACCTGCAGCCAGTGAGTGGAAACCCTTCTCCTCCTGCACTTCTAATTTCAGTCAAGACTATAGAGTTGACTCTTTTTTTTTTCTTTAACGGTTTTTGGGGAAACTAAGGGGGAAAGGGACTGAATTATCCATACTTTTAAAAGCATATGCCTTTTTTCAACTGTCTGGCTACTTCTGCCTGTCAGTAAATCCTGATACACCGTTTTTCTGTTTGACTAAAAGGGCAGATAGCAGAAGCCAGCGTATGTTGCCAGCTGTACTCTGATAGAAACAAGATTTATACCATCCCCAAAACAAATTCAAGTGCCAGAGGTAGCAGAGGGGTAATGGATGAGAGCTTCAGTAGCCTAGTCTTCCCTGTTGAGGAAAACTGGTGCAAGGTCAAGCTGGAAATGGAGAGCTGCTTCTCACCAGGGAACAAGGACCAAAGGCAGCTGACAGGAGCTACCACCAACAAGAGGGAGTCTGAGGAGTTGGGCAGCTGGAGAGCAGCTGCACAGCAGGCATAAACACATTCCTTGTTCCGAGCAGGTATGTACAAGGGCAGCCACATCCAAGCAACTCCAAAGGCTTGTTCATTAGGTAGGCTTATGAACATCAGCTGAGACAGATTTGTTCCAAATGAATGGAGTTCACTCGATTCATGAACTGAGAAAGATCTTGAGGCTGATCTGTTGACTTATTAGAGCAAAATACCAGTTCTATTCTCTTTTAGAAAACAGTAACATGGACAAATGAATTTGAGCACTGTAATAAAAAACCCTTAGCTTGATTTTTGATACTAAAATATAATTTTTATCATGGTGCTGGTGTGCTCTGAGATGTCCTTTGGGATGTTTCATTTGTTCAGTAGCCCAATGTAATGTTGCTTCTCTCAATGTCTTGACCTTTAATGCCATGCTACCTCACAAAGTTACATCAGACTGCAAAAGACACCTCTCATTAGATTTTCAGCCAGGCTTTCCACCTGTATAGCTGAGGAGAGTGGTCTCTCCATGCTCCTTGGTGAGTGTGCAGATGAGCTTTTATCACACAACCTGGCAAATGTGATGGATGCAGCCATGTCAGAGCCCCCGGGCAGAATGTGACAACTCACCACTTGACTTCACCTTGATCTCTTCTCCAGTCAGGCCATGTGGTGGATTTGCTTCTTACAGTTCCTCTTTCATCTTCTTTGTTACTGTCAGGGGGAGATTCATGACCATAAAAATGCAAGCAACTTTTGCAGATTTAATGTAAAAAATGGAGCAGTAACTCTAATTCTAAACTTTATGATTAAAAAAAAATGAATATTCAATCAATCAGTAAAGGAAATACATGCTTGATACTATGGGCAAAGAAGATGAGCCAACCCACATTTGCACTTTTCTTAAGTTTCTGTCTCATAAAGCTGCTAGAATTTTGCATGTAGTATCACTATTTACCTTCTTTATACTATATATCCACTCTTTTTTTTCTCTTTTTTTTTTTTTTTAATGCAGAAACTGGTAAGGAAAAAAAAGGTATAGAATACACAAATGTTCCAGCAGGTTTAGTTAAATGATTGAGCCACTAAGGGTGTTCTTGGTCTGGGCAACAGTCAGGACATACTGCTGGCTTACTCTGACATAATAATTGCTGAGAATGTTGGCTTACTGAGAGCACTCTAAAAAACCTTTCTGTAATTATTTTCCAATTAGAAGACATGAATTACTTTTAATTTAATAATGAAAAAATAGCTACCTCATACTGTACTTCTTTAGTAAGTATTTTTTATCAAATTCATAGGCAATCTGCCCAATTTAATAATGTATTTTCAAATGTGCAAACTAAACTTGTAAAAAAGAAGAAGTGAAGCAGGTTTTTAAACATGCCTTTGTTTTTTCTTTTTGGGAAAGTTTGTAATTCTAATTGTTTAGATTGGTGCATGTGAAAAAACAATCACAGGTTTTTAACTTGCAAACAGCTGTAATTTTAGCAGTGATGTACAGTTTATACTGATTTGACTCACACATTCTCCATTTTCTGTTTGAGCAACTGAAAAAATTCCACTCACTGCACCAAAGCCACAACTTACTTATTTTTCTCGCTCATTTAAAAAAGGAGCATAAGGTGTTGGAAACATCCTTCTGCTTGATGGCCAGCAGCATGCTAAACACATAAAACGGGAAACTGTAAAAGTGGAAAGCAGCATCCTTATATACCTGTCTTTATGTACCAGGGTGGAGATACATGTTCTTAGGAATATATGTCCAAAATCCCTAATAAATTCAGGGATGCTAGAGGAAAGAAAACATTCATGGGTAATGCGTAATTGCAGAAGTCTATAATGGATATTGTATTGCCCATTTGACTGTTACTGGTGGTTTTCCCCAACTATTTTTCTTCTGAACAGTATTCCCCTACAGTCACAAGAACTGATCATTCAAAGGTTTCTAATCATAATCCTGAAAAATGTAGAGCAATTTTCAAGTAGTGCACTGTAATTAGTTTAGCAAGGAAGATAACTGCTGGCAAGCACTAAGATGCATTAAATAAAGTAAAAATAATAAAAATATTTTCTCATGGTGTTTGATGGGTTCTTTTTGTATCAAAATCTAAGGTGCTAGTGTCTTTTACCAGAAAACATCGATTACAGAAATATTTCAGCTTTAAAAAATATGATCTCCTGTATTGCACTGAATGTCTTTGTTGTGTATTTTCATGAATTTTGTTAGTTAATTTAATAGTTGTACCCTACACTTAGTAAAAGATATAGGGAACTTGCAGTAGGAAGTAAGCTCAGCTGAACCCATTCCAGGTGGGATCACCAACCCAGAGATGTGTTCTTGCAAAAGTATGAGTTATTCTTATAACATAGAATTGCATTAGACTAGAAGTAGTGCTTGCTGATCTTCTTCATTCAGATTTACATGATTGTGGTGTTGATCTCAGTACCTTGGGGTGGAGAACTGAAATCTCAGTATTATTTTCAGCTAGGAGGCTGAATCTCACATCTCCTATAGATATAGGAGCTATCCAGACACTCCACTGGAAATTATGACAACAGAAGAACTGGATTTCTAAGTGAAATAGTCTGAGCTACTAATAGATCACATACAGGACAACAGGCATGGGGTTTGGTTTTTACTGTAGACTTCACTGCCTACTTTGAAGATGCAAGTTTGAAAACACAAGTTTCAGGTGTTTTGGAAATAATAAAAATACCTTGGGCTTACATGTCTAAATTCTGTTTAAGCATCATCGTAAAAAAAATCTTAAAGAGTAACATGAGTATTTTAATATCTTCAAGAGAAGCAAACAGCAGCTGCATTTTTTTCTGAATAGAGAAGTCTGTATTGCTTGATCTTAACATACAGTGACTTTTTTATATTTAAGTCCACATTGTTCTCTCAAACTAACTTTAGAAACTCAGTGGAATCCTGTGGACAATCTTCTTATGATCTGTAATTTCAGTATTTTTCTAATTTGTTCACACACATTTATTATTTACCAATACTGAAAAGCAAGATTCTACCTCTGCCCTGAAGACTTTGAAAAGGGCAACTGGCTCTGTTGGAAAATACCGCATTGTCAATGGATATGATTGATCATGTAGGGGCCAAGCTCTAAATTAAAATAAACATGACTAACATTCTCCACCATCCATGCAAAACACTAGAAGCAGCAGTGGGCAAAAAAAGTAAGCACTCCATAGTTGTTTTATCTAATGCACTGAATAGTTTAGGTAAATCTGTTGTTCAGAAATGTTAGTTTATTTGAGCAAACGAGGATTTTTTTTTTAAATAAGCATACCCATTAGAATATGGAACTGAGTACACAAATCACAAAAGTGTCTGTTTGTTTTGAGGGGTCTGCTTGTTTAAAAACAGATCATCTCAGAAAAAAGAAGCATTCATCAGAACCACAGGCTTTAGAAAGCAAACTTCAAGACTTTATGCTGAAGTCCTTTCATCTTTTCAACTTGGTAGTACTTGTAACACACAAAAAAGATGTTTTGCTTTGTTTAACCTGCATTATTCTAGACATTTGCAAAAATACTGCACTTTCATTATCCCTGTTTCTTTTCCTTTAGTGTTAAATTTTTTAGTGTTGTTGCATGTTCTTAAACAGCGACTGCCTTCAGTCCCTAAGACACTGTTTTTTGTTTGCAAACTAAAACTATTTCTGGAATTTCTGCAACCTGGAAGGCAATAACTAATACACAACTCTTCTGCCACATTCGATCTTGTGCAATGTGCCACGGAACTTATCAAATATTTCCAGATATCATCCATCTGGCACATCTACCACATATCAACACTATACACACAAATAACCCTTGCTGAGAAAATAAATGTCAACTATGCTTGCAATATATTATTTACAAGAGGCAGAGAGAAACCTTATTTTTAGAAGTTTACATAAAGGCAAAACTGATTAATATTCCCTTGAATAACCTTTATCAATTCAACAATGGTATATATCCAATTTGAAGATTATGAATTTTTTTCCAGTTTTTCTTGAGGGCAGAGCATTTTCTTGTAACTTTCATGTAACTTTTCTGTTACATTTATTTGTTCAGCTGATGACACTTGGGACAATTTATTTCAGTTAACGCAAACACAAAGTTCCATCAGGAAAATATCTTCTTTGGGTATTTAGTTTTGGTCTTTTTGTGATGCAAAGAAAAAAAACATTTAATCATGTGATTGACATAAGCCCCATCTGTAAGCAGCTAAATACCAAATGAGAGAGACTACACCCATTCTCTCAAGTTCACAAGGCAAACGCTATTGCAGTTCATCCTGAAATATGACATCATGGCATGGTTTTCATCCAATACTTCTTGAGAAAGGAAATACAATTTGCCGTTCAGGAACTTTCTGTTAGAAGGAAACAGTTCCAAAAAGAACATGCACAGAATTTGCAAATTTCATTTCATAATTCAGGCACATTTCAACTATTTTGTAGGATCATTTTGCAACGCTCTATTTCGCTCATCATGATGAAACAGGTCTAGGTTGCTGCTTCACCTGTTCTGCTCTGTAGTTCTCTGAAAGACTGTGAAATGGTCAGCCAAAACATCTCTGCCCTAAAGCTGCTGAGAAAACAGCAAAGGCAGGTAACCAACAAACAAACAAAGTACCTAATCTTAAAAAGGAGGCTCTCAAATACTACCAAATCTAAATTATTTAAATGATGGGAACAGGGGAAACAGTTGGCTATATTTCAAGTAGACTAGCTGTTTCATAGTGAGGAATTCTGAAATGGCCAGTGGGAAACAAGGATGCATTTTGAGACAAACCTGTCAGTCAAACAGTTGTTCAAACGAAGAGGTTTTTTAAAGGACATGTCATCATCAAGAGCAATCCAACACGAATTTGATCTATGATAAGTGCAGTGATTAAAAGAGACCTACAGTAATGGGGCTTTTTACGCTTTTCTTCAAACGTTCAGGATACTTCCACGCATCTCAAGCATAAAAGAAACAGAAACAGCTTGTTTACAAAAATGTCAATCAGTTTTACATTACATTTCATGATGTTGCAAATTACTTATCATTGCCATTTTAACCTTTTAGAGGTTTTACTACCTGACTACCTTTAAAACGTTCTCCCAATAACATATGATACTCGAAATACATGTTAGTTCAAATTCCTTTGCTGACAAGTACATTTCTAGTAGTTATTTGCCTCCAGTCTCATCATCACTTGTCATACTCAAAGAAAGCACATTCTTATGAGGGAAACTTCAGAAAGAAGACAAACACTTCTGCATTTTCAGGCCCAATTTCAATGTGAAGACCCTCCCGCAAAACATCTGAACTGCAGTAGATATTTCTACCACAATACAGATTCTACTGTTCTGAGTATTGGGGGTTGTTTTTTTCTTGTTTGTTTGGGATGTTTTGCTTCGGTTGTTTGTTTTGGGTGCGCTTTTTTTGTTTGTTGTTGATGTGGGGATTTTTTTTTTGTTTTTGGTCTTTTTTTTAAAACAATGGGTATGTTTCAGTAGTATATAATTTTTAAAGGCTTCTCATTTACTCTCCATGTGCGTTGCTCTCCTGCCTGGAGCTTCGCAAAGGCGCATAATAACGTGGTGATACATATTTTTGCTCCTAGAAGAGAGACCTCCAGCCTCTGACAAGCTCCGCACACACACAACTTTACCTCCTTACAGCACTTCCCTTTACACGGAGCGTCCGGCAGCCGGAAAACAACTCTTATTTCCGCCCTCCCGTCTATTGACGAGAACTTATTGCTGCCTTCCAGCCTGGGGGGTGGGTTTCACTTCACTGTTTTCGTTCCCCGCGCACCGGGTGCCGTGTCCCGCCCGCCGCGGGCTGAGGGCCCGCCGGGGGTCGGGGACAGCGGGGGCGGCCGTGTCACCCCGGTTATCGCTCGTGCTGAGGGTCGGGGGTCGGTGTCCGCCCCGCCGAGGGGCTTCACGCCCGCCCCGCTGCCGCCTTGGGCCTGGGCGAGGGTCCCTGGGCCCCGCGGGGCGGCAGCGATCGGGATAAACACCGGGATACACGAACTTGGCAAACCGCCTTCCTCCTCCGTGTGCACCTCCTAAACCTAATTGTTATTAGATGTATTGATATATATTTTAACTCGATGGGTCTGTGCCGGTGGTTGGCAGGGTGCAGGTGGCACTGACAGCTTTGCCACTATGCCCCCCCAGCCTGTTTTCCTCATGAGCTCCTTGTGGATCAAGGAGGTTTTGGCTTTTTTTTTGTAAGTATTGCCCGGCTGAGGATTAAAAGCCGGGGGAAGTTGGGAGAATTTTTAGGATGCCGAGCGATGCTTTTTGGATGCTTCTGTGGGTGTTTACCCTCCTCCATGTGCAGCTCCTAAAGCTCGTTTTTATTATCTATATATTTTAATTAATTCCACGGGCCTGTGCTGGTAGTTAACAGGGTGCAGGTGTCACTGATAGCTTTACCAGTAGTCCCCCACCCCAGCCTGTTTTCCTGATGAGCTCCTTGCGGGTCAATGAGTTTTTGGCTTTTTTCCTGTGAGTATTGTCCCTGCCTGGCTTCTCCCTGCACAGCTGAGGATCAAAGTCCTTTAAAGTGAAGTCTGGAGAATACTTGAGATGCTGAGCAGTGCGTTTTGGCTGCTTTTGTGGGTGTTTGTCGCTGCTTGTGGCACTCTGTGTGGCGTTCAGGTTGTTCCCTTGAAGCAGGGAGTGGCTCAGAGAGAGTGTGAGATATTGAGAGGTGGTGAATGATGTGCTTGAATTACCAAAGAAATTCTCTGAGAGGGTGGCTCGGTGCTGTCTGAAATTCTGCTGCTCCTGGCAGGGGCTGGATTGACTTCAGAGGGTTTTACAGGCAAAATAAAATTGATTTTCTTCTTTGGCTGAGTGGGGCCTAGTGTTGGGAATTAGCAGCACTGCACGTTTTGGGCAGAAGGAGTGGCATTGTGGAGGTTGTGATTTAAATCCGTGATTGACCTGCCATACTTTTGTTGTTTGGTCTCATTTGAAACTATTTTTGAAGCAGTGAAATTCTTCACACCAGGACTTTGGGGAGCTGCTCTTGGTTCTCCAGTTACCCGGTGCTTTTCTCAGACCAGTGACCAAACCAGGCCAGCGTAGAAGGACGTGGTGTTTTCCAGGAACAGTGCTGCACTCAGGAATTGGATGTGCTGGCCTTCTGGACACGGTTACACAAGTGGTTTTTGCAACAGGGAGGATTAAGAAGAGAATTGTAGCTCAGTGGAATGTTTTGCTGACCAAGAAAAAGCACACACACAAAACAACACACAGTAGAAAGGGAGAATAGGATATAAAGCCAATTATACCAATTCCTAAGACTGCTTTACACTACAAACTGATTATAGGCTTGAAGACAGTCCATGATTCTGGTATTTAATTTTGTTCTGTGGTGTTATTTAAGCTAGAACAGCCTTTCTCAGCTCCTTTCCTTGCTGTGTAATCCCCAATTATGTTTGGGGTTTTTTTTTTGATGATGAATTACTTGTGATCTGAAACTAGACCTAGAAGCCTTGCTAGTGAAGCCCTGTTAAAATGCCACTTGTTACAAGTCAGGTACAAAGTGTATAAAACCTTCTGAGGTTTTCTCTGAGGTTTTAGCCAACTTAATTTCCATCTGTGTCCAGGTTGGTGTGGTTGACAGGAAATAGTGTGTAGAAACCTCTTGCTGTTTTTTTTCTGAGGAGGTTTTAGCAGTTTTAGCTAATCTTTTTATTCTGACCTGAATTCCCGATCACGCAGCACAAAGGGGTTTTTTAGATGTTTCCTGTGGTTTCGTTCAAAAGCAATTGTGGGTCACATGAAGAGGGTGAGACACAGCCTGGCCATTCACGCCAAGGTCATTTCACAGGGACAAACCAAACCTGTAGCTCCGGGCCTGTGCTGACATTTGAGAGGGAAAAACACAACTCCAAGCTGAGGAAATTGAGAGCTGGAGCCTTGTGGCCGGCAGGACTTTGGAGGTTTCTCCTCCAGTTGCCAGCACCCATCGCTGTGGTTTGTTTGAGGTGGTTGCTCATCAAAGCAGCAGCTGTTTCTTTTCTTGGGACTATTTTTTAGCAGCCTGCACTGTTTATCCTAAAATTTCTGTAGCTGAGATCATTTAATTGCAAGAAAGATGCACACTAAAAGTGGGAGCACTGCAGAGATAACACTCAGCTTTCTTGCCTAATTCCCGACTTGTCTAATGGCTTTTGTATCTTCTGTTCCTGAGCCTGAGATCATCTTGCCCCACCCTTTCCTTGGGAGGAAATTAGCTCATGGTTAATTACCCTGCTGCTAATTACATGCCTGAGTGTTTGGGGTTCCACCTGAATCACGACTCTTTCGACACGTAGGTTGTTGCTCTGCGGAATTTTGGGGCATTTGCGTCAGTGGTTCTTTGGAATAAATACATTTTAAGGGCACTTTTCCATTGGCAAAATGCAAAATACACCTTAACTCCATCCGTCCGCCCCTGAGTTTTGATGCACTTGCTAACCTGCCTTATAAATCTATTTTTAGTGGTTAAAGTTGCTGGCTGCTGCCTTGTTCTGAATTGTGATGGAGTATCCAGGCACCAGTGAAATGTGAAACAACAGCAGTTCATGTGAGAATTGTGTGTTTGGAGACTTCCCTGGTTTTCTTTTTCTCTGTTTTCTGCTTTGAAATTCCATTTGTGGGGATGGCCATTAATGACCAGAGAGTTGCAGTGAGTGATAATTCACTGTGAGCACTCTTTGGGGCACTTAGATGTTTTTGAATTGGAAGAATTTAAGTTGTTTATTAAGTGCTAGAATGACTTCTGAAGAGCTGAATCACATTTGCATTAGCCCAGTGCAAAGACTGCTGTAGGTTGTTGAGAATACTTGTGCCAAGATTTTTATTTTTTTTTTTTTTGAAGAAAACTTATTTTTAGGAAGGGAAGAAAAAAACCAAACCAACAACAACAGAAAGAAACCAAAACATACCCACAAACCAAACCAGTCTCTGTTTTGCTGGGTTTAGATACATTTAATTAAGTTGTTACCAATACTGCAACTCATTTATAGAATGTCAATTATAGAATTAAATCCACTGCTTTAATTTTGTGGAGTTATTTAAAAACTGTGCTTCATAGCTGGTAATATTTATAAATTGATTGCAATTATGGCTCTTACTGCAGGTGTTTATTGGTTGAGCAAGACCTTTTCTGTTCAGCTTTGAACGTGAGCTTTTCCAGCCATCTCTCTCAAAGGTGACCCTAGCAATCCAGGACTAATAAATAGTTAATGACCCAGCTGATATCTCCTCACAATCTGCACTGATAATTTAAAATAAAAAAATAAAAAACCTGCCTGCTCCATCCCTGGCAAGGAAGGGAGGTGGAAAAGAACCAGAAAAACAAGCTGAGGGTGTTGCAGCCCTTAAAGCATCTTTCACCCAGTGCTTTTCCCCAAGCCAAAGCTGTGTCTGCAGTCTTTGTGCTGTGGAAATTGTCTGTGTTTTTCACTGAAAAGGAGGTGTTACATAAGTTTAGTCTTTCATGTGTGCATTAAATCAGCCTCGGGTGACGGATCCAGTCTGGGTTGAAGGAGCCCCTTTTTTCCTACCACATAAAAGCTGAGGATGAATCTCCTCTTTGCTGTCGCTGATACCTCCTTTAATAGGTTTAATATGAATTTTTCTGGTTATTTTTATGAAAATTCGAATTTAGTATTTTGCTGTTATTGAGCTACAAAAGGTGCAAAGTCCTGGAGGAATGATTGCTTCTCCTTCAGTCCCCTTTATGGGATACTGGCAAAAATGGGCTTGGAACAAAATTCATGTTTGCTGTGTCTTAACTCCCTCTGTGTTGTCTCAAAGGTGGTTCAAAGTGTGGGACAGGGAAAGTGAAGTGGCTCTCAGCCAGAATATTTTGCACAAAAGTTGGTTTTGGCTGGTTTGGGTTCCTGGTGGTGGTAACTGAAACCCTGCAGTGTTTGCACACATGTTCTCAGTTTCAGCTTTGCAGAGCCAGAGGGCAGGCAGCTGCTTTGTCCTTCTTGGAAAATATTCTGTGATTTCCCATTTTCAGCTGGGATTTATTGGAGGTTCTTCTTGGGTGACAAATTTGACAGGAAAATTCGAGGGTTGTGAGTGAGGATAAGAAGCCTCTGAGTTGGTGTTGCCCTTCTTAAAAGGTATTTGCTCTAAACAGGTGAATAAAAAGAAAAA
Source organism: Drymodes brunneopygia (assembly GCA_013400955.1). NCBI lineage: Eukaryota > Metazoa > Chordata > Aves > Passeriformes > Petroicidae > Drymodes > Drymodes brunneopygia. The sequence goes on along the minus strand of VZTZ01003487.1, from coordinate 17,755 downwards.
AAATTATGTCAGTGTGGGTACAGCAAGAAAAATGTGTTGATAGGAAGATGTATTTGAGAGCTGCAGAATAAACTGCATTAAAGCAAGTAGAAAGCTAATTTTGAATTAAACCACAGTGTTTTGGTGGTTTTTTTCATCATTCCAAAACTACTGTGAGATGCTCTAAAAAAGCTGGAGCAGATCTGATCTGTCCTTAGAGACCTTTGATGTGCAGCCCTGCAGAGAGATCTGATTGAATATGGATTATAGGCCTCGTTTCCTCATAATTTCACTAGAATTGGGCAAAATAAAGCTGCACATGCAGAACATGGAGCTTCAGGCTGGGAATTCTTGTGGCAGGAAGACAGAGGGAGCATTTTGGTGTCCACAGCCAGCAGTGGGACACCTTTCCAGGCTGTGATTATCCCAAAGAAACCCCTCAGGAGCCACCCAGGGGGTGTGAGGTGCACTTGAAAAATCAGAAAAGAGCTGGGTGATTTCCATTTTGCTATTTCAGTGGAGAGGCTTTTACTTGTAAATAAGTAACATTAAGTAAAGGCATTTTATAAATGAATAACTAACTCTGAGAGCCCATTCTTTTTCTAAACTCTTCAAAGGGGTGCTGCTAATTTACACAGATATTAAGGTGTGATGAGGTCTGGTCCTGGCACAGAAATGCTCAAAAGAAGATTTTGTTTCATGGTGTTTGTGAGGTGTCCTTCCTGCCTCCCTGATGATATTCACAGCAGAGAAACACTCACTAAGCAAAGCAGTGGATGAATATATTTTAAATTACATTAAATTTTGGCTCCTGGCAGGGAGATATGGTGCTTCTTGCTTTAACTGGGATGCAGGAGATGCAAAAAGGGTGTTTGGTGCAAAGCACCTCTCCAAATTGTACTGGTTAGTGTTTTTGTAATGTTTTTTGTTTCTTCTGGTACTTTATTGTACTTCTGGATTAGATTTAATTTCTTTTTATGTGGAAGTTTGTTACCTTCCTTATGTTCTCTTGACTTCTCAGTGGGCAGGTGGTGTAAAGGTGTTTGGAGCTGCCTGCTCTCCAGCTCCAGAAAAATAACAAATTTGTTTTTTTTTCCTTTGAATTATGTTAGAAGTGAGCTTTGAACAGGCCATGCATTCAGGGCAGGAAGGGAAACTAAGAGGTCTGCCCATGCAAAAAGTGTGGTGTGACTGTGCAGACACTGAGGAGGTCATTGCTGGGTGAGGAATGATCACCTTTAGCTGGAGGGGGAGGGAGAGAAGGCAACAGAGAAAGGGGGGAAAAAGCATTTTGGACACTCAACAGTTCCAACAAAACACTTCATTTATTTATGTAAGGTTATAACATAAGCAGTGATTTAGTTACCAGTAATTTATTTGAGAGGGTTTTTTCACATTCCTTTTACCAACACTCAAGTTGTCCTATTCATTAAGATATTAATGCTGACCTGCAGAAATCGGCTGGGAAACTTTTTTTATTTTTCTGTGTGCAGCATGTGACTCCTTCCTGTGCTCAGGGTGACTCCTTTGTCCCCTCATCTGAGCTGGTGGCACTGCAAACACTCGGAGGGAGGGGAGGGCCCTTGACTTTGCAGCTCTCTGCAGCCTTCTCTGGGCAGAGCTGCTGAGCTGGACACTGAGCAGAACTTTATTTTTAGTTTCATGTACTCACAGGATGCCAGAGGGGAGCAGTGGCACCGTGGGGTGAAACTCTGTGGGGAAAAAAGGTGATTTTTGTGCCTCTCTGGAGCGGTGAAAGTGCACAAGTGGCAGAGAAATTGTGCTGTTGTAGCTTTCAGGTGCTGGGGTGGGAGAGAAGCAGGGTCAGGTATTTCATTCCTACTCTTTTATATTTCAAACTAGAGTCTGGAACGTGGTGCTTTTGAACAAAACCAGACACCTGAATTCTTGGAATTACTGCAACTCTGCTGTGGTGGGTGACAGGATTTTATGTGGTTTTATTTCTTCGGTGACAGAGATCCCCTGTAAAATTTCTGTGCAGTTTGGGATATGAGAATATCTTTATTTATTGTGTCTTTGTGGTTTGCAGTGAAAACATTGATCAGCATCATGTTATTGGCAGTTAAACATTTGGTGCATATTTATTGCATTTTTTTTCTAGGACAGGCACCTGCAATAGAGGTCTCTGACCAAAATGCTGCTGCAGCTTCTGCTTTTGGGAAGTGATCTTGAAACTGAGGAGTTTCAGGCTTTTGCTTCCCCTTTCTTTTCAGAATTCTTGCTCAAGGGCACAACTGACACTCTGGGAATGGCCTGAGTGTGCAAATCCTGCCAAAATGCAATTCCTTCCCAGACTGGGCAGCTGACACACACTGAAGGTTTAATTTCTGGGCTCTGAGGTGGCAGCCAGGAGCTCACACACAGCCCTGCCTTGAGAAGTCAGGAAACGAAACCATAAGATTTTTGTGAAAGCAACTTCTTTGTGTTTCTCAGTTATTTCTGCATATAAATGAAGGAAATTCCTGCAAATGAATGAAGGAAAGCTCTCAAATATTTAAAATATAGGTAATTTTGTGGTTTTTTTTCATTTTGCTGTCTGTCAGACTTTTCAGGGGGAAAGAAAAGAAAGAATTCGGCTGCTCTCCCATCTATAAAAATGGCTATAAATTATGTCATTAAGAAATTGATTCGCTTAATATGCATCTCTCTACAATGAAACTTTTTAGGTTATTTTTAGAAACTCATTATTTTTTACAAAAATAGAAAAGTGGGAGAAATCTTAATACTTACATAGATAGGATGGAATATTTCATTTGTTCTCCCCTCAGAGAAAATAGTTTGTTTCCTGTTACTTTGCCTAAAATAACTTGATTGGATTAATGGGAAATGTTAAACATTATCAGTCTTTCAAAATGGATAATTGAGCTTGGAACAAAAGATCTGGAACTTCCTGGAGTAGAAAAATCTCAGTGATGTTTGTGCTCTCAGTGATGTTTGTGACGTTTTTTGCTGGATGATCCAGAGAAGAGTTTGGGATGGAATTTCAAGGGAAAGGGAGATGACTCTGACTTCTTCAGTTTGAGAAAATCCCTTTTCCTCTTGCTTTCCACACGTGGCATCTCTGGAACGGGCAGGAAGGAAAAGGGGCTGGATTTACTGGACAGAACCTTGCTGTGCTGTTCCTGCTGCCTGTGTTTGCCAATATTGCAATCCAAATGTCAATATTTTAATGTGCGTACCTGAACCTTGGTAATGCAGATGATCCTGTGCTGCTTTTCTCCTAAAATTTCTAAAATGTTCTAAAATTCTCCAGCATTTCCCATGAGAAGCAAGGAGCTGGGATGTGGTTTCTGTCAGGCAGGGAAGAGAAAGAGTTGGATGCTGGCTGGGTGCTCCAAGACAGGCTTGGCACGGTGCTGGTGGAGGCAGGAGAATCTTTTTGTTGCAGTCACTGAATAGAAACCCCCAGAGCTGTGCTGTGTGCAGGCAGGTTAACTCTGGCACAGCCTGGGGGGAATGGGGATGTGCCTTGTCCTTGTGGGGTTGTGCCCAGCTGGAGCAGCTGTGATTGGGCCCTGAAGACATTTTGGGAGGCCAAAAATCCCTAAAGCCTCTAAAAAGAGCCAGTGTGGTTCTGTGCAGGCACAGTCTCAGAACACAATGTATTCTATATGCTCCCTTCGTTGGTTTTTGGAGTTTTATTTCCATTTTTCCCCCCATTGCTTTGTGCCTCTGGCTGTTGGAACGAGGTGCTGGTGAGAGCAGAGCCTTGGGGCTTTGTCCCCTGGCTGTGGGATTGTCCCTGCAAAGGTGTGCCCTGGCCTTTGTCCCCTGGCTGTGGGACTGTCCCTGCTTCCCTGGGGCACTTTCTGGAGTTGTGAGAGAGTCACAGCCCTAAAGATGTGCCTTGGGCTTTGTCACCTGGCTGTGACACTGTCTCTGCCCCTTCTGCAGCTGTGTGAGGGTCACAGCCCTAAGGATGTGCCTTGTGCTTTGTCACCTGGCTGTGGGACTGTCCCTGTCCCCTCTGGAGATCTGTGAGGGTCACAGCCCTAAAGATGTGCCTTGGGCTTTGTCACCTGGCTGTGGGACTGTCCCTGTCCCCTCTGGAGATCTGTGAGGGTCACAGCCCTAAAGATGTGCCTTGTGCTTTGTCACCTGGCAGTGGCACTGTCCCTGTCCCCTCTGGAGCCGTGTGAGGGTCACAGCCCTAAGGATGTGCTCGTGCTGCCCCTGCCTTTGGGGCTCCTGGTTATGTAACCTTGCCCTTCCTCCCGTGGTATTCATTTGGTTGCTATGGAGCTGTTAAATAATTCAAGCAGGTGACTCCTTTCTGCCAGCAAATCCTCAGAAGGGATGATTTCTGGCAGGCTGTTGCCACGTTCCTGTTTTTAACCCTTCTCCTGTTCCTGCAGGAGGAAGATGAACCTGAAGTCGGAGCGCAGAGGGATCCACGTGGATCAGTCGGAGCTGCTGTGCAAGAAGGGCTGTGGTTACTATGGCAATCCTGCTTGGCAGGGCTTCTGCTCCAAGTGCTGGAGGGAGGAATACCACAAGGCCAGGCAGAAGCAGATTCAAGAGGACTGGGAGCTGGCAGAGCGGTAAAAAACCTTATTTTTTCCTTCAGGGTGACCTCCACCAAATTCTGTTCCTGCCTCACATTTCCTGATCCTGTTTGCTCCAGCTCAGGTTCATCCCAAGTTCTCCAATTCGATCTTCCCAGCAGGAATCCAAACCTTCCTTTCAATGCAAACGTGGATATTTATGACATTCTAAGAGGTTTGGAAAGAAAATCTGGGAAGGAACAAATGCAACCACAGCCCAACTTCCCAATGAATGCTTTAACCTAATTTGCATATGCAAATCTGTATTTCTGTCTAGCAGTTAGAAGGGTTAAAGGGACAATTTTGATTAAAATATCCTCTGGAGATGGCAATTATTGTCTTTGGTATAGGCAGCACCATGGGTTTTACATTCCAGCTGCTGATTAAAAACCTGGTTTTTAATCTTGTCTGTGGCCATTCTTTTAAACTGGAGGGTTAAGCCCAAGAACATCAAAGCTTTATCTTTACTAATTTAGGTAATTGTCTAATCACTTATTTTCTGCAAACCAATGCAGTTTCCTCATGTGATAAATGCTTGACCTTGAACATGGAAGATGTGTTTTCAAAGGCAGCAGCACAGAGGCCATGTCATTGTTTTCCTCTGCCATAAATGTCTTAAACAGTTAATAAAAACTTGGTTGTTAGGGCAGATGGTCTTGGATCACCTCTAAAACAAAGTGGGCTATTTAAGGAGTTCTTTAATGAGTAGCTGGGAGATGCTAAAGGCACAGATGAGCTGTGATTGTTTGTTGCAATGAACAGACAGGCTTGTCAGCACTGATAAGATACAATTCCTGCCTCCAGAGATTGCAGATCCAACACTATTTCTGGTCCATCCTGGACTGGAGGGATGTTTAAAGACAATTCCTTCCTTCCAGCATCTTGAAGGGTGATAAAATGTAACCTATTTAATCTTCCTGCATAGGAGGAAAAAAGTTTCAGGATTGGTGAGTTTGCCCTTCTCCACTTTAGATTAAAATCTTGGTCTTTCAAAGTTTGCCTCATCCATTCATGCAGATATTTATTACCTAAGCAGATTATGACAACAATGCTCTATTTCCCAAAATATTCCTGAGGTTGGGACAGGGTATTTTGCTTTTATGAGATGGTGAAGGACTGCCTGAGGTAACAGATTGGAGAACTCAATGTGAAGCAGGAGGAAGGCAATGAATCTACAGCTGGAAATCCTCCCCTCATCTGTGCCTTTACAAGATTCAGGGTGTGACATGAGGGGAAGGTGACCATGGTTAAACCTCAGTTTTCTCCCTTTTGACCTCCCTATTTAACCCTGAGCTTCCCCTCACTTTCCCCACTGCAGCATGGAAAGGGTGGGTGTCCTGTAGTGAAGGAAGCAAGGAATGAAGATGGGCAGAGGCAAAAATTAACATGTCAGATGAATAATTAATGATTGCACAGGAAATCAGCCTTTATCTTGTTTCTAAGCACTTCAATCCTGCATTTTTTTAAGACCTGTATTTTTTGATTCCAGGCTCCAGCGTGAGGAGGAAGAAGCCTATGCCAGCAGCCAGAGCACCCAAGGGGCACAGTCCCTGACCTTCTCAAAGTTTGAGGAGAAGAAAACCAATGAGAAAACAAGGAAGGTCACTACTGTGAAGAAGTTCTTCACTGCCTCCTCCAGAGCAGGAGCTAAGAAGGGTAACTCCTTTGCTTTTCATGCTTCTGTGCATGTTGAATTGAAAAGTGTTTTTGACAGATGTGTTGTTCTAAAAGGCAGATTAATGCTCTGTGCTTTGACTTTCAAAAGTGGGAATAGTGATGGATCTGGAGAGTGATTGTTACTGAAAACACAGAAAAATGTGAGCTTTTGGCTGATGCTAATCTTTAAAATAGAGCAGTGCCCTGCTAAAGCTGTGTTTATATGGGATTATACAGGAGTTCTTCCACTAAACAGCATCAATGTGCTCCTGGTGGTGGTCTGGCACACATTGCAGTGAAATTCCTGAGTCAGCCGTGGTGTCATACCAGGATTTGGGGCTGGGAGGGGAATTCCTGCTGGAGAGAGCAGCAGAGAAGGTGCTGCCTGTCAGTCACCCCAACCAACTGCTGTGTCTGAGTGTGATGGAAACCCTGAGCTAAAATATCAGCTGATGCTGCCAGAGTGCCTCAGTTTGACAGGAAAAGCTGGGATGTCTGAGCAGAGTGCCTTGAGCTGCAGGGAAGTGTGAGGCTGGCAGTGTTTGTGTGTGGGCTGGGAGTAGCAGAGTTGTGGTTGGCTGGGTGTTTGTGCTACAGGAGGTGTCACAAGCAGGAATGATGAATGGCACTGCTGCCTGTGCACAGCAATGGCTCACACAGGCTGGCACTGGGAAGTGCTGGGCTGTGCAGGAGGAGTTCCAGAAGGAAAATCAACATTAATCTGTCTTAACCTTAGAGATGATGCATTTCCTTAATTTGAAATTCAGTTATTTCTGATTAGAGCTGTCCTGGCGCATGGCAACAGCTGGCTACATGATTCACTCACCTGTGTGTTAAACCTTTTTTTTTTTTTTAATGTCCATTCTTCTCACTTTGCATCTTTTCTTTTTTTATCCCTTCACCACCTGTCCTGCCATGCTCCTGCTCTCGGTGCCCTGCTTGCTTTGGCCTTTTTATTTCAGCAGCTCAAGAGAAAACTCCTAAGCAAGGACAGCTTGGGAGGGAAAGAAATGCTGATAACATTCTCAGGGATTTGAAGGAGATTTTTACTCCCTCCTGGGAACTGGCTTCCCCTTCTGAAGGTAATGCAGCACAGCCTGGACAAGCTGTCTGCCTGGTTTTAGTAAGCTTGGCTCTTAGTTGGGCTTTGCTAAACACAAACTAGGGTTGTGCCAGTTGTAACTCGTGCTCTTCAATGTGAAGATGGCAAAAAAAGGCAAGTCCAATATCCTGAGGTGATGCTGAATCTCTAAACCAATTCTTTGTTCTTTATTAGGGAGTTATAGGAGTAAAGCTGAAGATTCTTTTAGCTCCACCTTAGGATTAGCATAAAAAAAAAGAATTTTGTAAGAATTAGCTGGATCTTGTGCTGCTTTGTGTTTTTATATATTAAAAAAAAAAAAAAGAATTCCAGCTTGCTGTTACAAATCTGATTATTATGAGTTGAAACTACTGAAGTTGGCACTTCAAGAGCTTTGGCATTCTCAAAGCATCTCCAGATGTTTGTTGTATAAACCAAGAAGAAAATTTCCCATCAAGATGAGACACTGATTTCATTTAAACCAAAAGGACACCAAACTACTTGATGCAAACAGCTTTAAGAGCTCATCCTCCATTATTTGTTTGCAATCCTGACTTGTTCTGCTGGCTAAAGAAACGTGCAGATGTTGATTAAATTCTGGGAAGGTGATGAGTGGCTGTGACAGAGCTGGTGACAATCCCTGTGTCACATTCCATGCTTGGATTGGGCTCCATGGCCATGGCACAACCATAGTGAATCCCTGGAGTGCTCCTGTTCTGCTGTGACAAGTGGCTTTCCTGTAGAAAGATTCCAATATTAATTCTGCTTCTTCTCTGGGAAGCTGATCCTTCCTGAACTCTTCCCATGCTCGCTCCTGGCGTTTTGGCACTTTCCTCTGCTGGGTTCTCTTTAACTTGTTGGAATTTCTTGGCTGTAATCAGCTTCTTTGGAGTTAGGCTGAATTCTCTGAGAGCACAGGACAAACCTGAGAATATTTTGTTGCTGGGAGTTCATTTGTTCCTGAAGTTCTTGGTAATCAGTGCAGATCAATTTTCCTTAAATCAGGATTTCAGCTCAGAGATAATGAAGCTGCAGCTACAAGAAATTCTTGGTGTAACTCATTAAAATAAGAGAGTCCATTCTAACTAACATTCACTTTTTAATACTTGGTATTAATCTACCTCAGTTGACTACATCTCTCTGGTAACTAAAAACCAATCTAGTTTGAATTTATGACTGAAAAAATAATATTCCTTAAGGTCAAATAGTGAAATGAGGCTCATTATTTTTATAAAAGAGTGAACTCATTGTTGAAATAAGTAAATAAACCTTCAGCTGTACTGTGAAATGAGATCAGTGATTAATCATGGAAGAAATATCTGATAATTCTGCCCTTTTCTTTGTTTATTATTTCCACATAAGCTTTCTGCTTCTCTAATGTTAAATGCGACAAATTTAATTAACGGCCACCCTTCAGCTGGAATCCTGTGTAGGATTTGGGATTCATGCAGTGAATCTTAGCTAAAAAGGCAGTGGAAGGAAATGTCCCTGAGTGTACTTGGCGAGGAGTTGGATTTGCACTCTCTATCTCAATTGCTGCTGTTGGAATTTAAATATTTGCAAAACCTTTTCTGTTCCGGGCACTGAAATACCAGAGGTGCTGTGGTGGTGCCTGCCCAAGTTATTCCCTGTGCTGAAGTGGAGCTTTGCTCAGAGGAGCAGAGTTTGGTACTCACTGGGTGACACAATTTGGATTTTCTGCAGTGCTGGATCTCTTCAAAAACAAATAACAACCAAAAAAAAAAAAAACCAAACCCCACTAAGCTCCCTCAAATCCAAATTGAACCATCTTAAACATACTAATCTCATTTATTTATTCTTCCTTTGGAGTTGTGCATGCTTGTTGAGAGCAGCATCTCTGTGCATGTGAAGTGTTTTCAGGTTGAAAGCCGTGTTTGTCTCGTGCTGACCATGAATATTTTCATGTTTTCTGTCTCTCTGCTGCTTGCCTCTCACCACGTTCATTTCCACCACCTCTATCCAATCCCTCCATTTCCAACAGCGTTGGCTGGCAAGCTCAAAGGTGGGTGAAGGTATTGGAGCAGCACAATGAACTTGGAACTTGAAAAATCAGATGTTTTTGAGGGGAAAAACCCCCATGGATGCAGCTCTGTCTGCTTGCAGTGCCTGTTCCTGGAGCAGAGCTCCCTGAGCTGCTTGGGAGCCACTTGTGGAGGTCAGGGAGAGTGGGAAAAACACCCCATTATCTTTAGGAATCTGCAGAATCCCAGCTGGAAACCTTAAATGGAGATTTCTGACCTGGGAGTGACTGTCAGAAATCCAAAAGCAAGCCCATGTTGCAGTAATTTTAATATTAAAAGGCTGTAAGTGTAAACGGGGGTGTGCTCTAAATGTTCCCCTTCAGTGGAATATTCAGTTTTCCTGGAGTTGTGTTTAATAACAATTGCTGTGTTTAATAATACCCAGTATTTTCCTGGCCAAGCTTGACAAATAAATGACCAATTGTCTGCACAGCTGAAAAAAAAAAAAAAACAACTCAAAATGATAAAACCTTGCTGAATTTTATTAAAAACCTGATCTGTTTTTGTTGCTGAAGTTCTTGGTAATCAGTGCAGATCAATTTTCCTTAAATCAGGATTTCAGCTCAGAGATAATGAAGCTGCAGCTACAAGAAATTCTTGGTGTAACTCATTAAAATAAGAGAGTCCATTCTAACTAACATTCACTATCTAATGGTGAATTTTAATTTAATTTAATGAATGCTGAATCTTCCCAGCAGAGATCCAGGAGGCCAAAGCTCCCAGCCCTTCCATCCACAGGCAGGCCAGCATCGAGACAGACAGAGTGTCCAAGGAGTTCATAGAATTCATCAGGACTTACCAGAAACCTGGCCAGGACATCTACAAACAATGCAAACTCTTCTTGGACACCATGAGCCATAAAAGGGTGAGCTCTCAATGCCTCTTGTCCCAATAAAACGGGGGAACTGGGGAGAGAGGGAGGAAATCTGCACTTCTTCAGGCAGTTTGGATTTTCTGGAGTGGGGCAGGAGCCTTCAGATATAATGGGATTAATCAAATTAAGATCTGGGTGGCTTTTTTTTGGTAGTGTGGGACCAAAGGATGCTTCCTAACCCTAGAGCATCCCAGATAAATTAGTCCTAATACCCACATAAATTAGTCTGTTCAGCAATATTTTATATAAATATGACCTATGGAAATTGTAAGAAACCTGGGGAATTTTTAGATATCACAGAGTGGTTTGGGTTGGAAGGGAATTAAAGATCCACACCTTCCACAGCCCCAGGTTGCTCCAAACCCCATCCAACCTGACCTTGGACACTTCCAGGGTTGAGACAACTTCAACTTAAAAACTTCTAAAGATAATTAAGCATCAGCCCACACCTCTCCTTTTATTGGGGAAGGGGAATTTGACTGTGCTGCTTTTTTAAATATGAAATAAGAGTTGCATCTTCATTTTCCATTAAAAAAAAAAATCAATGTTGTTGAAATACTCATCAGTCTGTGGTGCCACCTATGGTTGGAATGAGTGAGAATTCAGCACAACTTTTTTTTTCCCCTTTCTTCTCTCTTTCCTGTTTAGTTCCTCAAATCACCTCCTCAGGAGTTCTCATGGAATCTTACATTCCCTCTGCTTTGAAATCTTCTTGAACTTCTATTTCTTTTCTTTTAGATCTGTTCATTCTGAGCACAGAGTCTGTGAGAGCACTGTGGGTTTATTTTTGGCTTCAAGCACTGAAGGTGTTCTCATTTCCTGCTTCAGCCTTCTCAAAACATGAGATTTTTTTACTACACATAAACCAGGCCTGAAATCCAGTCTCAGCAAGAGCTCAGACTTGTGTTCAGGACAATGTCCAGTTTTTGGCCTTAGAGAATTCAGAAATCAAATTCTCCCTCCAGTTTTTTTAATGTATGGTTTTATTCAGCCATTTGATGATGAAAATTGCCTTAATTAAGTTAATTTTAAACCTTCAAACCTCCATTATGTTATTCAGGAGCTCAGTTAGCAAAAGCCAGTGTTGTTTCACAAATTCCACTGTGAATGTATTTCACAGTGACTTCATCATCAGAAATGTCTGCTGTAGAGATATCCCTTCAAATAACTGAAGTTCTTGGGGGTTTTACAGACGATAAATTGTCTTTTAAAAAATTAGAGGTTAAATAGGGACGAACGTTGTGCTTAGTCTGAGTTATTTTGTCAGTGCTCCTTGGGTGGAAAAGGCATTGCACCTGTGCTAATGTGCATATTTTCAGCAAATAAATACAAATCTTTCTCCTGTCAAAGAGCCAGTGTTGGCTTCTCCTGCTTTTCAATACAACTGAGCCATTATAAACACCTCTGATGACACCTCTGCATTCTCAGACTGTTACTGCAGCTGGACATTTGCCTTCAACCAAAACAAAACACCAGGGGTTGCTGCCAGCTCTGCCACACTTCATCCTTGTTCTCTTGCAGGATTTGAGCATTGAGGAACAGTCTGAATGTGCCCAGGACTTCTACCAAAATGTAGCAGACAGGTTGCAGACACGTTGGAAAGGTACCAAGTTCTCCTTCCTCCTCTTCCTGTTCCAAAAGCAAGGATGGAAAACTAAAACCTCTTGAATTTGCACTGAAAGCAAAGCATTCCCAGCTTTCAGAAATGCTGGGAACAGGTTCTGCTACCAGAGTTAGAATTGTTCCCTCCAGGAGGTTTTGCTGTCTAAATATTAGTTTTTACAGCTTTCTTAGAAACTCTCAGTGGAGTTCTACCCATTTTATTTTTACTTCCCATTGAATCCATTTATCAACTCAGCTTGCCTTAAATGAGTAGCATTGATAATATTGGGATTAAATTGGATTAAACCTTCCAAAGAGCCCTGGAATTCTTCATTTGTGGGATTTGTCCCTTTCAGTGCCCCCTGAAAAAGTGGAGAAGGCAATGGATGAGGTTGAGAAATACATCATGACTCGACAGTATAAATATGTTTTTTGCCCTGAGACAACTGATGATGAGAAGAAAGACCTTGCTGTCCAAAAGAGGATCAGGTGAGGCTTGAGAGGAAAAATAATTGAGCAATCCCTAATTCTGTAAATGAGCTCTGAATCAAACATGTTAAAAGCCTTGTGCTGTGCACAGAAAAATGGCTTGTTAACCAGCAAAAATCCCATTTTATTTCAAACACAGAAGGAATTCATAGGTGGGATAATGCCAACCAGTACACTGGGAAAATTGGCTTGCTTTTGTTAAATTACAGCCAAATTTTTTTTTTTTTAAAAAGAAAGCATTTTCTCTAAAAGTAAATTACTTCAGTGGAATAAACTAGCTTATGGCTGGAATATTTCATTCACACAGAGCATTCCTTGTGCCCTGAGTTCAGGAAGCAGCTGGTTTCAAACACCTGGATGTCACTGGCACTGAGAGTTTAACCCTTTTTTTCCTGTCCCAGGGCTTTGCACTGGGTGACTCCCCAGATGCTGTGTGTTCCTGTCAGTGAGGAAATCCCTGAAGTCTCTGACATGGTTGTGAAGGCAATTACAGGTTTGTGAATGATGAAGTTTGTATTTACAGCTTTAAATTTCATGGCTCTTGCTTATTGAGGTTATTTTTGCTGTCATCACAAGGGGGGGTCCAGGCTGTCAAATTTGCAAGGAATCTTTGTGGGTTTGGACTGGAATGATTTTCCACACTGAAATGTTTAGGCTCAGATCTTTGAAACACTTCCCCACAGACAGAAATGATGCAATATCAATATTCACCAGCAAATCCTGCTTATTATTCAGTGCCTGATTAATACAATTTGAGTGATTTTTGGGACTTTTTCCCCCCTTGCAGATATCATCGAGATGGACTCCAAGCGCGTCCCTCGGGACAAGCTGGCCTGCATCACCAAATGCAGCAAGCACATCTTCAATGCCATCAAAATCACCAAGAATGAGCCAGCCTCTGCTGATGATTTCCTGCCCACCCTGATCTACATCGTGCTCAAGGGGAACCCCCCACGCCTGCAGTCCAACATCCAGTACATCACTCGCTTCTGCAACCCCAGCAGGCTCATGACTGGGGAGGATGGGTATTATTTCACCAACCTGGTGAGTGCCAGGAAGGAAGGGTGGGGTTAGACAGCAAGGTTTGGCTTTTATTTGGAGGTAGGAATTGCCAGCAAAGGGCAAAAATTAAGATAAAAAAGAAATTAAAATTAATTTTCAAGCAGTGGTTGAGGTTACTTAGAGCACAGCCAGTTCTATCTCCTCTCTCTTCCTTCTCTGCTGTCCAAACCAGAGCTTTGCTTGCTTTTTTACAACTTTAAATCCTTTTTTTGAAAATTCTGATGTTAAGACTCAGGTATATTTTTAAGCATCAAGGAGATCAGGGCTTTGTGTTCCTCAAACCCTGAGTTTGGGCTGTGCAGATGTTCCAGATGCAAAGTTCCCTCTCTGAGCCCAGGAGGGCATTATTTTATTTCTTGAAGGCACTGCAGAATTAGGCCATTCATGTGTGGAGGCAAACAGGTTTTTTTCAGCTTCTCCAAGAGGCATTTCTTGGTGTGCTCTGCATTTTATAATACAGAATCCTTGAGGGAAGTTCCAGAGCTGAATGAAACACTTGGAATGTTAAAAGTGCATTTCAGTAGGAGCAGAGCATCCATGAAGTGAGCTGGGCTTTGACATTCCTTCCTTCAAGAAATTAATTAATGAATTAATTAATCTGCATAGCAGATCTCTGCTGAACAGCTAATTAAATATGAATACACTGCTCCTGTCCCCTTGCCGTGTCCCTGCTGTTCCCTCACCTCCCAAACCCTGAGGTTTGCAATGTACCTTTGGCAGCTCAATTTTTGATTTCTTCAAACTTTTGGGGGAGAGGAAAAAGTTGTACGAACTGTCTGGTAAAATTAACTTCTGGAAAAGCTCATTTAGGATATTAAAAAAAAAAATTAAAAATCAGTTTCTGGTATAAGAGGAGGATTAGGACTAGAAAATGGGTACATTCCAATGTGTGGTGATTCCAGTCCTGCAGTGATGCTCTCTCTGCTCTGTTTGCAGTGCTGTGCCGTGGCCTTCATTGAAAAACTGGATGCTCAGTCTTTAAACCTGAGCCAGGAAGATTTTGATCGTTTCATGACGGGCCAGACCTCCCCAAAAAAGCAGGAATCTGACAGTTTCTCCCCTGACGTGTGCTTGGGGGTGAAGCAGATGTGCAAAAGCTTAGACCTCCTCTCTCAGCTGAACGAGAGACAGGAAAGAATTGTCAGTGAGGCCAAGAAGCTGGAGAAAGACCTCATAGATTGGACTGATGGCATCACCAAGGAGGTGGAAGAGATCGTGGAGAAATACCCCTTAGAAATAAAACCAAAAAGCCAAGCCTTGGCAGCCATTGACTCTGAAAACGTGGAGAATGACAAGCTGCCCCCACCACTGCAGCCTCAGGTTTATGCAGGATAATTCTCCTCAGCTAGCTGGGAAGGGAAGGAAATTTAAGGCTTAAAAAAGAAAAAAATTACACAAAAAAAGAGCTTAAATCAGTACATTTTTAAAGGTACTTCTTGGGTTTTTTTTGTTTGTTTTGGTTAAGTGTAATGAATTGTATTTATTTTAGTCCAGTAGGTTTCTATTAGGCTTTGGTGGGTTTTTTGAACTGAATTTGGATTTTCTACACGAACTGGTGTAATTTTTAAGCAACACTAGTCCATTGACATCTCTCCTGAAAGCTTCCTTCTAGGCATGCACTTAATTGTTTTTAATAATCAGTTTAACTTGAAGCCAAGTTCCAGCAGGAAAAAAAAAAGGTACCAATGTTAGTCTGAACTTCTTCTGTAGCTGTAAAGATGAACTATATATTGTAAAATATGTAAAATTGTAAATAGATTTCAAATCTGATGTCCCAACTGTGCATGAGCTCGTGTGTGAGTGAAAATGACTTCAAAAATGTTCATTTTAGCACCTTTCAGTTCCATCATGTTGCAGTAAAAAGGCAAAAACGCTGCTGGAGTTTAGGTAACCTGGAGGGGGGAAGTGATGAATGACTGGGGGTGTTGTTGGACTGATCTGCAAACTTGAAAAATCATCTTAATCTGCTTTGTTTGAAAGAAAATATTTAAAAGATGACATTTCTTCATTGAAATGCTCTGTCAGAACACTTGGTAGCCTTGAGTGGTGCACTAAAATGCTGATTTTACTGCTTTGGAAGGGAATGTGGGGCCAGAAATAGAAAATATTTCAGGAATAGGAAGAAATATTTGTATTAAAAATGGCATAATGTGGAACAAAAAAAGGGGGAGGGGAAAGAGACCATGAAAGAGTTGCTCTGAAAGTGACTCTCTCTCCTGGTCCTTTCCATCAGTGGGATAAATTTTGGTTGCTTTTTTGACAATCCTGGGAAATAAATAAATAAATTCCTGTAACTCGAGGTTGCTTTCTAGAAGGAGCAGGAGCAGAAAAATGCACTTTTTTTTCCATGAAACACCAACGTTCTGCTCTTCAGTGACCCCTTCAGCACCTTGAACAGCGAGCTAAAAATGCCTTTGTGTCACCAGAAAGTCACAAAAAATTCAGATTGGGGTGGAAGAAGAGCTCTCCCCGCAAAAAACAACCTCTGTACCAGAACTTTGAAACGTTTTCTGTGTCATTTGAAATCTCTTCCAGCTCCATCCTTTGTGCACCTGAGATCTCAAACACGAAGCTCAGCTGGAACTGCTTTGAAGCAATGTTTAATTCTTGCCGTGGAGGAGGAAAGCACCTACCTCTTAATTAACTTCCACTTCATTAAAGCACTGCTCCTATTAAATTTGCACTGCAATAACTCCAGACCACGACTGTGATTTGTCCCTTTTCTGGCAGTTTTTTTAGCCTTTTTATCAACTATGCACCACCCCTGGTGTTCCAGACAAGCAGCTGCAGCAATGGGATGCTCACAACAACAACAAAAACAACAAAAATCAAGTTGTTCCGTGTGTTACCGCGCCCAAATCGCTTGGGTAAATAATCCCGGGATTTATTTAAGTCGGGTCTAAACACCAGGTGCTAATTCTGACATCGAGGGGGGGTGGGGAAAGCAAACTTTCAGCTATTGTGTAAATGTTTAAATAAAAGCGTGGCCGTTCTGCCCTCCTTAATGAGTCCCTCAAGCCCTCCTCACCTTTTGTTATTCCATTAATGATTCGTGGCGAGACAATCGCGGCTGCTTCTGCGTCCTCTGAGTCGGGAGCCAACAATTCTGGGCCTTTCGAGTGCTACGCCGGGTAACTACTTTATTTTTTTAATTTATTTTTTTAATTTTCTTTGCAGAAAGGTCACTGGAGCGATTGAGCTTAACAATTTGCAACTAAAGTATCTCTTTTTCATGTGCCTCATTGCAATTAAGGCACTGAAGTGAGGATGTTTTGAGTAAATTACTCAGGAAAAGTGGATTTCCACATTCACCCCTCCCTGGAGTGAATTCCTCCTGCGTGGAGTAATCCCTGAGCAGGAATGGAGATCAGAGGCGCTCACAAAATTTGGGTGAGGCCCCAGTGCTGCAAAAAAACCCAGTGATTCAGAGAGTTTATTTGAAATATCACCCCTTAAAGTGGTTTAAAATACAGATGGTGTGCTGTGCCGACAGACACAGTGTCAGAAATTGGCTTTATTTTTCTCACTTTTAGTTCAGTGTCACTGAAAGCAAAGACTCTGCAGCTCATCCGATTTATTTACTTATTTATTGTAAAATGCTTCTTTGCAACAGAAGTTTATTTCGTCTGGTAAGGAAGATATTTCACAGGCAATTTCGGAGTCATTAATTGTGACTGTCATTCATTAATTATTTTGGAAGCCACGGGGGTTTCTGACCTTTCTGACCCTCACGGCACTTGCTGGAGTTTCATCTTCCCACAGCATTTTTAGGGATTATTTTTCAATATTTTCCCGATATTTAGAGAAGGTTTTGTCCCAGCTTGTCCAGGGGACAGTGAGCAGCTCCACCAGACTTTCCATTATCCTCGTGAAAACATCATCACCGCCACCGTATTACCATTAATAATACAAATGATTAATAATAACGCAATGTATAACAATTATTCTATAAATATCAATGAAGATGGTGATGGTGTGTAAGGATTTACCCCTGAACACTTTTAGATATAAGAAAAACAACAAAAAAAGATTATTTGGGATAATTTTTAGAGGAAAAGGGGAGGGGAAAGGCGGGAAGATCCTGAGGGGGAGGCTGGAGCGGGGAGCGCCCGGGCCGCTTCCGATCCCGGTTCCTCTCCCGCTGCTATTCCCGGCCCCACTCCTGATTCCATTCTCGGTGCCATTCCCGCTTCTATTCCCGGTACCTCCGGTTCCGTTCCCGGTGCCGCTGCCAGCCCCTCCCGCGCTGCCGGGCGCCGCCTCAATCTTGTCCCCCCCGCGCCACCGTCGGCGGGTGAGGGGTCAGGGCTGCGGCCCGGAAGCGGCGGCGGAGGCGGGGCCGGTGCCGGGGCCTGTCCGTGTGTCCGGCCCGGGGCTGCCCGGGGAGCGGCCTCTCCCCCCGCTG